>CM068967.1:21873255-21885427 GCA_035128595.1 Eptatretus atami | reverse complement strand
GAATTCCAGACGCTGGTGGATGTCTATGGCCCTGGCCATGCAGGCCATACTGGCACACATGGTGGCCCAACAACCCTATTAATGACGTTGCATAGGTGTTTTCCATTTTTTTGTCCATCACTGTATATCTATATATATATATATATATATATATATATATATATATATATATATATATATATATATATATATCTTCTTCTTCTTCAGCTGCTCCCGTTAGGGGTCGCCACAGCGGATCATCGTTAAGATCCGCATACTGATTTGGCATAGGTTTTACACGGATGCCTTCCTGATGCAACCCTGGTCGACTCTTACGACACAGGGATAAGGATTGGGTTTCGCCATGATTCCGGGCTGCCCTACACCCTCTCATAGCACGGCCCAGCGCAGAGTCCCCGTCTCACGATCCTCCAACCAAGCCTCCAAGTAGCCGGATTACATGCGCACGCCATGACGCCCGTTTATATATATATATATATATATATACCATACACACAACACCACACACAACACACTTTATGTATTTGGCAGATATAGCAACCCTTGGTGGTAGCCTATATTACAATCATCTTCCTTTGTCTTATGATAGCGATCAATAAAATTTATTCAGAAATGACAAAAATCATAAAATGCATTTCAAGAATTGTGCCACACTGACATTTTTCTCTTCACCACAAGCACCTCACCAAGGCCTCCAGGACATTTATAAGCGCTATTTTCATTAAATCAGCAAATGGGGAACGAAGTACTGATGTAACGACTTGGGAATGATGCACAATGGAAGAAACGTTGAACTATTCTGCTTATTTGAGCATCCATGCTCATCTGCCAGTGCTCACGAGCACATTCAATAAATCATTCTGGCTTCCTCCCCATTAAGGATGGACACAGTCCTTGATCTATCTTTCCCTCCTGTGTTCTTTGGTCCTGCCAGCCGAAAAGTGATTTTCCAACCTGCATGTATCTTCTTTCCTTTTTCTTATATTTTTTGCAAGCGGTTGGTGCAAATAGTTTTTGGATAACAAATACGACAGGTCTTTTCTTTAACGTTTTCAATTATTGCCACATGTTTGTTGGTCACCTGGGGTGAAGAGTTTTTTGTTTTGGCCCAATTCTTTCACGAACCGCAGCCTGACGTTCGACTGGAGGAACAGAAAATTTGAAAAACATGTTCAAATTACAGGCGATAACGGCCACCGATGCTTTTGTTAAAGACAGAAGTGGGTGGAGGCACATAGAATTGGAGTGGGGGTGGGGTGGGGGGGGGGGGAGTGGGCTTTGACGATTTTGGGTTGAGATCTGGGACGGGAGGGGATGGCAGGAAAGGTATAAAGAGTCGCTTATACACTAAGAGTATTGACAACTGCAGATTTGAAGTCATTTTCCTTTGTCATCGATGTGGGTGGACTGAACCTGCAGCCTATTGCATGAAGCACAATGTATCACTTTCTAATCAAACTGTCTCTCTCTGCGTCAAAAAAGGGAGATTATATATAGATATCATGTATATGATTTATGTACCAAATCGAACCTCCTGACTTGACGAGGCACAGGAGGGCACATTATTTAGTCCAATTCACTGCGCTTGCTGCACACAACTGGCCAGAACAGGTTTCCTGCCAGGCTCGAGCACTTGATTCACAGTCAGGCGGTTCCAGCCAGGAATATTTAAATCAACGCAAGAAGCACACTGACCCTATGCACATGCCGCTGACATCTTTGTACATAAATTATGTCAACCCGATTCATCGGAAAGATGCGTTTACAGCCACGCATATCCCACCCAAGTTATCCACCAGCTGATGCCCATGTTGTCATGCAAGTTTGGTGTTGAATGTGTCAGGATGTGTCCATAGGTAAGGTCGAGGCAACCGTAAAACCCCATGCAGAAGATGTCATTATTAATAATCATTTCATTATATTATTTACATATTATTAAATATATAATTTTCATTTTTTATATTTATATTTACTTATAATTTGAAATTTATTTCATTATTAATTAATAAATATATTATATTTATTTAATAATTTTAATTATAATTGTAATTATTTTAAAAATTAATATTTCAATAAATATATATATTATATTATTTATAATAATATTAATAATTTATTAAAATATATAGATTAATTATAAATTAATAAACATTAGTATTATATAAATTATAACGTTCAGTTCACTGATGAGTTTGTCGTCCCCTTTATTCCATGGTGTTCTGATCGTTTCTCGATGCTGTTCTCCCAGCGTGAAGGAGGTGACTGACGACAATGTCATTGGTGTTGTCTTGCTGACGTCCACACGCTGTGCAACCAGGACAGGACGTTTGCTGACCCTTTCCTGTGGCTCTATATCGTTCTCTTTGCCTATTAGCTGTTTGACTCATGGACATGAGTGTCGAGCAACTTTTTCTTGACTGATTCCACGATTCAGCATGCGAATTGCTAGGTTCTCTGATCATTTGTTAGATGTGGCAAATTTTAATTGAAGGCTTCACAACTAAGGCAATCTGTGCTTTTATTCGTGTGTGGGGTAATATGTTGCACGTTCAGCACGTTCTTTAACCACTGCTCATTATTTCCAGATTTGGCCATATGGTTGTGTTCAGACTCAAACGATCCATACACAAGCAATCAAACTGGACTCGCAACACAATCTGCATCCATGCCATTCCATCCATCGGACGATACTCTGTGGCAGAGCGTTGGTGCTGCTTGCAGTCTCCTTGGCTATTGGGCGCACAATCCTGCTGGACAGGTTTGCACTCCGACACAATAATACCAGCATGATTGCAACTCATTTTGCCGAGCTCCGGAAGGATAACAGGTCGAGTTACCCCACCTGGTATTACTTTAACAGCTGAGCGGGGTTTGAACTCAGGACCTCGGATCCCAAGCCCAACCACCCTAACCTTAAGCCACACAGGCATGAACACAATCAACACCAATACACAGACATCCATCAGCATGTTTTATTACTTACTTATTTTTTCACTGTTTGGCATTCAAAGAACAGGCCTTATACTCCATCGAAATCGTATACACCGTTTTTCATTGCCTCTCAGTATGTGTGTTTATACTATATATATATATATATATATATATATATATGCATACACGGTATATATATATTTATATATATATATATCTATATCTATATATATTATAATATATATATATATTTATACATACATCAGCACACACACACACCAACACAACACATGCACACACGACATGTGGATCATTTGAGACCTGGGAGGGCTCCGTTCCCCTTCCTGAATCCACATATGGAAATAGAACCAATGACACAGCAACACCACAGCACACACTCATAACACACACATCGCACAATTGCAAGAAAATGGATTGAGCCCTGGAGGGAATAATGGGATTGTATGCTCAAGGTAGTTGATTCTCGAAGTTTGAGAAATGAGGAACAAGGAGGTCGAGATAAGAAGTTAACCTGGATTTTGGAAAGATCAATAAGCAGTGGTTACAAAGAAGACTCAAAAGACCCAGGGCATCCAAAAGACCCCGAGGACCTAAAAGACTAGGGGACGCAAAATACGTTGAGGACCAAAATGTGTAGAGCACCCAAAATGGTGGGGATTGCAAGCCTTCACTCACAATGTTTATCGCTCATAAGAGGTGGACAGTGACTAGATCTATTGGAGGAGGCAATGTTAGCTGTCTGTAGATAGGGCAGGTTCTAACCATCAGAGAAAGACAACAACACGGGAGCTAAAGCGCTCTGGAATAAAGGACAACACTACCTTAGCGAATCAAAAATGAACCAGAGAATACACCCAATCCCTTCACCGTTCACAATGAGTCCGCTTGTACCGCTTCACCATGGCAAAACTGCATCAGAAAGTGTGAAAGAAGATCTCATTCATCAAGATAAAGTGTTCTCAATGGCATCAGGAATTCAATCAGTGACTGCAAAACACATGCTTTCCCTATTGAAAGGAATTGAATGTCGGAATATGAAAAAAATTTGTCCAGGATGCTGTTCAACGTGAAAGTCACTGCAATAAGACCAACAAATCCGGGAAGTTGAAATGCTGCAAGGAGATCTATTGGAAGATTGTTATACCTGCCTATAACGCAGAATCTTGGTGCAGGTGCTTGGTCATCTCTTTGATTTGCTCATCCCATTTTCCCTTTTCCATATCACGGGAGCATGCACAAAACATCCAAAAGCACATTAAATGGACAAAACTTGAGGCAATGATCAAACAATGAGATTGCACCAAAGTAGATGTGTGCATCATTGATGCTATAATTCTTCATTCACACCTAAATTTTCCTTCAAGCCTTTGGGGCTTAGCTAACTCCATCCCTAAGGAAGCTGCTCCAATGCTGAAGTTGTACGTTTAATATCTTGTGACAGCATACAGGCCCATACCTCAAAGTCAATGAGGCATGAATTACGTGGACATTCCAAGCTTCATACATGAATTACAGCGACCTTCCAGAAACACAACAGATTTTCGCATTGCCTGTTTTGTTTCCCCCACATTCATGAGGGAATTGTTGGTATTTCTCAAGGAGGAATGGACAATCTCAGTGTTGCATCTTAATGAACAGGACACAGTTGTACTTTGCCACAGAGCAGATTGTTTCGCTTTACATGGCCAATGATTGAAATGTCAACAATTAGCAAGTCCATGAATATTGCAAAGTGGGCATGAAGAAGCTGATACACAGGCTAATATTCCATGCAAGCTTCATTGCTGAGATTTCACATGAACCACTCAAATAATGGTGATTCAAGGCAATGAACTGATGTCTTTATTTCCTCCTCCACCATTCTCAACACTACATGCAATGCTTTGGATGGATGCAGGGCTAAACTCAAAGAACAGGGCTTGATGATGTATCTTGATCTGGCCAAAAAATTGACACGCACCCATAATGTGAAGCTTTTACAACTAGTTTTCATGGTTTCATGGGCTGTGACCACCCGCATCATTTTTAAGAAAAGGCTAAGTGGAGGCATTTGAGATAATTTAATTAATAAAAGTGAACTGTTTACATATTAGCTATGAGCCAACTTGGCTGTTCAGACGTTTTAGGTATTGATGTTGCCGCTACCATCCGAAGAGTTGTATGTGTTGTGCATCGTGTTTCAGAATTGACAGATATTAGATGAAGCGAGACTTCATCTTTTCCACGAACCTTTTGCCCCCAAGAAGAACCGATTCCACCAGAAAAGAATCAAGCTTCCGACCCCTGCTGTCTGCCACCGGACTGCAGGGCAGTACTTCAGGCAAAAACTCCACAGACAAACTAGAATAAAGCAGAATCAGATTTTTGCAGAACCCTCACAGGAATTTTGCATGATGTTTGTGTTTGTTCTGTGGTGTATTTCGAGTGAACGTTTTTGTACTGGTGTGTTACGTAAATTAATAAGAGACTAATTAAGAACTGCCCCTTTATAACTGCTGGCAGTGATGGACCGGGGTACAGCGCCCCATTTTTGAATGGCACCCACTTTGGTCAGATACTTGACCCCCCCTCCAGACGTTTTTTTTTTTATTATTGGTTCACACACACACACACACACATACACACTTTATGTATTTGGCAGATATAGCACCACCTTTGGTGGTAGCCTATATTACAAATCATCTTCCTTTGTCTTATGATGCGATCAATAAAATTTATTCCAGAAATGACAAAAATCATAAAATGCATTTCCAAGAATGTGCCACACTGACAATTTTCTCTTCATCCACAAGCACCTCACCAAGGCCTCCAGGACCATTTAATTAAGCGCTATTTTCATAAAATCAGCAAATGGGGAACGAAGTCACTGATGTAACGACTTGGGAATGATGTCACAATGGAAGAAAGTTGAATATTCTGCTTATTTTGAGCATCCATGCTCATCTGCCAGTGCTCACAGCACATTCATAAATCCATTCTGGCTTCCTCCACCATTAAGGATGGACACAGTCTTGATCTATCTTTCCTCCTGTGTTCTTTGTCTGCCAGCGAAAAGTGATTTTCCAACCTCATGTATCTCTTCCTTTTTCTTATATTTTTTGCAAGCGGTGGGGCAATAGTTTTGGATAAAAATACGACAGTATTTCTTTAACGGTTTCAATTATTGCCACATGTTGTTGGCTCACCTGGGGTGAGAGGTTTTTTGTTTTTGCCAATACTTTAACGAACAGCAGCCTGACGTTCGACTGGAGGTAACAGAAAATTTGAAAACATGTTCAAAATTACAGGCGATAACCCACGCGAATGCTTTGTTAAAGAAGAAGTGGTGGAGGACATAGAATTGGAGTGGGGGTGGGGGGGGGGGGAGTGGGCTTGACGGATTTTGGGTTGAGGACTTGGACGGGGAGGGGATGCAGGAAGGTATAGAGTCCTTATACACTAAGAGTATGACAACTTGCAAGTTGGAAGTCATTTTCTTTCCATCGAGTGTGGTGGACTGAACCTGCGCCTATTGCATGAAGCACAATGTATCCACTTTCTAATCAAACTGTCTCTCTCTGCGTCAAAAAAGGGAGATTATATATAGATATATGTGTATATTTATGTACCAAATGGAACCTCCTGACTTGACGAGGCACAGGAGGGCACATATTTAGTCCAATCACTGCGCTTGCTGCACAAACTGCCAGAACAGGTGTTGCCTGCCACTCGAGCACGTTGATCACCAGTCAGGAGGTTTCCAGCCAGGAATATTTAAATCAACCAAAGAAGCACACTGACCCTATGACATGACGCTGACATCTTGTACATAAATTATGTCAACCTCGATTCATCGGAAAAGATGACGTTTGTCTACCATATCCCACCCAAGTTACCACCAGCTGATGCCCATCGTTGTCATGCAAGTTGGTGTTGATGTGTCAGGATGTGTCCACGGTAAGGTCGACGGCACCGTAAACCCCATGCAGCAAGATGTCATACAGTTCAGTCACTGATGAGTTGTCGTCCCCTTATTCCAATGGTGGTTCTGATCGTTTCTCATGCTGTCCTCAAGCGGTTGAGGAGGTGACTGACGACAATGTATTGGTCTTGTCTTGCTGACGTCACACGCTGTGCACCAGGACAAGGACGTTTGCTGACCCTTCCTGTGGCTCTGTATCGGTTCTGTTGCCTTTAACTGTTGACTCATGGACATGAAAGTGTCGAGCAACTTTTTCTTCACTGATTCCACGATTCAGCATGCGAATTGCTAGGTTCCTCTGATCATTTGTTAGATGTGGCATTTTAATTGAAGGCTTCACAACTAAGGCAATCTGTGCTTTTATCGTGTGTGGGTACATATGTTGCACGTGCAGCACGTTCTTTAACCACTGCTCATTATTTCCAAGATTTGCCATATGGTTGTGTTCAGACTCAAACGTCCATACACAAGCAATAAACTGGACTCGAACACAATCATCCATCCATCCATCCATCCATCCATCGGGACCATACTCTGTGCAGAGCGTTGGTGCTGCCTTAGCAGTCTCCTTGGCTATTGGGCACAATCCTGGACAGGTTGCCACTCCGACACAATATACCAGCATGATTGCACTCATTTTGCCGACCTCGGAAGGATGACAGGTCGAGTTAACCCCACCTGGTATTAATTCAACAGCTGAGCGGGTTTGAACTCAGGACCCCAGGATCCCAAGCCCACCACCCTAACCATTAAGCCAACACCAGGCATGAACACAATCAAACACCAATAACAGACATCCTCAAGCATGTTTATTACTTACTATTTGTTCACTGTTTGGCATTCAAGAACAGGCTATACTCCATCGAAATCGTATAACCGTTTCCATTGCTCTCAGTATGTGTGTATATATATATATATATATATATATATATATATATATATATATACATATAATATATATATTATATATATATATATGCTATAACTATATATAATTATATATATATATATATATTATACATACATACACACACAGCACACACACACACACACAATGCACACACGAATGTGGATATTTTGAGACCTGGGAGGCTCCGTTCCCCCTTCTGAAATCCACATATGGAAATAGCAACCAATGACACACACACACAACACACACACACACAGCACACACTCATAACACACAGCACACACACATTGGCAAGAGATGGATTGAGGCCCTGGAGGGAATAATGGGATTGTAATGACTCAGGTAGTTGATTCTCGAAGTTTGAGAAATGAGGAACAAGGGAGTCGAGATAAGAAGTAAACCTGGATTTTGGAAAGATTAATAAGCAGGTGGTTACCAAGAAGACTCAAAAGACCCAGGGCATCCAAAAGACCCCGAGGACCTAAAAGACTACGGGGACCCAAAATACCCTGAGAACCCAAAATGTGTAGAGCACCCAAAATGGTGGGATTGCAGCCTTCACTCACAATGTTATCGCTCATAAGAGGTGGACAGTGACTAGATCTATTGGAGGAGCAATTGTTAGCTGTCTGTTAGATAGGGCAGGTCTAACCATCAGAGAAGACACAACATGGGAGCTAAAGCCCTCTGGAATAAAGGACAACACTGACCTTAGCGAAATCATAAATGAACCAGAGAATACACCCAATCCCTTCACCGTTCACAATGAGTCCTTGTACCGCTTCACCAATGGCAAAACTGCATCAGAAAGTGTGAAAGAAGATCTCATTCACTCCCAAGATAAGTGTTCTCAATGGCATCAGGAATTCATCAGTGACTGCAAAACACATGCTTTCCCTATTGAAAAGGCAATTGAATGACGGAAATGAAAAAAATTTGTCCAGGATGCTGTTAAAGTGAAAGTCACTGCAAAAGACCAACAAATCCGGGAAGTGAAATGCTGCACAGGAGATCTATTTGGAAGATTGTTATACCTGTTATAACGCAGAATCTTGGTGCAGTGCTGTCATCTCCTTTGATGCTCATCCCATTTTCCCTTTTCCATATCACCAGGGACATGAACAAAACATCCAAAAGCACATTAATGGACAAACTTGAGGCAATGGAATCAAACAATGACATTGCCACCAAAGTAGATGTGTGCATCATTGATGCTATATTCTTCATTCACACCCTAAATTTTCCTTCAACCTTTGGGGGTTTAGCTAACTCCATTCCTAAGGAAGCCTGCTCCAATGCTGAAGTTGTACGTTTAATCTGTGACACATACATGGCCCAACCATCAAAGTCAATGAGCATGAATTACGTGGACATTCACAAGCTTCATACAGAATTACACGACCTTCGCAGAAAACACCAACAGATTTTCGCATTGCCTTTGCTTTCCCCCACATTCATAAAGGAATTGTTGGTATTTCTCAAGGAGGAATGGACATCTCAAGTGTATGCATCTATAATGAAAGGACACAGATTGTACTTTGCCACAGAGCAAGATTGTTTCCTTTACATGGCCAATGATTGAAATGTCAACAATTAGCAAGTCCATGAATTGCAAAGTGGGCATGAAGAAGCTGATACAAGGCTAATATTCCATGCAAGCTTCATTGCTGAGATTTCACATGAACCCACTCAAATAATGGTGATTCATAGCAATGACACTGATGTCTTTATTCTCCTCCTCCACCATTCTCAACACATACATGCAATGCTTTGGATGGATGCAGGGCTAAACTCAAAGAACACAAGAGGCTTGATAGATGTATCTGATCTGGCCAAAAAATTGACACCACCCATATGTGAAGCTTTACCTAGTTTCCATGGTTTCATGGGCTGTGACAACACCCCATCATTTTTAAGAAAGGCTAAGTGGAGGCCATTTGAGATAATTAATAAAAGTGAACTGTTTACATTAGCTATGAGCCAACTCGGCTGTTCAGACGTTTTAGGTATTGATGTTGCCGCTACCATCGAAGAGTATGTATGTGTTGTGCATCGTGTTCAGAATCTGAAGGATATTAATGAAGCGAGACTTCATCTTTTCCACAACCTTTATGCCCCCAAGAAGAAAACCGATCCACCAGAAAAGAATCAAGCCTTCCGACCCCTGCTGTCTGCCACCCTGCAGGGCAGTACTTCAGCAAAAACTCCACAGAACAAACTAGAAAAAGAGCAATCAGATTTTGCAGACCCTCACCAGGAATTTTGCATGATGTTTGTGTTCTTTCGTGAGGTGTATTTCGAGTGACGTTTTTGTACTGGTGTGTTACGTAATTAATAAGAGACATAATTAGAACTGCCCCTTTATAACTGCTGGCAGTGATGACCGGGTACCAAGACGCCCCATTTTGATGCAACCCCACTTTGGTCAGATACTTGACCCTGACCCATGACGTTTTTTTTATTATTGTTCAAATGAATTTAGAATGGGATTAAAATAAATTCAATTCAACTCAAATGGAAGACCAAACTAAGTCCAGTCCTGCATTGAGAGTAATCAGAGGAACCCGAACAAGCAAAATAAAAGATGAAGTCATCAGGAGGAACCTGGATAGGATTCGCATTTCAGCTGCTACTCCTCTACCTCAAACCACACGAGTGGGGCAGATAACAGCAATTTTTGAGAGGATCGTGCAAATGATGATACAAGCATCAAATTTGGCACATTTGTTCTCCAGGGGATTCTAATCAAATCTGCCTGATTGGCCATTTGAAAATCCAAATTTTGAAAAATTTGAAAAAAAAAAAAACCTCAAAAAAGTCAAGATCACAAATCAATGTTGGATGCTGGCTGAGATTGGTGAATGTTTCAGAAACATCATCAAGACGTTCCAAGTCTGCCATGCAGTTTTCTTCCCTTTACCGCGGAAGGCAGACACGACGTCACATCCAGTGAACGCATGGAAGTATGGGATCCCTCTAGCTTTATCAGGCCCTATTGCAGAAACTACCTCATGGACTGGAATCCATCGTGCTTGGCTCCTTGGCCAAAGGCAATCCACATGTTCTCAAGACCTAGTTCCTGTAAGGATGGCAGTACAGATATTGCTATGACTATGTACGTCCGTGTCATTAGCCTTAATGATAATGGACTTGCTACGATCCGTCATTGCATCCCTGGCGTGTACAAATATTCGAGTGTCAGCTTCTTCATGACAACATGGAGACACAGCATCCAGTGACTTCCTTGTGTTGCTAATGGCATCTTCTCTTTTGTGACAATGACTGTGCTTGTCGTCTGTGCTTCACACATCTTTCCGCAAGGAAGTGAAACAGCTCAGTCTTGTTGCTGTCATCTCGAAGAAAGCTTTCCAGTTACGGGGGTCTTACTGGTTCCTGTCACTCTTCTTCTGATTCCTTGCCCCTTTTCGACCTTGCCTCGGACTTCAGACTTGACTTCTTGTACACATCAAACACTTACGTCCACCTCTCGTACCTGGCACCATAGGATTCCACCTTTGGGATGATGTCTTCTTTAGCATAGTCATCAAATATCTTTGAAGTGCGTGGAGGTAGGGCATTGATAAGTGCTGAGCCATCAATGATGACTGCATATCCCCTTGGTTCTCTATCTGGATGTTCACTTGCGCTTCAAGAAATTCAGCCAGCTGTGACTTCAAATTTTTTTGAAGTTTATTTTTTTTTCAAAATTTGGATTTTCAAATGCCAATCAGGCAGATTTGATCAGAAAGCCCTGCAGAACAGAAATGCCAAATTTGATGCTTGTATAATATTTGCACGATTTTCTACTATCTACTACACACACACAGGCACAGACAAGTGAACCATATTCAGAAGAAAAAATCAAAAAAATTTTGGCTGCCAGACCATGTGTCCGATCAAGTTGAAATTTAAAACATTTATTCCCCATCATGATTAGATCATAATTGTGAAGTTTCATGTCGATTTATAAAGCAGTTCCAGAGAAAACATTATTTCATATTTATCTTCAATCCAATATGGCTGCCAAAGCACGTGACCTATCAATTATTCCTTAATAAACTTGTACACCCATGGCTTGGGGAACATTTGTGTGAAGTTCCCCTCGATCTGTCCAGCCATTCTGGAGAAGAAGATATTTATAGGTTTGAGGGTAAATCCAATATGGCTGCAAACCATTTGACCTATGACGTCATATGTGTGTTTTGTTCCTCATGGATAGACGGTCATATGTGAAAAGTTTCGCCTGGACCTGTTCAGCCACTTCAAATAAGATTTTTGAAGCTTTAAAAAAAACAAATAATATGGCTGTCGAATCATGTGATCGATGACGTCATCAATTCTTTTTCTGT
>CM068967.1:21846079-21861145 GCA_035128595.1 Eptatretus atami | reverse complement strand
AGTAAGGTACTTCAGAACCTCCATCTCAAAAGGTTCCCATGATTTCTTGTGTCGACATTCTGTCCATAAAAAAAGGTAATAATTTTGTCAACCGTCTAACGCCATTAGAGTTTGGGTTTGACCCTTGCTGCGTGAACCCTTAATTACGCAACCTGAGTGCCTTTGCGCCGAGCCAGCTTTCACCATGCAATACCCTTTTCAAGGCCTTGAGATGCAGCACAATAGTAGGCAAGGCAGACCAGTACCCGACAGCCTGCAACAAATTGAAAACGCTTCTCTACGGGATATTTGGACCCAAAATGACCTCTCTCAGTGGCCTCTTGACGTCCAATAGCCACCGGCTGGCTGATTAAGTGGTGTTAGGAACCTATAGTTACACATTAACCTTTACCATCATTCATTTCTACAGATGTGTTGCCTCCTTGCTTTCATGTCGGAGGCATCTTTCGTGGGAGTTATTAACGTGTTTAAGTGGAAATTATAATGATTTACGTGAAGGTTTATTTGTATTCCGTGCAAACAATATTGCATCTGTTTAAGGCACCGAAATGTACTTCGGTGGAGAAAATGTAAACGAAGTTGTTCAAGCAATGGCAATTACATAAATTGGTGATGTCATTCAAATGATTAACTTCATGTCCAGTCGTCAGAGGGAAAGAAACCGGTGGGATTTTTTTGGTGTGGGAGTGAAAGGATAAACTCATTTTATTCCGTAGTAGCAAATATGGAGTAGTTTGGGGGTAATGAAACATGTATGATTATGATCATGTGACAGTGTTTACATATATAAAATGTCAGAGCTTATATGATCAATGTATATACAATGTGTCGTGAGGACGTCCAAGGCTATTGTCTTTTTGACTCATAGGATGGTGGGACTGCATTTGCGTATAAATGCCGCGTCTCCCTTGATTCGACAGAGAGAAGCTGCGAAAGCTAGAAAGTGCTGTGGGAGAGAGAGACCAAGTTCTTGACGACCCTGAAAAGGGGGAAGGTGCTATTTTTGCCACCTGAGATCATCACACTGAAGAAGTACCTTGAGACGATCGTGCTCTTTTTATACTATCCACCTCGACCATGTTCCTGGAGCAGTTGTCCGTGGAGTCTACCATGATGGTGACACCGGACGAGAACCCCTCCCGAAAGCGTGCCTGCGTAGATGCTCAAAATACGCACGAACGGCGGCAAACATTGGGCAAAGCACGGAGCATGCGGGAGAAGCGCGGACATCATGAGCTGCCTGAGAGTGAGCTGCAGAACCTCCGGATGAATATCAACAACCGGGAACGCAAGAGGATGCGAGACCTCAATGTGGCCATGGACGGGCTCCGTCAGGTCATGCCGTACGGTCAGGGAGGACCCGCCGTGAGAAAACTTTCAAAAATATCAACCCTGCATCTGGCACGCAATTACATCCTAATGCTGAGCACGTCTCTGCACGAGATGAAGAGGATGCTGGGGGAGGCGTACGCCGCCCATGGTCCCCGTCACCTGCTGCACTCTGCGCAGCGCAGCCCGACACTCTATGGAGCCCTGGCCCCAACGACAAGACCATCTCTCGGGCCGATCCTCGCTCCGACCATTTCTGATCATGACGTGCACGGCCCCTGCCAAGCCGGCTCACCGCATTTGGGCTCTCTTGGGCTCGGAGGGAGCTCCGGTCTTGCGAGTGGATCGGCGGCGCACTGGCCCGGGGTCTTTCCCTGTCCTTGCCCACTGTGTCAACACCCGCTCCCTGCCCTCCAGGCACTGCTTCGGGTCTCACCGCACGAAGGTAAATGATCGAGTCTGGTTCGATTGGTTTGAATTCTTCAAGTCTTTTGGAAGTTTCAACAGGGTCACTTGATAACTCTAACAGCGCAAGGATCTGATCATCCTTTGCAGCATTCATCCAGCCTTGTGAAACCGCAACGGAGGTTATCGACCATCAAGAGTCCAAATGAAATGAGGTGCTTAACACGATATACTGTACTTATAAATGGGAAAAAAAACAATAACATCATATTCATTGTATTTCCTGTGCAAATGGTTGAAATAATATCTCCATCAAATCTTTAAAAAAAAAACGTTTTCTACCTTTTAAGAAAAGTTTTTTTCCTTTTTTTATTCTCTGCTTTTATTTATGTGAAATAATTTTTTATTTTCCTGTTAATGGAGACATGTTCAAATTTTACACGTAATCGCTTGGAAATATTTCAAAGCACCTCATGTGCTACAGGAGCTCAGCTACATCTATACATTGAAATGTAGGCTACATGACGTCATGCAGTATGAATATTTTGCTTGTGGATGGAACTTGTAATCTTGTCCGAATATTTTCTGCTGGTTCTCATGACGAATGCGTGAGGATTGCATTAAAATAGAAGATGTAACAAATGAAAAATCTCTGTATGCTTTTGACATTCCCTGCACGTGTTCATGTTGACATATGTACTTGGACAACCTTGACAAACTTAATGTAACAAGTTCAGTCGTTATTATTTGACTTGAGCATTTTCTCTTTTCACCATAATTGATTACTGAACGGAGGATAAAAAGAGGTGACTCCTAATAATGACGTGCAATCACGTGACATATTGATGCTGAAATTACGATACTGACATATTACGATACTGTGACGTACATCAAACAAAATATTTATGATACATAATACATACATTTGTTTTCGTGATTCACAATCTATCTGTACTCCTTTACTCGTCAATATTTCTTTTCTTTTTTTTGTCTTTCTTTGGACATGAATGGTTTCGAGATTTTGCTGTTTCATGCTGATTTTTCATGGAAGAAGAGTCCATTAAAACAAGTCCAATAGTGCATTTGGAATTGCAAAGAAGATTCACCCTGGATCCACGGTCCTGTGAGCGATATTCAGAAGAAGACTCCTGTTATATGGACAACACCTGTGGGCGACTCCTAGAGGACGCCCTTTTGTCTCCAGTTCCACAGAATGAATTCTCATGCTTTCAACCTGCTTACCCACACGAAAATCCCAATAAACCCTAAAAGGGTTTTTAGACAAAAGAGATTTTGTCACTAGATCTACTGTGTCTCATTATTGTTTTAGGGTTGTATATACCCCTCAAAAGGGTTTCCACTTAATGGGGAGTAACACCGAGCAAAGGAAAGGCTTTGCTGTGGCTCATAAAACACTGCAAATTGAGCGATCTGGATAGTGAAGTGGGTGGACAGACTGAAATATATATATATATATATATATATATGTATATATATATGTATATATGTATATATATTATATGTATATATATATGTATATATGCATGTATATATGTATTTATATGTATATATATATGTATATATGTATATGTATATATGTATATGTGTATGTATATATGTATATATATATATATATATATATGTATCTATATGTGTATATATATATATATATATATATATATATATATACTCTCTCTCTCTCTCTCTCTCTCTCTCTCTCTCTCTCTCTCTCTCTCTCTCTCTCTCTCTCTCTCTCTCTCCAGGTTGTGTGTTTTGTTTTAGGCTGTGTACATTACATACAAGGTATTACATTACACAAATGGCAGAACCAGAAAATGCAACAGTGCACACTCACCTATAAAAAAAAAATGTAATTCGTTCTACATGCTCAGGGTGTCAGTTAGATGGCAGCAGGAGCAGAATTTCTGATTGCAAGGAGTCCAGTTTGAAAATTTCCTTTAATTATACATTGTCAATTGCACATTAAATTGATATATTGTTATTTTATTTATTTATTCATATGCAGCCTGTGGCTGCTTGGCTGCATCATTTTCTGAGGACATGGATGTGCTGCTTATACAATGCCCACGTTACCTGCACACTGGTACTCATTTTGCTAACCTCAAAAGGATGACAGGCTGAGTCAACCCTACCTGATGTTCATTCAGCAGCCTGACAGGGGCTTGAACTGAAGGCGATCTTAAGCCAAGTATCTTAACCGCTAAGCCAACACCGAGCCTGGTATGTTGTTATAATTTGTTACTGAAAAAATACTGACAGGATGGACTTGAGGTACGCACACCTCCAAGCTGTCTTTGAATCCCGACCCAACTATGAACTCATCCCAGTGTTTCATAGGCAGGGTGATTCATCAATGTGTATAGTGACCGGGCCTCAGATGGACGTTGAACTGGCCGAACCACATTCTGGCATTAGTTGCTGGACATTAAAGATCCCACGATGTCCTTCGCGAAGAGTAGGTGAGTTGTCGTCGACACCAAGGCCAAATTACAAATTCCTGCATTACTACTGCTACCACTACTGCTAGGAAAGCAATGTCAAACCACCCAGTATACCATCCACCCTTTGGGACCATACTCTGTGCAGAGCGTTGGTGCTGCCTAAGCAGTCTCCTTGGCTATTGGGCACAATCCTGGATGGGTCGCCACTCTGACACAGTATTCCAGCATGCTGGTACTTATTTTGCCGACCTCGGAAGGATGACAGGTCGAGTTAACCCCACCTGGTATTACTTTAACAGCTGAGCGGGATTTGAACTCAGGACCCCAGGATCCCAAGCCCACCAGCCTAACCATTCAGCCAACACCAGGCAGTATACCCTTACCAAGAAACTGCCTTTGCAGTACTGAACCTGCCTTTGGGCAGAACACTAGAATATGAATACTGAGAGTGGAGAAAAATAAATGGTTAAAACGATAAATTATATTTTGTTTTTTATTAGTAGAAAATATTTTTATGTTTCTCTACGGCACAGGACTTTTGGACAACCCTCAGTATCTATATATGTACAGGTTGGCAAAAAGATGGGATACATTTAAAATATGAATATATTTTAATTATAGAAGTTACTTATTCAACTGTGTTAACATGTGTAAAGCACAGACAGTGGAATTTCTTCAGAATACTCGAGGTTTTGAAAATGATGTCAGTTAAATGGCTCCCTGAGCGGGTAACGCATTCCACTGTTCTGGTACCCATACCCCTCATAACCATCACAAGAAAGAATTGCTTGAAATCCACTTGTGATGTTTTCTTTCAGTTCGTCGAGTGTCTGTGGCCTGTTCCTGTAAACTGTCTTTTAAATTGTCGTGCTGAGATCAGGAGATCTGTGAGGCCAATCATATCTCCAAATCTGGAGATCAGCTTTCAAGGACAATACTTGTGACAGTTCCGTGAAATCCTTGCGGAGTGGCTTGTAGCCCCATCTTCTTGTTTCACAGGTCGCCACACATCTCTTTATTACTTTTCTTGATGGTGCATCCAAAACTTGGTAATGTCTTCTGGATTCTCTCTGTGCCAAAATCGTAGAATAGCTACGGAAGAAATTCTGCTCAACCACAAATGCTAGTTGTTCACATGTCCACTTTGCCATCTTTGAGGATCAATTGATTTTCTTTAATTTCCCATTCGGCTGATACAACTTGAAAAGAAAATAAAAAAACAGTAATTACCTTCCATTATCAAATAATTATTCTACCCTGAAAAAATTGCTCAGTCCTCTTTAGGTTACCTGTGACGAGTTCATCTCGTGGTTCCTTCGAAGGGTTGAACCGACGCTTATGCAAAAGAGCAAGAGTCAAAAAGTTTTTCCCCACAACCATCATGCGATCAAGTTGGATGGGTCATGCACCAGCGATACTCGGTACAGATGTTCATCCTTTTATTTGTAGTTTCCTGGAAAAGTCACATATCCTTTACCCATGAGAGGTGGGGATCGGGTTTCCTGATGCCATCGTATTTTTGGATCAAAATGTGGAAAGGAAATAATTTTTTGACTCCATCAAGATGCATCCTGTACATTAAACATGTCCACTTTAATAAAGTCCAATTCGTTAAGGCCTTTTGTTCAGCTGCCAACTTAACCAACCCAATAAATGTCTATATTGATAAAGTAACAAATCCAAGCAAATATGAAGTCTGAAGCATCCACGGACAAATGAAAAATACGTTTGTTTCAATTTTCAGCTGCCTTCACGATTCAACAGTTCAGGTCACTCGTATATTTCACTTTGGGTCTCTTCTTTCATGACCCCGGGTCTCGTGAATCATTGATATAACGATTCGTATTCACAAGACATCAGCTGAAACGAGGTGAGTGCAAAAGGTTCTCGGAACGACAGACAGTACTCATAATATTGTCCAAGAAATGTCAACCTATAATTTATTTTCTTTTTCAGTCGATAAAAATTTTTTTATTTCGGAAGAAAAAAGTATTTCCTTATTGTAATGAGAAATGCAAGGTGTGTTGCGCTGCACGAACATATTGCATGTCTATCTGTGAATCTCATTGAGGATGTAAAATGGAGTGAAACACGCCGAGAAAAGGATCTTTTAGAACATGTAGTTGTTACCCCCGCCACCAAAGTTGGATGGAATTATGTTTTCACCCCTTTCTGTCTGTTTGTTATTTGGCGAATTTTTTTTTAGATCCTCGTGGAGGATCTCTAAGTCTTACTCATGTTGTTGTTCTTCATCTTCTTCTTGTGGACCTTTTTGTTTCACAGCCTACAGTTTTCATCGAAACTTCCTGAAACTTGGCATATACATGTAAAAATACCCTGTGCAGACAGTAACCATCTCCGATTTTGAAAATTCCTCCTAGAAAAAAAGTTATGACGTCAAAATATCTCCGCTAATGGAAATCGCCTAAAAAATTATCTCCGAAACTAGGCAAGCTTTTTGAATTCTGTTTGCGGGAATCGAACAGGGCATTAGCAGAGATGAATCACCGCACATATGATACATCACTATGACGTCATATCAATTTTTATGACGTCATTCCTATTTTTTGTCATTTTTTGTTTCACGACCCAGAGTTTTCATCGGATTTTCGTGAAACTTGCCATGTATATGCAGAAAGCCCACGCGCAGGCAGTAACCATCTCCGATTTTGGAAATTCTTCCGAGAAAAAAAGTTGATGTCATAATATCGCCGCTAATGGAAATTGCCTACACCATTATCTCCGAAACTAGGCAAGCGGTTTGAATTTTGTTTGCAGGAATCAAGCCAGGCATTAGCACAGATAATTTATCGCAAGCCTGATACATCACAATGACGTCATATTCGTTTTTATGACGTCATCATTAAGAGGACGAGGATCTTAACTCATTTGAGCTAGTTTAAATGATTCTTCACCATTGAGAGAGAAGGCAACAGGCAAGTTTCAAACAGGCAAGTTTATAATTAAAAGGACACGAATTTCTGTTCCAAGCAAATTGATTATTTATTGGCTTTCCAACAGTACCATTTAAAAAATTTGATGACACCATGGAGACCCCTTTAGAATGAAGTGACACATACAAACACTTTTACATTTAACAGCAATACATTGCTGCAGAATCGTGAAAAAACTTGTCGCCATTTCTCGGACTATTGTGAGCGCAGTATCTTGTTTCAAGAAGTTTTTGAACAACCAAGGTATCTAGCTCAAGGATTCAGGTTGAAATTAGGAAGTGTTTTTGGAGGGTGGGTGTGGGGTGTGGGTGCATGAGTATCCAAATTCATACAAGATGCTTTGTGCATGCAAAGTAATGCTTGAATGCATAGAGTATATGAGGATGGATGAGAAAGTCATTGGCTAGGCATAAAAGTCATTTTAAAAACTTATCGCTACCATATTGGCACCAAACCTGCAAACTTTGACTTTCCCCTTAACATCCTAAGGCACAAATCGAGGCAGACAAACTGTCCATGTCTATATATACGTACACGGTGTATACAGTTGCAAGTACACGAAGGATGTTTTTGTTGATTTTTTCCCCTTGATTTGTATGTGGAGGGAGATGATCATCCACGACGCCGGCTCAATCCATGCATGGGGTTGAACAGCTGCCATTGTAAATGGAGCATTTTCCACTCATTAGCTTTTCACTATAAACTAGGTCTGTCTCATTACGGCTCCGTTTTGTCACTGTCTGCTTGCGTGTCCCCTTGGGGGTGGTTGGAGGTGGAGTGGCTGTTGGGAGGAAGAGGTGGTGGGGGTTCACGGCCCGATAAATAAATGTAAAATGTCTTCCAACATGCAGACAACCAAACTCACCCAAGAATGGGAAAATCATCGTATGATGGGTCACATGTTAACAAAAGTACATAACCAAGTTTTCCTCAAAACTCCATACCAATGAAGCACATTTTCAAAAGCTGAGGAAAAAAAAACACTTTGTTTCTTCTTGTGTCCCTTACAACATATAGCACATTCTATGATAACCATAAAGAAGACCAGCAATAACAGTCTGGCATGGTGGAAAGGAAAATATTACATATTTGGAGAAATCTGGGTCTGCATACATAATATATCCATCCATCGGGACCATACTCTGTGCACAGCATTGGTGCTGCCGAAGCAGTCTTCTTGGCGATTGGGCACAATCCTGGATGGGTCGCCACTCCGACACAGGATACCAGCAAGCTGGTACACATTTTGCCAACCTCAGAAGGATGACAGGCTGAGTCAACTCCACCTGGTATTAATTCAACAACCAAACAGGATTTGAACCCAGGACCCGAAGATCCCAAGCCCATCAAACCCTAACCATTAAGCCAACACCAGGCATGATATATGTATGTACTGTATGTATGTATGTATGTGTATATATATACATATACATACATACATATATGTATATATATACATACACATACATATACATACATACATACATATATGTATATATATATATATATATATATATATATATATATATATATATATATATATATATATATATATATACATACACATACATTCACACACATAAACTATATACCTCCATAAACTACAAACATGTATACAAACATAAACTAAATACATATACTGTATACAAACATGAACTATATACATATATACATACATCAACGATATACATTTATACATACATAACCCACACACATATATATATATATACAGACATGAATTATATACATATATACATACATAAACTACATGCATATTTACATACATAAACGATATACATATATATATATATATACATACGTAAACAATATACATATATACAAACATAAACTATATACATATATACATACATAAACTATATACATATATACATACATGAACTACATAAATATATACATACATAAACTATATACATATATACATTCATAAACTATATAGATATATACATACATAAACTATATACATATATACATTCATAAACTATATAGATATATACATACATAAATTATATACATACATAAACTATATATATATATACATATACATACATGAACTACATACATATATACAAACATAAACTATATACATATATACATACATGAACTATATACATATCTACATGCATGAACTATATACATATATACATACATAAACTATATACATATATACATCCATAAAAGACATACATATACACATAAATAAACTGTATACATATGTATATACATAAACTATATACATATATACATACATAAGCTATATACATATATCGATACATAAACTAAATATATATACTACATACATATACTATGTACATATACTCCATATATATATACTACATACAAAAACTATATACATATACTATTTACATATACTATATACATATACTATACAGTATACATATACTCTATACAAAGCCCTGCTCGAACAACATCTGAACAGAATCGTAGGGTGGCCACCACATTCAAAATAACGATATATAGTTGCGATATAACGTGTGCAGAGAGCAAGACCAGAGCAGAACAGTACGATTTGTGATAATGAGGACCTTAAGGGATACTGTTCTTATCGACATTAATGTATGCAGATGAGAACGTGAGAACAAGGTGCAATTGCACAAAAATAGATGCATGAATTATACAATTTCACATTATATATGTATATGTATATATCTATATACATATACAATATATACATTATATATATATATATTAGTGCCAACAGAATGTCTACCCTTTCAAAAATTTTACCTTTTGCTTCCTTATCGCCTGGAATTAAACTGCATTAAATCAGACATTTTCCACCTTTATTTACACGTCATAATCCACAATTTCGAAGTGAAAAACAAATTCCACAAACTTCAGAAAATTAATTAAAAATACAAAACTAGAATATCTTGTTTGGATATGTGTCCACCCCCGTTTAATCACAATTGTAAATTTGCTCAGGTGTAACAATCACCTTCAAAACCACACAACAAGTTAATTGGCATACATCTGTGTTAAATTGGAGTGATTCTGATTATTTCAGAATAAAATCAGCTGTTCCTGGAGGTTTCCTCTGCTGTGTCGTGCATTTCACAGCAAAGACACAACCATGAGCACCAAGGAGCTTTCAAAAGACCTCCGGGGATAACGTTGTCGAAACACACAGATCAGGGGATGGGAATAAAAATATTTCACAGACCTTGAATATTTTCTGGAGCACAGTCAAGACAATCATTAAGAAGAGGAAGGCAAATGGTACCACCAATACCCTGCCTAGTTCAGGCCATCCCTCCAAACTGGATGACCAAGCAAGGAGTAGACTGATTAAAGAGGCCACCAAGAGGCCATTGGCAACTTTGAAAGAGGGACGAGCCTTTATGGCAAAGACTGGTCACTGTGTGCATGTGACAACAATATCCCAAGCACTCCACAAGTCTGGCCTGTATGGTAGGGTGGCAAGTTTGAGGTGTGGAAAGAAAACACGAGATTCTGATGCCATGTGGCAAAACGTTTTGTGGTCTGATGAAACCAAGATGGAACTTTTTGGCCGAAATGCAAAATGTTACGTTTGGTGCAAACCCGACACAGCACATCACCCAAAGAACACCATCCCGACTGTGAAGCATGGTGGTGGCAACATCATGTTATGGGGATGTTTCTCATCAGCAGGGACTTACTCACTTGCCAGGATGCAGGGGAAAATGGATGGAGCAAAATGTAGAAAAATCCTAGAGCAAAACCTGTTGCCCTCTGCAAGAAAGCTGAAATTGGGACAGAAGTTCACCTTACAGCATGACAACGACCGAAGCACACAGTCAAAGCTACACTGGAGTGGCGAAGGAACAAAAAGATAAATGTCCTTGAGTGGCCTAGTCAGATCCCTGACCTATATCCAATCAAATATCCGTGGCATAGAAGATTGCTGTCCATCAACGCTCCCCACACAACTTGACTGAGCTTGAACAGTTTTGTACAGAAGAATGGGCAAATATTGTCCAATCAAGTAATGTGAAGTTGGTGGAGACCTATCCTAACAGACTCACAGCTGTGATTTCTGTCAAAGGTGCTTCCACCAAGTACTAACTCAAGGGGGTGGATACTTATCCAACCAAGATATTCTAGTTTTATTATTTTTAATTAATTTCGTGAAGTTTGTAAAATTTGTTTTTCACTTGGAAGTTGTGGGTTACGATGTGTAAATATATGTGGGTAAAGTCTGATTTAATGCAATTTAATTCCAGGCTATAAGGCAACAAAAGGTGAAAATCTTGAAAGGTGGTTTAGACTTTCGATAACCACTATATATGTATATATATATGTATATATATTAATATGTATATATATATACATATATATTGTGACGGATTCAGAATCCGGTCTGATGAATGCATCCACACATCCAGGTCCTCAGACAGTTATTTCCTAAAATGCATGTTCAGATTAGCCCCATCCCCATGTCTAATGGGATCTTAAATGTGATGCATTGAGAAGGGTAAAGAATAGATCCCCTCTCTCATGGGAAGTTTATTTTTCTTTACGACAGAAACGTTTACACACATTTCTTTTGTGAGCGCTGGCGCCCTTATTTTTCCTCATCAACGTTTAGGCACGTATTTCTTTCGCGAGCGCCAACGCCCGCATTTTTTGAGAGCGCACGGGTCGTCATAGTAACCGTGCGCAAGTGGGGCGTGGTGAGCTTTGGGGGGTACTCTGCGCCCGTCTCAAACGAATTGGAGGTCCGTACGGAGGTGAGAGGAGTAAGAGGAGGGAGAAGAGAACGAGAAAGAAAGCCAGAGAGGAAAAGGAGGAGAAGAAAGTGCGAGAAGCGAGCAAGAAGTCGGTGTAAGCGCGCAAAAAAAGGAGAAGAGAAGCGAGTAAGAAGTGACCAAGTGAGCGTGTGGTCGCCTGTGGGTGTCTGACCAGCGCCAACGAGACAATTCATCCTTCCCAGTGCTTGAGCAAGCGAGCGTGTAGTGCGCGTGTGGGTGTGAGCAGCGCTGACAACGAGTGAGGCACGGGTCAGTCACCGACGGACTGTGTGGGTCAATGGACGTCACCAGTTTCGTGAAGTGTGAGGAGCTGCCCGTGTCGCAGCACCTGGTTCTAAACCCGCTGCAGACAATCTCGGTGCCCTCCTAGACGTCGATTGGCATTCAAGGCTGTTTGCAAGAGGGTTCACGGCAAGGCTGGGTGCTGGCGATGGACGTGACACGCGCGCACACATTTCAGGACATTTTCACTTCACAGACAACTACTCTCTGGTGAGCGAGATGACTTTCGCTCTCCCCCCCCCCCCCGAATGAACTGCTGGGTCCCTTGTCTGTGTTTAGCTGTAAGTAAGTCAATCCCCGACAAGCATCTGCTCTTTGTCTCTTTCCTGTCATTCTGATTGATTTTGCCTGATGAACTATTCATTTATTTACCTCAGAAAATAATAAGTTTTTTTTATTTATTTATTTTATTATTAATAAATCATTTGTCGATTCCAACCTCTCCGTGTTTGTCTTTCCTTCCATTGGTCGAGCATTGTCCGAACCTCGATAGACTGGGAGGAAATTACCACAGATTTCCAAAAAATAGTCGGCACGCACCAGCGGTTAAAACGCTCGGCCGCCCTAATTAAAATCTAATCGAGATAACATTGGTGCTTTGCCGAGGGCGCGTTCCCCGGTCAGGTAACCACGTGACCTCTAGTTAAATGGCATAATTACATGGTGGACACTGGAACTTGTGGTTAACTGGGTGGCGTTCGTGGTTTTAAAACAACCCACCGTACACAAGTTAATGGTGAGTGATGGCCCCAGGTCCGGCTCTTCCGAGGACAACCGGGATTAATCCCCTTGAGTGACAAGCTGGTGTCTCGTACCCGTGGCCGCAACATATTATATTATATATATATTATATAATATATATAATATATATATATATATGTATGTATAAACTCGGAGATATATGTATGTATATATATATATATATATATATATATATATATTATATATTATATATAATATTATATATATCTTGCTAGGACTCGGAACACCAGGGACCACAACTTCAAGCTGTAAAGGACGTTACCACTTGTGGTGGAACCTTTTTGTTAAATAACTACTGGGTTCACCCATCACCCATGAATGAACTGGTGGAACCAACTCCCATCACTGACAGTGAATATGCTCAATCACAACATATTCAAGGGTGACATATGAGCACACAAGTTCCAAACTTCCAATTTTTATTGCATTTCATACGGACATGTTACATGTTCATGTCATGCCAAAAGTCAAAAATGATCTTTCAAAGCAAAGTGCTTAGTATGACCTCAAGTTCAAAGTAAATAAATTTAAGGTAAATAAGCAACGAAATCCTTCCAAACACGTATGTGTGTATGTCTGTATATATATATTATTATATATATATATATATATATATATATATTATATATATTATATATATAATATATAATATATAATGGTGTCCATAAAGTCATTGTGCAACTTTGAACTTTTATTACTTTGATGTACACCTGATGGAGACAAACTGTAAATGGCGTATGAAAGGATAATTCTCATGTTATGTGACTGATCATGTTGTTGTTAAGTTCACAATTCCTGTGGGCTTCTTGCCAAGTTGACTTGTTCTTTTTTATTAACCTCCGCCATCGAAGATCGGAGGTTACTGTTTTCACCCCTTTCTGTTTGTTTGTTTGTTTGTTTTGAACAGTATTGCGGAAAAACTCCTCGACGGATTTCGACGAAACTTGGTGGGGGAATAGGTATGGTCCAAGGACCATGCTATTGATTTTGGACTCGGTCCAAAATCCAATATGGCCGCTATGGCGGCCATTTTGAAAAAATATTTGAATTTTTCTTTTTTGCATTTCTACATGTTTTAAGTGATTTCCAACCCCCCCCCAAAAAAAATTGTTAGAGAAAAAAATTTTTTGCAACTTTTTTTTCAACAAAATTTCGATTTCTTTTTTTTTGCATTTCTACATGTTTTAAGTGATTTCAAACCCCCCCCCAAAATGTTGGAAAAGAACTATAACTCTGTCAGCACTGTTGACGTCATATTTAATGAATAAGATATAAGGTTCATTTGAGTGACCCAGCAGTATTGGCGGTGGAGGTTTTGCACTCTACCGAGTGCTCCCCCTCTAGTTTATTCCTGTGGTTACTTGACTGCATCATTTTCTGATTGTTCAGCTGTGCCACTGATGCAGTGCCCCCATTACCAGTAAGCTGATACTCATTTTGCAAACCTCAGAATAATGACAGGCTAAGTCGAACCCACCTGATGTTAATTCAATAGCTCAACAAGAGAATGAACTCGAGACCCTTCGTTCTTAAGCCAGCCACCCTAACAGTTAAAGGCAACACCAGGCCTGGCATTTCTGATGAGGCAACTTCAATATCACTGGCAAAGTCAACTACCATGATTAATACATTTTGTTCCCAAACTACGACGATTAAATCTTTCACATATCACCATGGACAAGAAGACAAGGCTCCCTGTCACTATGTTTTGAATGTGTGATGGTTCTTGAATCATGTCTTCACAGACGAGTAAATCGGTAGACTTGGACCAATTGCTTGTCCCCCTTGATCGCCTGACCTGTCCCCGCTGGACTAAATTTATGGCGCTATGTAAAACTTATTTACTCATCAAAACTACATTCTTTGGATGACCTAAGGGCTACGATCACAATTGCAATTCATGAAAAAAATGACATGGATGGGATCTACACGTGGCAAATTTGATTGGTAGTGATGACATAAAATGCTGCAAAATTTTTTTCCATGTACTGCTAACCGGAAAGATTTTGTAAGTGTCAAAAAGGTGATTTGTGTTCTCGTGTTCAAGTATATAATTTAATTGAAATAAAATTGGGATGCATACGTTGTAGGAAAACAATT
>CM068967.1:21836079-21843579 GCA_035128595.1 Eptatretus atami | reverse complement strand
CTTTTGCTGCAGGTGAGCGCCGCCACTCGTGCGTGTCTCGACTGTCAGCGCACACACGCACCGGAGAAGGGGTTTCGTCCGGCGCCACCACGGTCGACTCCACAGACGTTTGCTCCGGGAACATGGCCAGGGTCGACGAAACGGCGCCGTAACACAAAGAGAATGATCTTCCCAAAAGTTCCACCTTGGTGTGATGACGCAAGAGTTCAAAGCTTGAACCAGGAGACCCGACTCCTATTTATAAAGGATTTGTCACCAATGGCCAGAGGGTTTGGGCTTGCGGGTGGTCACGGTCTAATTAAAGCAATCGACCCCTGGCGTTCATTAAGCCCCTCCTCCTCCTCTATAACTTTGCCCGAAACCTTCCTCCACCCCCGCTCTGGTGCGCGCAAAGTGCATCATGTAAATAAATGTAGGAGGCGTGACCTAAGATGTCACATTTGCACATCCCATCAAGCCCAACGCCATTAGCAATTAAAACTACGAAAAAAAAATCTTCACGACCATCTTGTTAAATTATGGACGAAGTACAAGCGATGAAGACGAAATATTTACTTTTGTTAATGGTGGATGAAATGGCAGTTCCAAAGGTTACCAAACTTCCAATGTCGAGGCTAAGACAATGAGAAAAGACAACAGAGAAATAAATGTTGAACGAGGCTGTTCTTCATCTGATGGAGGATATTGGCATGGTGTATGAGTCCAAACAAAGATTCTTATGAGTCAATGAACAGCTTGTTCAACCAAGCAACGACACAGAGAAGTAGTGACATGAAGTCCCCTGCACTCCAGCAGAGTATGGAGAGAAGAAACTCATACCTGTAGAGTTAAAGTAAATAAATGTTGGAGGCGTACGACAATAACTTTTACCAAAACCATGTTGCATGAAGCAAAGATGTGAAAGAATTGTACAGTTTGTAATAAAAGCATGAAAGTTGGCAGGATGTGCGTGCGCGTGTGTGTGTGTGTGTGTGTGTGTGTGTGTGTGTGTGTGTGTGTTTGTCTCGTTGGTTGTTATCTCCATATGTGGGTTTCATAATGTCAAACGGAGTCATCCCAGGTATCGAAGTATCCACCTCCGTGTGTGCGTGCATGTATGTGTGTGTGCAGTATGCAATAATAAACTGATCAAACTACATATAAATGCTTTAAAAAACTGCCATGAAAAGGTAAGGTTTTATTCTGCTTTTTAAAAATTCTAGATCATTGATAATTCCAAACCTATAATCGATAGTATCCACAACATTAATAACAAGGGTAAGGCTAAATGTTTATCAACTTATGATTTTATTATATTATACACGAATATTCCACATGACAAGCTCGTAACCACATTGGACAGAGCGGTAGATCAAGAATTTGCAGGAGGTAATAAGGTATCCCAAAAATATTCAAATCCATTGGGACGATACTCTGTGCAGAGCATCGGTGCTGCCTAAGCAGTTTTCTGAGTTGTTGGGCACAATCCTGGACAGGTCACCACTCTGACACAGGATACTCAAATGGCTCAATCATCTCAGCAATCTGGTACTCATTTTGCTGACCTTGGAAGGATGACAGGCTGAGTCAACCCCAGCTGGTATTAATTCAACAGCCAAGCAGGATTTGAATCAGGACTCTCGGATCTCAAGCCCACCACCCCAACCATTAAGCCAATACTAGGCAAAAAGAGTACACATTAAAGTTTATCAAAAAAGAGCAAACTGGCCCATAAAGGAAAATCAATATTCATGTTGATTAAACTTTAAAAAAAAAATTCAAAAAATTAAACTTAAAGAAAGAAAGTATGAGATTTCTCCAAAGCAACAGTTTCTTAACATTTGGCAACAAGATACTCCAACAGACAGTGGGGATACCCATGGGTTCAGATCTGGCTCCTTTCTTTGTAAATTTACTCCTGCACATGTACGAGTCTGATTGGGTTCAGAACATGTGTAGGAATGAACTAACAACTGCACGAAGGTGTGGAAACATCTTTAGATTCATTGATGATTTACTCGCAATTAATGATGGGTTTGTATTTGATCAGCTTTATGATGATACATGTCCAAAAGAACTCGAATTAAAAAAGGAAAACCAAGCTCCACTTCAGTTTATTTTTTAGAATTACAAATCGATATCAATAATAATAAATTTCAAACCAAATTATTTGATAAACGACATACTTTTCCATTCCACATTGTACGAATGCCTTTCTTAGACAGAAATATTCCTAAGAAGCTATTCTATGGTACAGTTACAGGTGTAACTTGAAAGGCACTCGGTAGAGCGCATACCTCCGCCACATAATGCCTGATCCACGAGTACATATCGGGCCCAATACATTTTTGAAATATCATGCTACACAGTACTATATCGTTTTTGGCCCCATCTCTCAATGGTGAAGAATCACTTTAAAAAATTAATAATTGTCGTATCCAGATCCGGATTTTAACCTTCACCAAAATTGAATCAATTCGCCCTTGCCACACACCCAAACAGACAGAGAAGAGTCAAAACAAAACCTCCTTCACCTCTGGTGGCAGAGGTAATAATTCGTACCATGAGAGTAACCACACACAGCACTGAACTTATCAATAGATTAAAACAACTAGTCAGACGTTTACAAACACAGGGAGCTACACTGCTACAGTTAACAGAGTAAAACAACTTTTCTTTAAGATCAGTAAAATACACCAAATATAATTAATGAAATACAATACGAATAGTAAAAAAATATTATTAATGAGATAGTTATACAAATGCATCATGAACAACAGCAAATATAATTAGTGAAATACAATACGAATAGTAAAAAAATATTATTAATGAGATAGTTATATAAATGCATCATTAACAACAACAAATAGAATTAGTGAAATACAATACGAATAGTAAAAACATATTATTAATGAGATAGTTATATAAATGCATCATTAACAACAACAAATATAATAATTAGTGAAATACAATACGAATAGTAAAAACATTATTAACGAGATAGTTATATATTTACATCATTAAAAATATATACTGTATTTAAACCATTTAAACCCATTTCAGTGGTTGCAAGGAGACAAGGAAGCAGGTAAAAAAAAACAGAAGTCATTGTGCGTCAAATTATAATAACCCAAAATTGTGAGCGGCCTTTGGTCTAACCTCTCCAAATGAGCTCTCCACAGCCAGTCGTTTCCACTTCAGTGCCTGCCTCACCGGCACCCACCTGCAAACAGGCTCACACCAATCGAGTCACGTCGTCCCTGTCAGAACCAGGAATGCCAAAGGAACAGGATACCAAGAGCCACGTACACCCAGAGCAGGACACAAGAAAACCAGATGCCGGAGCAGGTACATCAAGACCAGCCTGGCCAAAAACCAGGTATCCGAGCAGAACCAGCAGCGAACAGTCCCAACTGTCACCAACCACCGTTGTTGCTGTCTCCAACCTCAGGAGCTGTCAGGGAGCTTCCCCAACCATCGCAGGATCTCTTCACCAACTATAACAGGGAGAGTCCTGCCATCCTTTTGAGCGACCAATTGGGTAGGCCTCAAGCATGACTGTCAGCCCAAAATCCAGCTTGCCTATTGTGCGTCGTTGCACGAGACTCCAACCATCATTCTCATGCTCATTCTCTCCCGACCATTCGAATAGATGCAACTTCCCAAATCAACACAGGGCCTAGTTTACACTCATGTTCAGTGGTGCTGGACGAAAGCCAGAAAGCAGCCACTTGCCGGAACAACCGAGCAGAAAACGAAGTGCCCCAGAACTGTCAACAAAGCAATTGAATCACCCTCTTTTTCAGCCCGACACGAAAGAAGAGTTGTAGCATCCATAGACTGCTGAACGGGGTGTCGATGCCGATGGAAAAAGGTGGGGTCCCTGATAACGATCCAAGAACCACAGTCATTTTGATCGTTAGAATGAACTGTTCGGGAAAAACTTGCGTTTGTGATTAATGACATTCAAATGTCTTGGAGTCCTCCCAATGTGAAAATAAACCAAAATAAAATGTTAAATATATCGTGTATTTCCAAAGCCAATGTGTCTTCATGGAAAGGGAATAGAATGAGTCTCCATTGGGGCTAACGGCTATCTTGTTGCGTGCACGAACGATGAATATCCTCATGGCAGAAATTAAAACTGGCGTAAAATCATACGTTAGAATTGTGTGAAGAGGAAAAAGGTATCCCATAAGAAAGGAAAGAACCTTTCTCTTACCCCTTCTCCAATGCATCAAAGATTAGGAATCCCACCAGACAAGGCTATGGGTCTATTCTGAACATGCATTTAGGAAATAACGTCTGCGAACCAGATTTGTGTGCAATAGCAGATCCATCTGAAATCACAAACAAATTGTCATCCAACAAAATCTGAAATCTAAATCCACAACAATATGAGTTACGCCTGAGGTTCAGGCTTCGCCATGAGGAAAACACCCAGTTTCCCAACACCAGTCCTGAGGCCGCCGACCACAGACAACTCCCACAGTCCAATGGGCTGTAGTTTTACACAGCATAGCTGCTTGGGCATGACTATCGGCCTATTAGGTTACGCTTCGATGTTTCCGCAGTACTTCATTGCACTGCAACCTAACGAGAGGCCACACCCGCGGCTCCACACCTGGTGATCTTCTGTCGAGTGGAAGCAGATATTATGCCACACTGGCTACAGAGCAAATTCAGGTGGGTACAACTTCCCGTCTAACATATACTGTACACTGTGCTGACCATATAAAGGAAAAAGACAACCAGGCAGATTGAAAAAAATCAACAAACAATTATTTATTACACTTCACAAAAAGCAAGCATCACTAAAAAAGTGGTATTTACAGTAAGAAAGCAAGAACATAAGAGCAATTAATGGTAACATATTCTTCCTTCACAAAACTTGGCCATCATTCACTCAGGGGAGAGAAGACAACAGAAAGAACTTCAATAGAAAAGAAAAGTTAAAGTATTGAGAAAAGAAAAGCGGGTTTTTCCTTTTCTTCCGCACCTCATAAAGCTCGACGGACGCACCAAGCCAAATATACTAATGAATTGGGAAGATGGCGTGGTTGTGATGTGAACAATGACCAAGAACGCGCCACTAGTTGCCCAACCAGTAGGCCAGTCCTTCTGGCAAACCCAGATATGCCAGTGCAAGCGACGTCCATTTCTGCATAGTCCGCGCAACAACCACACTACCCTCCTCGCACTATGTTCTCCCTCTCTCTCGGCTCTCTCTCTCTCTCTCTCTCTCTCTCTCTCTCTACTCTCTCTCCTCTCTAACTCTCTCTTCCTTTTCCTCGCAGAAGAGACGAGCTCCAAGCTCCTTTTTCCTCACAGATCTCACTGTTTTTGCCTCCTTCATGTTGCTTCTGTTCTCTCCTTTCTCCTCTCACTTGCTCATACGAGCTACGTGTCCTTCCTCTCCCACTCGCTGATGGAGCCTCCTGTCTTCTTCCTTCTTCATATATGCTTTTTCCCAATTCTTGGCTCGTGCGAGCCTCCTCTCATTGGTGTGTGTCCCTTGCCTCTGTCTCTCCCTCCTCATCACTCAGCTTCTCGTTGAAGACGAGGCAAATCTGAGCAACCTTTTTCCTCACAGATCTCGCCTTTTTCCATCTCTTTCTCGTGTTGTCTTCCTCTTCTCTTTATCTGGCTCTCTCCATCCCACTCGGGCGAGCCTCCTCCTCCTCATTGGTCCACCATCCGATGTGGTGGTCCATGATGCAGCTTTGGGAAACACAACATCATTCTGAGGAACTTTCCATGCACTCCGAGGAAACCCCGCCTCCTCCTCACGCCGCAAGCATTCACTGTACTGTCCCACGTACCCCTGCCTGCGAGATGTGCCACACCCCACCGTGCATGGGGAAAAGCACCACACCTTGCATGCCACGAAACATGATGTTGAGAATGGACACATCCATGCAGTGAAGGTAATCTGATCTGCCCAAAGGATTAACACCACCAGACTGATCAAACTTAAGCAATGCTGCGAATGGAGGGAAAACAGAGGGATCCGCGACCGAAGACGACCAAACGGCCAACAGGCCGAAGTAAGACTGATGCGTGAAGGAGATGATTGCAAATGATGTTTGTGAAGAGAAGTAATGGACCGATGCATAATGGAAGAGTTATTGAAGGGCAGACGGGAGAGAGTGGACCGATGGGGTCTGTCTCTCTCTCTCTCTCTCTCCTCTCTCTCCTCTCTCTCTCTCTCTCTCTCTCTCTCTTCTTGTTGCATTCATGTTGACTTGCAATGCCGCTGATGAACAGTCCCCCTTACCTGTACACTGTACTCATTTGCCGACCTCAGAAAGATACGCTGAGTCAACCCCTGGTTATTAATTCAGGCACAAGGGCTTGACTCAGGACCCCGATCCCACACGACCACCTAACCCTAAGCCAACACCAGTTACCACCGATGTTGGGGGAAGGAAGAAAGATTGAAAGGATTCGATTGGGGGGCGGGGGTGGAAGAAGACATCACACCGGAGAAATCCAAACGCAACCACCCTCCTCAACACCCTTTACAAGGGACAATTGACTTCTCACAAAACTTATGAAATGACTGCAGCTCTATCTTCTACGTGTCCCATGATGCTCTTCCCTGGGTAAGTTTCCAAAAACATAAATTATATTGTATATATATATATTATACATATGCATTTATAATATATGTTATAGTTAATTAATATTATTTTAACATAATATAAGAAAATAAATCGTTTGTCCATCCATCAAACATTGTCCTTTCCGCGGACCACACCACTATCAAGCACAAAGCAATACACACATTATGCACACACAACATATAACGGTGCACATACACCACATGAGGGAGAGTTGTTTCCTGGTGGGCCGTTGCCCAATACTACCCCAGACTTTGATCAAAAGAGAGGAGGGTATTCCTGACATGTTTTTGCAGCATCCTGACGTGTAACTTCCTTCAACTATAACAGTGTTTAGTTGATTTTATTTAAGCTGTTGAATAAAAAAAGTTCATTTGAAAAATTATTTATACAAATCTTATAATGTATCTGAATGTGGCATTATTGGTAAGGGTTAAAAACACTTTTGCAGGCCACTTACACACACTCACACACACACACACACACACACACACAACACACACACACACACACACACACACACACACACACACACCACACACTTTCCGACCATTACGGATCATCAGCTGGCACCAGTTCTTCCTCGATGTTTCAGTCCTTCAGCCCAAGAAACCTCTCCAAAAGGCGGATCCACAACCTCGGTCCATCCACATCAGTAGATTACTATATCAGTTACAATCCAGTCAGTCAGTCAATCCTCAATGTACATCACAATCAGACTTTACTCGCTGGATGATAATGATGATCACAAGTTAGAAACTCCATCACACATTTCATGATATAAAAACACATTAATCATGCACATCTTACCTTAAATAAACAGTCCACCAACAAACACGACATCCCACTTACCACTAAATCAAATGTTGTTAAATATTCAAAGGTTATTTTAAACGGT
>CM068967.1:21824985-21836054 GCA_035128595.1 Eptatretus atami | reverse complement strand
ATCAAACTAAACACTGTTATAGTTGAAGGAAGTTACAGTCAGGAATAGCTGCAAAAAAACATGTCAGGAATACCCTCCCTCCTTCTTTTGATCAAACTGTCTGGGGTACGTATTGGGCACGGGCCCCACCAGGAAACAAACTCTCCTCATGTGGTGTATGTGCAACACGTTATATGTTGTGTGTGCATATATGTGTGTATTGCTTTGCTGCTTGATTAGTGGTGTCCCGGAAAGGACAATTGTTGATGGATGGACAAACAGATTATATTATTATCTTATATTATGTTAGAAATAATATATAATTATAATATAACATATAATTATAATATGCATATGTATATATATACATTATATAATGTTATTTTTGGAAACTACCCAGGGAAGAGCATCATGGACACGTAGAAATCAGAGATCAGTCATTTCATAAGTTTTGTGGAGAAGTCATTGTCCCTTGTAAAAGGGTGTTGAGGGAGGGTGGATGCGTTTGGATTTCTCCGGTGTGATGTCTTCTTCCACCCCCCCCCCCAACTCATTCCTTTCAATCTTTCTTCCTTCACCCCACATCGGTAAGCCTGGTGTTGGCTTAGAGGTTAGGGTGGCGGCTGGATCCGAGGGTCCTGAGTCACGCCCGTTGTAGCCTGAATTAATATACACCAGGAGGTTGACTCAGCCTGTCATCCTTCCAGGTCGGCAAATGAGTCAGTTACAGGTAAGGGGACGACTGGCATCAGCGGCATGCACGTCCCAACAATGATGAGAGAGAGAGAGAGAGAGAGAAGAGAGAGAGAGAGAGGAGAGAGAGAGAGAGAGAAGAGAGAGGAAGAGAGACACAGAGATGAGAGACACAGAGAGAACACCCATCGGTCCGCTCTCTCCCCCTCTGCCCCTTTCAATAACTCTTCCATTATGCCATCGGTCCATTACTTCTCCTTCACCAAACATCATTTCGACAATCCATCCCTCCTTCACCCCATCAGTCTTACCTTCGGCCCTGTGGCCGTTTGGTCGTCTCTCGGTCCGACGGATCCCCTCTCTGTTTTCCCTCCATTCGCGCATTGCTTAAGTTTGATCAGTCTGTGGTCGTTAATCCTTTGGGCCGATCAGATTACCTTCACTGCATGAGACTGTGTCCATTCTCACATGCATGTTCGTGGCATGAGGTGTGGTGCTTTTCCCATGCACGGTGGGGTGTGGCACATCTCGCAGGCAGGGGTACAGTGAGGACAGTACAGTGAATGCTTGCGCGTGAGGGAGGAGGCGGGGGTTTCCTCGGAGTGCATGGAAAGTTCCCTCAGAATGATGTTGTGTTTCCCACAAGCTGCATCATGGACCCACCCACATCGGATGTGGACCAATGAGGAGGAGGAGGCTCGCACGAGTGGAGATGGAGAGAGCCAGATTAAGAAGAAGAAGAGGACAGAATCACACGAGAAGAGATGGAAAAAGGCGAGATCCTGTGAGGAAAAAGGTGCTCAGATTTGCCTCGTCTTCAACGGAGAAAGCTTAGTGAGAGGAGGAAGAAGAAGACAAGAGTGCAAGGGACACACACCAATGAGGAGGAGGCTCGCACGAGCCAAGATTGGGAAAAAAGCAATATATGAAGAGGAAGAAGACAGGAGGCTCCCATCAGCAGAGTGGGAGGAGGAAGGACACGTAGCTCGTATGAGCAGAGTGAGAGGAGAAAGGAAGAGAACAGAAGCACATGAGAGGAGGCAGAAAACAGTGAGATCCTGTGAGGAAAAAGGAGCTTGGAGCTCGTCCTCTTCCTTGACGAGAGAAAAGCGAGAGAGAGAGTTAGAGAGAGAGAGAGAGAGAGAGAGAGAGAGAGAGAGAGAGAGAGAGAGAGAGAGAGAGAGAGAGAGAGAGAGAGAACCCATAGTGCGGAGGAGGGTAGTGTGGTTGGTTCGCGAGGACCTAGCAGAAATGGAGTCGCTTGCACCTGGCATATCTGGGTTGCCAGAGAGGACTGGCCTACTGGGTTTGGGCAACTCAGGGACGCAGTTGCTTGTCCCATTGTTCCACATCACCACTGCCCATCTTCCCAATTCATTAGTATATTTGGCCTTGTGCAGTCCCGTCGAGCTGTCTGAGGTGCGGAAGAAAAGGAAAAACCCTGCTTTTCTTTTCTCAATACTTTACTTTTCTTTTCTATTGAAGTTCTTCTTGTTGTCTTCTTCTCCCCTGAGTGAATGATGGCCAAGTCTCTTGTGGAAGGAAGAATATGTGTACCATTAAATCTGCTCTTATGTTCCTTTTGCTTTCTTACCTGTAAATACTCACTTTTAGTGATTGCTTGCTTTTGTGAGTGTAATAAATAATTGTTTGTTGATTTTTTTTCCAATCTGCCTCGGTTGTCTTTTCCTTTATTGGTCAGACACAGTGTACAAGTATAGTTAGACGGGAAGTTGTACCCCACCTGATTTGCTCTGTTAGCCAGTGCTGCATATATCTGCTCCACTCGACAGAAGATCACCAGGTGTGGAGCCGAGGGTGTGGCCTCTAGTTAGGTTGCCGTGCCAATCGAAAGGTACTGCGGAAACATCGAAGCGTAACCCCTAATAGGCCGATAGTCAATGCCAAGCAGCTATGGCTGTGTAAAAACTACAGCCCATTGGACTGTGGAGTTGTCTGTGGTCGGCGGCCTCAGGACATGGTGTTCGGGAGAAACTTGGGTGCTTTTCCTCATGGCGAAGCCTGAACCTCAGGCCGTAACTACATATTGTTGTGGATTTCAGATTTCAGATTTGTTGGATGACAATTTGTTGTGGATTTCAGAATTGGATCTGACTATTGCACACAACATCCTGGTTCGCAGACAGTTATTTCCATAAATGCATGTTCAGAATAGACCCATGCCCTTGTCTGGTGGGATTCTAACTCTTTGATGCATTGGAGAAGGGTAGAGAACAGGTTCCTTTCCTTTCTTATGGGATAACCTTTTCCTCTTCACAACACATTCCTAACGTATGATTTTACGCCAGTTTTAATTTCTGCATGAGCGATATTCATCGTTCGTGCACGCAACAAGATAGCCGTTAGCCCAATGGAGACTCATTCTATTCCCTTTCCATGAAGACACATTGGCTTGGAAATACACGATATATTTACACATTTTATTTTGGTTTTCATTTTCACATTGGACTCCAGGACATTTGAGTCATTAATCACACCGCAAGCTTTTCCCGAACAGTTCATTCTAACGATCAAACATGACTGTGGTCTTGGATCGTTTACTCAGGACCCACCTTTTTCCATCGGCAATCGACACCCCGTTCAGCAGCTCTATGGATGCTAACCAACTCTTCTTCGTGTCGGGCTGAACAAAGAGGTGATAATTGCTTGTTGACGTTCTGTGGGCACTTCGTGTTTCTGCTCGGTTGTTCCGGCAAGTGGCTGCTTTCTGGCTTTCGTCCAGCACCCTGAACATGACGTTGTAAACTAGGCCTGTGTTGATTGGGAGTTGCATCTCATTCGATGGTCGGGAGAGAATGAGCATGAGAATGGATGGTTGGAGGTCTCGTGCAACGATGCACCAATAGGCAAGCTGGATTTGGCTGAAGTCATGCTTGAGGCTCTACCCACATTGGTCGCTCCAAAAGGATGGCAGGACTCCCTGTTATAGTTGGTGAGAGATCCTGCTGATGGTTGGGGACAGCTCCTGACAGCTCCTGACGGTTGGAGACAGCAGCAACGGTGGTTGGTGACAGTTGGACTGTTCCTGCTGGTTCTGCTCGGTACCTGGTTCTTGGCCAAGCTGGCTCTTGATGTACCTGCTTCCGGGCATACCTGGTTCTTGGTGTACCTGGCTCTTGGTGTACCTGGCTCTTGGTATACCTGGTTCTTGGCATTCCTGGTTCCTGAAGGTGACGACGTGACATCGATTGGTGTTGGAGCCTGTTTGCAGGTGGGTGCACGGTGAGGCAGGGCACTGACAGTGGAAACGAGCCTGGCTGTGGAGAGCTCATTTGGAGAGGTAGACCAAGGCACGCTCACACATTTTGGGTTATTATAATTGACGCACAATGACTTCTGCCTTGGTAAGCCGAGACTGGATTTCTTTTCTCCCTGAATGATTTGATGGGTACCCATGTTTAATTGTTCAGTGAGGCATAGTGATAAGCGTCTGCTCTTTGTCCATTTTCTATAAATGCTTGTTGAATTCTTTATTTGATTGAGATTATTTCCTTTATTGAACATTTGATTTGAATTCATCCATTTAATCGACAAGGAAATATAAAGTCCTTCAGTTTATTTATTTTTCCTGATAAAAAATTCCTCGTTGAAATTTCAACCTGTCCATGATTGTCATTTCCTTCCATTGATCCAACATTGTCTGAACATAAATAGACTGGGAGATTATAATTCACAAACGAATTAATCTGTTATAGTCGGCGTGCACCAGCGGTAAACGCTCAGCCACGTTACTTAAGATATAATCAAGATAAGATTGGTGCATCGCTGAGGGCGCGTTCCCTGGTCAGGAAGCCACGTGACCTCTAGTTAAACAGCAAATGAGACAGTGGACACTGGAACTCGTGGTTATCTGATTGGCATTCACACTTGTTAAGCAACCCACTGCACCATGAAGGTAATTGTGAGCGGTGACCCCAGGTCCAGTTCTTCCGAGGAAAAACGAGGATTAACCACCTCATAATTCACTCGGTACCCACAGACATAACTATATATATACAATATATGTACATATATATTGTTGCTGTCTTGGGGCTCGAGCCGACTAGGAGAGGGAATTCCCTAGTTTCTTTCGAAATTACCTGGACCTGAGGCCACCGGGAGCGAATAACTTCATTCCAGAGTGGGTTGCAATGCAACTACGATACAACTACAAATGCCAATCGAGCAAACACGAATCCCAGTATCCGGCTGTCGAACAACCGTTTAACTGGGGGTCCCGTGCCCCCCCCCCCCCACCCCGACAGAGGAACGCACCCTTGGCAAATGTGATACTTACCTTATCTGGTGATCTTGAATGCGGCTGAGCTGTACTGCTAGCACACACCGGACCCTGCAAACCGAACTGTCGGGAAACCTCCCAAGCTATCGACTTGCGGACAGTGCTAGACCAATGGTGGAAAAGACAGACATGGACAGATTGGAAATAGATTCAATAAGAACAGGTTTATGTACACAAGTGAAGAGCAGAAAATAGAGGGGGGAGGGAACGAAAGGATTTCAATGGCACTGGGAGGAATGAGGGTTAAGCAATTTGTACTGCAATGAGATCAGAGAAAGAGAAAAGAGACAAAGAGCAAACTTAACAAGTAACTGCACCTACCACAAACGCAGTTACGTGGGCCCTGCATTCACAACGGCTATTCCAACTGAGGGAAGAAGTGGGAAGAAAGACTGTGAGGTGTCTATGGTGTGTGAGAAAGAGTGGCACGCGTGTGTGTGTGTGTGTGCTGTGTGTGTGTGTGTGTGTGTGTGTGTGTGTGTGTGTGTGTGTGTGTGTGTGTGTGTGTGGTGTGTGTGTGTGCGCACATGCTGCAAGTGTATTTGAAAAGGGAAACTGAGAAAGGTGCAGCAGAAAAGATGTGTGAGGGTATAGCTTAGGTGTGCGATCCTTCCAGATATGTTTGTCGTGTAGCTCTGCTTCGGTCCTATGACAGTTTTTTCGATTGTTTACACACTGGACTTGGTATGCCTGATGTTGGCTAAATGGCTGGAGTGGTAGGCTTGGGATCTGAGGGTACTGAGTTCAAATCCCACTCGGATGTTGAATTAATATCAGGTGGGGTTGACTCTGCCTGTCATCCTTTCGAGGTCGGCAGAACGAGTGCTTGCATGCTGGTATCCTGTGTTGGAGTGGCGACCTGTCCAGGATTGTGTCCAACAACCAAGAAGACTGCATTGGCAGCACCAACGCTCTGCACAGAGTATGGTCCCAATGGATGGATGGAACTGGTGCTATGAACCCAATGAGGAAAACTTTGAGATCATGTGCAAAAAGAAAGATAATTTCTTCAAAACTACAAACACATTTCCCTTGTTTTCACACAAATTTCAGTTTCATTTAACCATTTTCCAAAACACTTCACACAATTCTCCTCATTCGGCACAAACTTCATAAAGGAAATCTCTTGGGTTCTCATGGAAAACACTGCCATTCAAAATACTAAACTCCAATTATCAAATGAACACACTCAATCCTCACAGGTGAAACACGAGTTGCTTTAATTATTCAATCAGCAATCAGAGCTTAAAATAAATAAAAGGGCTACAGGTGAGCTCTCCTGCGTTGGAGAACAATGACTGACAACATTGTAGCAATAGGCAGTCAGGCAGGCAGGCAGGCAGGCAGGCAGGCAGGCAGGCAGGCAGGCAGGGAGGAGGCAGAGCAGAGAAGAGAGAGAGAGAGAGAGGCAGAGAGAGAGAGGAAGGAAGGAAGGGTGAGAACGAGAGGAGGAGGAGGAGGAGGAGAAGGAGGAGGAAGAGGATGAGAAAGAGCAAGGAGAACAAATATCTCAGACGAGATCGGGGTGACTTTGCTTGACCATGTGGTTTGAACCTAAGGGAGGCCGGGCAGAGAGTTCAGCCAAATTTGAGGTGCTTCACTGTTACCTCTGTCATCCAGACATTCAGAAATGAGAAGAGGTAAGTAACAAGTTCAAATGAGCTAAGATCCTCGTCCTCTTAATGATGACGTCATAAAAACGAATATGAAGTCATTGTGATGTATCAGGTTTGCGATAAATTATCTGTGCTAATGCCGGCTTGATTCCACAAACAAATTTCAAACAGTTTGCCTAGTTTCGGAGATAATGGTATAGGCGATTTCCATTAGCGGCGATATTATGACGTCAACTTTTTTCTCGGAATAATTTCCAAAATCGGAGATGGTTACTGCCTGTGCGTGGGCTTTCTGCATATACATGGCAAGTTTCACGAAGATCGATGAAAACTCTGGGTTGTGAAACAAAAAATGTCAAAAATAGGAATGACGCCATAAAAATTGATATGACATCATAGTGATGTATCATATGTGCGGTAATTAATCTCTGCTAATGCCTCTGATCGATTCCCACAAACAGAATTCAAAAAGCTTGCCAGGTTCGGAGATAATTTTTTGGGCGATTTCCATGAGCGGAGATATTTTGACGTCATAACTTTTTTTTTCTAGGAGGAATTTTCAAATCGGAGATGGTTACTGTCTGCGCAGGGTATTTTTACATATATTTGCCAAGTTTCAGGAAGTTTCGATGAAACTGTAGGCTGTGAAACAAAAATTGATATGACGTCATAGTGATGTATCATATGTGCGGTATTCATCTCTGCTAATGCCCTGTTTGATTCCCGAAAACAGAATTCAAAAAGCTTGCCAGGTTTTGAGATAATTTTTTAGGCAATTTCCATTAGCGGAGATTTTTTGACGTCATTACTTTTTTCTAGGAGGAATTTTCAAAATTGGAGATCGTTATGTCTGCGCAGGGTATTTTTACATAAATACGCCCGTTTCAGGAAGTTTCGATGAAAACTGTAGGCTGTGAAACAAAAAGTACCACTGAAGAACAACAACGTGAGTAAGACTTAGAGATCCTCCACGAGGATCTAAAAACTGGAGAAATCTAACTCTACAACACTGTTATTTACTGTGACATACCCAAGAGAGGAGTTTTATAAAAACCAATGAAGGAGTTTTTCTTGGCATGGCAGTGGAAGGTGCACAACCACAACCCCCACGACCATGTTCCCCTACTCCAAGCAATGGAGGAGGCATGTGGGGATATACCGGCAGAATCATGCCATGGGTTGCTACGTCATTCCAGAAAATATTTCCTCTGCTGCTTGACCAGGGAGAACATTGCTTGTGATGTCGATGAAAGTCTCTGCCCTGATCAAGAGCAGAGACAGGGCCCTCAATGATTTATTATTCTATTGTTTGTTTGTTTTCTTTGACATTTTTTTCTTTGTCTTAAGTATTTTTTCTTTAGATAATTGAAGTTTAGCATTTGTTTTGTTTTTCTACTTGTCTCCCAGTACTGGATGTAATGATCAAACCAGCACACAGGTTCAAAGCAACGGCTTTAATAATTAAATAATCCCAGAAGGGAAATGACATAGACTTCCGGTAATGCCTGATCTGCAAGATCTCGTAGCAACACAGACAACACTATATATTTTTTCTCCTGTTTCTTTTTGTTTTACGTTGCCTCCTGCCTACAGTACTGTAATTTGAAAAAAAATACAACAAAAACAATCTCACTGCATTTGTGTGTTCTTTTTTACATTTGAATAGGCCTGTATACGATGTAATAATTTGGCACAACAAGCTTGTTTAATTCTTTATTTGATTGAGATTATTTTCTTTATTGAACATTTGATTTGAAATCATCCATTTAATCGACAAGGAAATATAAAGTCCTTCAGTTTATTTATTTTTCCGCATAATAAATTCCTTGTTGAAGTTTCAACCTGTCCATGATTGTCATTTCCTTCCATTGATCCAACATTGTCTGAACATAGATAGACTGGGAGATTATAATTCACAAACTAATTAACCTGTTATAGTCGGCATGCACCAGCGGTAAATGCTCAGCCACGTTACTTAAGATATAATCAAGATAAGATTGGTGCATCGCGAGGGCGCGTTCCCTGGTTAGGAGGCCACGTGACCTCTAGTTAAACAGCAAACACATAAGTTGTACATTACATCACAGAAAAAGCAAAAGCATTCTAATACCTAAAGATTATCATAATAGTGTCTTTTATTGATCACAACAGTGTGTAATAATTGGTATTCAGTAAGGTCGATTCATTAGCCGGCTTGTGTGTATGATTTGGATGCAAAACGTCATTTTGAGGGGGAAAAAACGGTTTTAAATGCAGTGTTGCATTTTAACAGAGATTTCTGAAATTTTGCAGAAATAGTTGACTGTTTTGTGTTTATAGTTTTGAGAAATGAGGCATCGTTCCAGGAAATGTGTGTAAACAATCGAGGAAAGCGGTAATCGGCTTGGCTCTGCCCCCTCGCAGCCTCAGCTCCTCGCTCGTGATGACTCTTCATGAGGTAAAAACCAAAGGAGCGAAAGTGCCAAGAACCAGCAGCACAACCACAGGGAACAGTGTCTGGCGCTCGTTGAAATAGTGTCCGCAAACGACCATTGAAAAAGAGCACAAACGACTGTTGAAAAGAGCCTCGAGCAAACGCTCTGGGGGGTCGCTCTTTTATAAGGCCGACCTGGAAACTCCGAGAATGTGCACGTCATTGGGCGGGACCTACACACAGATTGGCGTTCCTCCTCCCTAGCCCCGCCCATTCGAGTTTCTGCAGCAAGTCCTCTCAGTCGGGGATTATGGCTGTCGTAAGAGTCGGACATCGCTTGCCACCGCTTAAGGCGAGCGAGCATTCGGCTGGTTTGATGCACGCAAGAACGATTATGGAGAAATGAACGGAGCTGATTTCTCTCAGGTCATTGCTGACCAAACATCGCCCGGGCACATGATAGCCATCACGAAGGCTGACAATGGGGTTGAAGGTTGCGGGATGAGGGATCTCCTTTTGAGCGGGGGAGTTTGAGGTTATGTAACTGCACTTAATGTCTTGATTGCCTTATGTATGTGATGGAAGAGATCATCTCAAACTACAGTCTGTATTAAATAAACGTGCATGTACCTCCATGTGGTGTAAGAAAGGAGAGAGAGAGAGAGAGAGAGAGAGAGAGAGAGAGAGAGAGAGAGAGAGAGAGAGAGAGAAGATGGAGATGGAGATGGAGATGGAGATGGAGATGGAGATGGAGATGGAGATGGAGATGGAGATGGAGATTGATGGTGGATCGTGGGCACTGCAGAAACCTGGTGGGAGGGGTTGGACAAAGCACAGAAAGAGCAGAGGGAGTATGACCAATAGGAGGTGGTAGAAGAGGCAGAGAGTCCACTGACCTGTCTGCAATGGCAAAGTGATAAGCCTATAGACTTAGCTTTATTGCGGAAGATTCCAATTATGTTAAAGGCTTTGGTTTCAACGGCGACAACATGAGCAAGATGTGAGCCAGGGAAGCTAGCACAGAGTGGAAAACAGCACTCCATCAAACTGTGGATGAAGGCCTTGGAGGTGGATTGGAGTTCAGGTGTGCCAAGGAAGGACTTTATATGATGGAGGATGCCCAGTCAGCAGCTTGCTTTGGAGGTAAACTTTGAAATGTGGTTTGCCGAAGAAACATCATGGCTGACAGTGAGACCTAGGAGTTTACAAGGACTCAAGAGAGGGAAGAGGCTGCAGCCTGCCTGTCTGAAGGATGTGGGATGCCACGGCAGAGAGTGGAGTCATCAGCAAATTGATAAAGAGTAATTTCAAGAGTCAGAGAGATCATTGATGAAGATCAGGAATAGGAATTGGTCCAGAACACTGCCTTAGGGAACTCCAACCTTGACAAGTAGAGGAGATGAACGGATTTTTCTTTTCTCAAGTTTCTCCTGAACACCTGGTCCTGAAGCTGCTGACCATAGATAACTCCATGGTCCAACAGGCTCTAGTTCTTACACAGCCATAGCTATTTGACTTGGACTACCGCCCTAGCAGTGTTACACTTCGATGGTTCCGTAATACCTTTCCATTGGCATGGCAACTTAACTAGAGTCCACACCCTCTGTGCCAAACCTGGTGATCTGCCGAGTAGGACAGATAGATGCAGCACTGGCTATAACAGAGCAAGTCAGGTGGGGTACAACTTCCCGTTTAACCATACTTGTACACTGTGTCAGACCAATGAAGGAAAGGACAACTGAGATAGATTGGAAATAACAACCAACAATTATTTATTACACACACACACGCACACACACACACACACACACACACAATAATTTAAAAGCGAGTATTTATAAGCAAGAAAGCAAAAGGCACATAAGAGCAGATTTATCGAACACATATTCTTTCTTCTACAATCTGACTTATACAAGAGACTTGGCCATAATTCAATCAGGGGAGAAGAAGACAAGAAGAATTTGAAAAGTAAATTAAAGTGTGGAGAAAAGAAAAGGAGGGTCCACTGTTTTTCCCTCACCTCACACAGCCCAACGGGACTGCGGCAGTCCAAATGTAGGAGGGAATT
>CM068967.1:21746119-21767548 GCA_035128595.1 Eptatretus atami | reverse complement strand
AAAACTGCAAATACACCACGGAACCTCGCGAAATACACAACACGAAAAACTATAAATACCCGCGAAAACGCGAAATAACACCCACGATAAACCTCTAAAAAATACACCCCTTTGATCCCGAAATTAACCGCGATACACCCCACCGAAAAACTGCAAATACAGACGCAACCAAAATCTCTACAAAAATTAATGCACCCGAAAAACCGCGAACACCAAAAATTGTGAAATACGACCCAGGAAAACTGCAAACACCAGAAAAACTCCCAATACACCACGAAAAAATCTATAATACATCCAACGAAAAAACCTGCGAATCACACCCACAAAATACTATAAATACACGCCTGCAAAATCTAGCAATACACCCACGAAAAACCGCGAATACCCCACGAAAAACTAGCAAATTAACCCCACGAAAAACCGCGAATTACACCCGACGAAAAACTATAAATACACCCGCGAAAAACCGCGATACACACACACGCGAAAAAAACTGTAAATACATCCACGAAAAACCGGCGAAATACACGCAATACCGAAAACTATAAATAACATCCACGAAAACCTTAGCGAATATCACCCGACGATAAACTTATAAAAATACACCACGAAAAATCCGCGAATCCTCCCACGATAACTACAAATACAACCCGACGAAAAACCGCGAATACACCCACGAAAAACCAAATACATCCCACGAAAACAGCGATCCACCCACGAAAAATTGCAAATTAACAACTAACGCAAAAACTGCAAATCACCCACGAAAACTCACAAATAAAACCCGCAAAAAACGGTGAATACAACCCACGAAAAACTGCAAATAACACGCCAAGAAAAACCGCGAATACACCACGAAAAACTTAAATACACCCCGCGAAAATACTACTAAATATCACCACGAAAAACCGCGAATACCACGAAAACTACAAATACACCACGAAAAACCGGAATACACCCACGCACACGAAAAACTGCAATACACCAGACGAAACAACCGCGAATACACCCCGAAAAAACTATAAATACACCCGCGAAAAACCGGAATACACCCACGATAAAACTAGCAAATACACCCCACGAAAAACCGCGGATACACCCACGAAAAACTTAAATACACCGCGAAAAATCACAAATACATACCACAGAAAAACGCAAATACACCCACAAAAAACTATAATAACCCCGCGAAAATCTACACAAGATTACAATCCACCGCGAAAAAATGTGAAAAATTAACAGTCACGAAAAACTAGCAAATACATCCACGAAAAACAGTGAATACGCCAACGAAAAACTGCGAATACACCCACGAAAAACTGCATAAAACACGACGACAAAACAAACAATACACGCACGAAAAACGTGAATACAGCCCGACGAAAAAACCGCGAATAACACCAGCGAAAAACTATAAATACATCCGCGAAACAACCACGAAACAACCCAGGAAAAACTATAAAACACCCACAAAAACTACTAGAATAAAGATCCACGAAAACGCGATATACACCCACGAAAAACTATAATAACCCACGAAAAATTATAAATCACCCAGACAAAACGCGAATACACCACGAAAAACCATAAATACACCCGTGATAAATTACAAATACACCCACGAAAAACTGCAAATACACCACGAAAAACTAATAAACACCCGCGAATCTACAAATACACCCACGAAAAACTATAAATACACCCGCGAAAATCTACAAATACACCCACGAAAAACCGCGCATACACCCACGAGAAACTGCAAATACACCACGAAAAACTATAAATACACCCGCGTTAAATCTAACAAATACAAGACCACACGAAAACCCGCGAATACACCCAACGAAAAAAGTATAAATACACCGCGAAAATCTAACTACAAATACACGCCACGAAATAGAAATACACCCGAAAAACACTCCAATCGCACCGAAACGCGAAACACCCACTGAAAACCCGATGCACCCACGATAAACTACAAATACACCCACGAAAAACTGTGAATACAGTCACAAAAACTACAAATACATCCAAAGAAAAATAGTGATACGCCACGACGAAACTGCGAATACACCCACGAAAAACTGCAAACACCGACGCATTATAAAAATACACGCCACGAAAAACCGCGACGACACCCACGATAAACTAAAATACACCAGCGAAAATCGTACAAACACCCGCGAAAACCGCGAATACACCCACGAAAAACAATAAATACCCGCGAAAAACCGGAATACACCCACGATAACTACAAATACACCCACGAAAAACCAGCGAAATACACCCACGAAAAACTGCAAATACCCGACGAAAAAACGAAATACACCCACGAAAAACTATATAAATCAACGACCGCCGAAAAACCGCGGAATATCACCCACGACAAACTACAAATACACCCACGAAAAACCGCGAATACACCACAAAAAACTATAAAAACATCCACGAAAAAACCGCGAATACACCCACGAAAAACTATAAATACACCGCGAAAATCTACAAATACACCCACAAAAACACGAATACACCCACGAAACTGCAAATACTACCCACAAAAACCGCGAATACACCCAGAAAACTATAGAAAACACGCGAAAAACGCGAATACACCCACGATAACGCTCAAAATACACCCACGAAAAAGCGCGGATACACCACAAAAACTATAAATACAGCCCGCGAATCTACAAATTAACCCACGAAAAACCCGATAACACCCAAGAAAAACTGCAAATACATTCACAAGAAAAACTGCAGAATACACCAACGAAAAACCGCGAAACACCCTACGAATAAAACTATAAATACACCTGCGAAAAACGCGAATACACCCACGATAAACTACAATACATCCACGAAAAACGGAATACACCCACGAAAACTATAAATACAACACCTGCGAAAATGTACATATACACCCACGAAAAACGCGAATACACCCACGAAAAATCTGCAAAATAACCCACGAAAAACTAAAAATACACCGCCACGAAAACCGCGAATACACCCACGAAAAAATTGCAAATACACCCACGAAAAACTACAAATACACCACAGAAATCTAACAAACGACCCGCAAAAAGGTGAATACACCACAAAAAACTCGCAAATACACCGCACCGAAAAACCGTAGAATACACCCACGAAAAATATATAATACACCGCGAAAAACGCGAAACACCCACGATAAACTACAAATACACCCACGAAAACCGCGAATACACCCACGAAAACAACTGCAATATACCCACGCAAAAACTACAAATACACCCACGAAAACCGCGAATACACCCACGAAAAATTGCAAATACACCCACTGAAAATCTACAAATACACCCACGAAAATGCTACAAATACACGCGCTAAGAAATTGGTAAATATCAACGCCACGAAAAACGTGCAAATAACCGCACGTCGAAAACCACGGCGAATAATCCGCACTGAAAACTATAAATACAGCCGCGAAAATGCCTTACAAATACACAGCCACGAAGAAAACGGCGAATACACCCGTGAAAACTGCAAATACACCACGGAATAAAAGCCGCGAATAGCAACCCACGAAAACTATAAATACAGACACCTGCGAAATACGCGTAATTACACGCCTGCGAAAACTACTGTAAATAACATCATCGAAAAAAAAATCCGTCGAAATACACCCCGAAAACTTATAATAGCATCCAGGGAAAAAACGCTGTTTGCAGATTGTATCAGCCAAAGACTAAAATAAATGAAGTGAAAAACATTCGATGGGAAATGTTCCAGAAGTGGCAGGCTGAAGCAGAAAAACTTCCCCCAACTCGATCTGTTTTGGTACAAGCAATTCTATGTGCCCATTCCCAGGCAATGGTCTGATGCAATGAGACAGAAGCTAATCCAATACTTCCAACTCCAAATTAATGTGGGTGGAAAAAAGAAGGAAACATGTTAGTGCCTATTGTTACACAATTGAAGCCTGCACCTGATGAGCTGATCTCATTTGCTTGTGGAACAGGCTTAAACTGTTCAGAGACTCAAACTGTTCATGTCGGAGAACAAGTATGGTATGGACTGAAATATGTGTATGTGAAGTTGTGGATAACAAGTGCACAAACACTGAATTGAAAGTGCAGTCAGTCCTTACTTACCGTAGTAGTTACACTCTTGAAAAGTGCAACTATAACTGAAACGACTTTAAGCTAATCCAATTTCCCCATAAGAATGAATGTATATAGGAGGGGCTAGGTTCCAGGGGAAAAATTTATCATCAGATAAAAGACATTATTTACATACAGAATATAATATTTACATACAGATCTTCGTTGGTTAGCTCTTCTCCATGTGATTGCAGAAATTGTGTAACGTCAGCTTCTTCCACCTCATCAAAACCAACTTATTGGCCAAGCTGAGGATAACTTTTTTCATCGCAGAGACAACATCTTTAAATCCTTACAAGTCATTGACACATTCAGGCCACGACTTCCAACACACACCATTTATGCACACCTGAGTAACTTCAGCCCAGGACCCACTGATGTAATCGATACACTTGAGGATGTTTCCATCATTTTGCCATATAAACATGTGTCAGCTTGTCAGGTGGATCACTACTGGTCAAACACCTGAGATCGGAGAGGGTGACTCAAACACCGATGTAATCGATGAACAGCTCGGTGTATATAAGGCCAATACTGTAAGTACTCTGGGTGGGCTTGTACACCAGTATTTACGGTATAGTTCATGATGTAACTTTATTAAAACGAGGAAAACCATTAGCTTGGTGCTAAATTAAAAGTTAAAACGACTTTATAACGGAACGGTGAACGACTTTAAACGAATATGTTCTCTAATAAATCAGTAACTTAAAAACTAAACAATATTAACCGGGACGATGTTAAGTGACGACTTACTGTTTTAGATGATTCAAATAAAGAAGATTTTACTGATGATGAAAATGGCGAATAAAGTCAATCTTCCATTAACATTGTCAATTGGAATAGAATAGTCAATTCACTCACTTACGCTGCTGGTAGACATTCAATCGCCTTTAGAAATAATTCACCAAAATTAAGAGCAAATGAAAACTGGACGCAATTTTTTTCTTTCTTTTTTTTTCCATCTTTTGCAAATAAGACTATCTTTGCATGAATTTGGTTCCTTGTGTAATATGTGTAGTTTTGCTTGTAATATCATTATATACATATATATATATATATATATATATATATATATATATATATATCGTATTGGTCCGATCTCTCAATGGTGAAGAATCAGGTAAAAAAATTTTTAGAAAAATTCGAGTATCTGGATCCGGATCCTCAACAAAATCGAAATATGTTGTCTTTGACACACTCAACCTGTCCACCAGGTTTCGTCTGAATATGTGCATAATGTTTTGAGACATCCTCACAGACAGACAGATAGACAGGTGGGGGTGAAAACATAATCTCCGTCCATCTTTGGTGATGGAGGTCACAATTCAGGCGTTTGACCTGCCGTATAGAACATTTGGGAAACTCATTCAAGGTTGATGGAGATGCACTTAAAGGGCTGAAAAGATTAGTTTGTCGATTGGGTGTTCAAGAGGGTGCCAGTGTGAGATGTATCAGTATCTTATGATAATGCATGCACACATGGATGCACCGGGGCGTGGTTAAGTTGAGTCATGTGACCCACCCATGTTCCATGTTCCGAGGCTGTGCTGTGCTGTGTTGTGCCTATGTCCGAATTAAACCTGTTGTTCCCACTTCAGAGCCTTTGTCCCTGTCTATTGAGTACATTTCACAGTGTAAACCAGGCAAGGCACAACTTGTTTATGATCTATGCTATAAAAGGAGCTGTGCATGTGTCCCTTTGTCCATGCATGTGAGTTCCATCCATTGGTAGGACAGTTCGCTTGACTCCACCCACAAGTTCTATACTTCAGCCGCTAATTTAGGAACCCTTTAGAATTGATCCTTATTAGCACCTCTTTAGAATTACCCTTTTAGAACCCTTTAGAATTACCCTTTTAGAACCCTTTAGAATTACCCTTTTGAAACCTTTAGAATTACCCCTTTTAGAACGCCTTATAGAATTACCTTTTAGAACCCTTTAGAATTACCTTTTAGAACCCTTTAGAATTACCTTTTAGAACCCTTTATAATTACCCTTTTCTCTCAAGCAGCGCTTTATATCGAGAGTTAGGCAGATTTGTGATTATTTCCGACGATTTTCTCAAATTGCGAGTGAACAGGTGATGCGTCACGAGTTGCAGTGAAGGTGACTCATGATAGCATGATGGGGGAGCAGAAAACGTGACATATTCCGCTGTTTTGACATAGAATTGCGTTTGCTTTTATGAGAGGGAGGAGGGTTCGAGTTAAGATGGCACAGCATTGAAGGGGGTGGGGGTGTGGTTCGAGGACTTTCCGTTGGAGGGGAGCATCAGGGGTTTGAAGGCTTTAGTGTGAAGAGGGAAGAGGGGATTTGGAGGGGAAGGGTGGGGATTGTGGTTGGGTGGGGTGGGGGAAGGGGGGAGAGCAAGGATAGGAAAGAGTTGGGAGGAAGAGGCTGAGGCTTTTTGTTGAAGAGTTGTCAGATTGCATGTGTGAGTTTACTCACAGTAAAATGTAATTGTGTGTGTGTGTGTGTGTGTGTGTGTGTGTGTGTGTGTGTGTGTGTGTGTGTGTGTGTGTGTGTGAGTACTGCAGGAGGTGAGCACCACCCTACAGCTAATGTGCTCGTTCTTACTCTCTCTAATCGAGGCAGACGTGGCTGCTGGTTGCATCATTGGTTGGGACGCGCTATGGCTGATGAGTGTCCCTTACAGTACACTGGTGCTATTTTTGCCGACCTCGGAAGGATGACAGGCTGAGTCAACCTCCTGGTGTATTTTAATTCAGCAGCCAAGGGACTTGAACTCAGGACCCTAGGATCCCAAGCGCTGCCCTAACCACGAAGCCACCCCAGCATTCTAATATATATATATAGAGAGACTCGTATGCCACCGACTAAAGACTCTCGTGAAACATATAATGAGAGCCAACTATCAAGCTGCTGTGCATTCTCGTTGCTTTGATCAGTTCCAAATCATATCGAGTTCACATGGACATGGCTAAAGGTCATGGGCGATGAGCTTGATATCATCTGGGGGTGATTTTCCTCCACATATGGCAGTTTGCTTGAGCTTTACCTATTGTTCATGCAGGAAAACAAGCTGTGAAAACCCATCTGACAAAGTGAAAGCAAAATGTTCTTGTTTCTTGGAATCAATTTCCATGTCTGGAATTTTTATTGAAAAGTGTTTTCAATCATACAATTGTCATACAATCCATATAAATAATAAGTAATAGCTAAATATCTCAAGCTTTCAATCCAGTCCATCACCCTGCCTTGCTCTCCAAACTGTCTGCCTATAGAATCGTTCGGCCAACTCCACAATTGGGTGACTGACCTGCTCATCTCTCGTAGTCGTAGCTAAAGGAATATTTTATCCAAAGGAAAAAATACGTGTGGCTCTCAAAGGAATATTTTCTTCTCTTCTTCTCGTCAAGGCTGGTGTACCCCAATGGGAGTATTCTGGGCTCAGTCCTATTCCTGATGTTCATCAATGATCTCTCTGACTTTCTGATAAATCCTCTTTATCTCTTTGCTGATGACTCTACCCTCTGCTGTGACAACCCTAATCCTACTCATAGACAGGCAGCAGCCTCGCCTTATCTTCAGACCTTGAAAAAAAAATCAAAAGCTAGTCAAACACTTTGAATATGTCCTTTAACCCTGAGAAATATCTCTCTATCTCTCTATCTCTCTATCTCTCTATCTCTTATCTCTCTATCTCCCTATCTCTCTATCTCCCTATCTCTCTATCTCCCTATCTCTCTATCTCTCTATCTCTCTATCTCTCTATCTCTCTATCTCTCTATCTCTCTATCTCTCTCTCTCTCTCTCTCTCTCTCTATATATATATATATATATATAAATATATATATATCTCTATCTCTCTCCCTATATATTGTTACGAATCTGGAACCCATCGCACACAACAGCCAGAGTCCTTATAGATCAGTTATATCGGTAAGTATGTGTTTCTAGGTCGGGTCCCGTTCTATGTTTAATGGGTGATTAAGTGTACGTGCACTGTGCAGTTATTTTATAGTTAGGATTTTTACATCCACAACAACAACAACACTCTGCTCGCGGCATTCTTCGCACGCTCGCCGGCATGGGGCGTGTGCGTGGCGGAATTCCATATGCCAGGCGGTGTGGATTTCGCACCGAATATGGTCACGAAGCGTTTTGTTCTGGCTGCACGCCAAATAAGGATATGCCTCATTTTCCGCCCAATGAGCGACGTGCAGACCAGAGCCGGGGCAGTCCTTTGCAAGAAGGCGGAGCCGCGACACGCCGTCTACCCAATGAGAGCTGGCCATGGGGGAGCGGACCGCGCCCCGAAGGACGGAAGAAAGAATTAATGATTGCGTCCCGTCGGCTGGAAGCAAGGATGTCTGGTCTGCGGCGGACTGCATCGCACGCATCCGAGGCGTCTCGTCTGGCGCATTAAAACAAGCGGTCGACCATCTCATCACGGGAGATCACCTCGTCTCACCTCCTCTGGATTCGGCTGCCCTGTCCGTCCTTTGGCGACTGGTGCTCGGGAAGGTGCGGACTTCGAGCGCGCGAATGCGGCTAGTTGCCAGCACGTTCTCTTCCCTCAGCTCGTCTTCCCTCCGAGCTGGGGGGCAATAAAGACCTCGAGGTCCATCTCTTTCTGGGTATTTGTGTTGCGTGTGTATGTCCGTGGGCCCCGTCTGATAAGTAGAATTGTTAAGTGCTTTTTGCTGTACATTATTTGCATTGCTTAGTCGGATAACTCTGCCCTTACATGCTCCCCTCGTCCCCGATTATTGTTAATAAATTCCCCTCTTTATGAATGTACCAGCTCGTTCTTTGTCATTTCTGCCATTGGTTTGCCACGGTGGTATATTGGGGATTAGGAAGACCATTGCGGTAGTTGTACATTTGGACCGACGGGCTCGTAACCATCCGCTCGGGTTACACCCACGTTCGAGCACGGTAAGGGCTCGTTCCGCTCGAGGCCTGCCGAGGTGTGAATTCCCCGGTAAGCTTTGCCACGTGGTACTTAGGTATATTGAAGTTGGCAATTAACCCTATTCCACGTGGTCGAATTATGGCGATTCATGGTCCTGTAAGGGACACGTACCTTCGGACTTATCCGAGGGTCACGAACTAAATTCCGGTGTGTTTGGTGGAGCTGACTCTACTGCTCCCCCTCGCGGTCGTGTTGCCACCGAGACCCGGCCCACAACAATATATATATATTATATATATTATATATACATATATATATATATAATATATATCTCTCTCCTCTCTCTCCTCTCTCTCTCTCTCTCTCTCTCTTCTCTCTCTCTCTCTCTCTCTCTCTCTTCCCTCTCTCCCCTTCCATCTACTTTCTTAACAACCATCTCAAAGAAGTTCAGTCACTCAAACTCTTGGGTCACACTCTCAGCCATGATCTCTCTTGGGCAAACCACATTTCAAAGTTGGCCTCCAAAGCCAGATGCCGACTGGGCATTCTCCATCATTCAAAGTCGTTCTTTAGCACACCTGATCTCCTGTCCACCTACAAGACTTTCATCCACAGCTTGATGGAATACTGCTCTCTCCTCTGGGCTGGCTACCCTGCCTCACACCTTGTTCAGCTTGATGCCGTGGAAACCAAGGCCTTCAAAATCAATTGCAAACTATATTGTAGCATGCTAGTCAAGTGGCAATTAAGCATTCCAACGAAATGGTCGATATGAAACGACTTCCGTAGCACGCAATTGATGATCTCTGAACCGTCATATTAAACATACACCTCCCAGAGACGCCTGAAATGTCACATATGTCTGAATTGGACAAATGAGCACTTTTCTAGAAGTCGGAACTGCTTGTAAGTTCGATTCTGGGGCTTAAATTTTTATAATTCTGCTTAATTCGAGAGATTCTCGTGGTGATCGCATGTGCGGAAATGAATTAAAGCCAAGAACGCTGCCATCTCCGGATGTTTATAAGCATTGAAATATACCCAGCGATTCATAGCTACGATGAACAGGTATTCAATAATATGAGTGAGGAAAGTGAAAATAACAACTTTATCGTGAAGAAATCATTGTGGCCGGTTCCAAGTCAAGGCAATGTGGAGCAGGCCAAAAAACATGAAGGCTGCAGACCCCAGCGGAGTTTCCTCGGATGCGCCTTAAGACCCCAAAGACCGAGGTTGCCGAGGATTGCCTGATAAAGGATATAATTAAATAAGGCTGTTAATTATCTTCAAAATAAGTGTTTTAATGAACCCAAACACCCAATTTTCACTCCTGCAGTTCCTTGGACTTTTCTTAGTACGCATGCAAAGTTTCAGGCTGTTAGGTTTTATGGTTTTGGAATTATGGAGGAGACACACACACACACACTGACCAACACACTGACATTTATTGCTATAGATGATGGTACACTCGTGGGGCTGGGCTTGCAACGATGAGAAGCTGTGACCATTAGGGGGCATCTCATGTGAAATGCCACGTCGGCTGTGGCACCAGAATAGCTCCTTTCTTTCTTCCTTTCCTTGCAATTTTCTTTTATTCTATTGTGAAAAAGCACTTCCTTATCGACCTTCTCCATCGCCCGAGGCACTACATAATTTCATAGGCAAAGAACCATGACGGGGGAAAGAAAAGAAGAAGAGGAAAGAGAGGAGGAGTACATCCAGAGGGGAAAAATGGCGGGAATGAACGCAGGATGCACAGTCCGGCTTGTGACGAGAAACTTGGCCTGTAAGAACTCTGAGGATTTGAGTGGGCTGCTTGTTGGAGGCATCGTCTGTGTTGAAGAGACTGGTGTGGAGGAGAGCCACTTGGTGTACGTGGATCATGTGGTAAAGAGGGAGAGGGAGCAGTAGCATTTGCTCCTCCTGAGTTTTGTCTGAGGCAACGTGTGGCTTCAAGGTGTTGCAGGAATTGCTCTGGTTTGTCCGTTGGTGAAGTTTGAGAACAGATCCAGAGAGAGAGAGAGAGAGAGAGAGAGAGAGAGAGGAGGAGGCGGAAGAGAGGAGGAAGAGAGACGAAAAGAGAGAGAGAGAGAGAGAGATGGGTGGTGGTAAGGCATTATCATTGTGGATTTGTGGCCTGTGGCTGGGGCGGTCACTGGAATGTCAACTCAAACAGGCCTGAATTCTCTCCCCCCCCCCCACACCTTTCCCCTTGGGATTAACTATGGATATCTGGTGGGCCGTTTAATTGTCTTGTCTGTATTGTCTTGGCACCTGGCTGTGCTCTAATTACTTAATCGTTACCACTGCATATCAGCAGGATTACTTATCAATATAATTTATCCATTGCTAAGTGCTATACCCTGTGTTTTCTTTATCCTGAGTAAAGGATTTGCATTCCTTCCACTGTTTTGAATTTGCATTGCATTACTGGATTTGCATAATTTTGCCGACTGTGTGTTGAATAGTGGGGGTGTAAATTTGCGTCAGCATTTGGATAGTAACTTCGCTCGGTCACGTCTGAATGCTTATATGGCACGACCCACACAAGGGGAACGTATTGGTCTCCCGAGCACGTCAATAAGGACCTCCGGAACAAAACGATAGGCCGTACCCCGGGCCCTTTACCCAGGGGCCAGGTCGTTAACAACCTGGGACATACGGTCGGTCGTAAAAAACATGAGGCACATATGTAAGCCATCATTCATAATTATCTGTGTGCCAAGTTTAAACGACATCGGTACTTGCATGTCTGAGAAATGGTTGAGGACGTGCTCAAAATCGGGGATTTTTTTACAACTAAAATGGCCGCCAGTCAGCCATCTTGGATCGGATGTGGAAAAAAAAATGACGTGCATATGTACACCATCATGTGTTGTCTTTCTGCCAAGTACAAATAAAATTGGTCCATACATGTCCGAGATATGGTTGCGGACGCACATACGCAAGTACGCACGGACACGAAAATCGAGACCAAATTCAAAAGCCCCCGTTTCGGACTAAGTCCAACGGGGGCTAATAATGGTCCTAGTACCGATCCCTGAGGTACCCCATGACTTACATCCTCCCAGCAACACATCCTCCCACTCACAGCCACTCTGCCTCCTATCACTCAGCGAGTTTCCATTCGACTTAGCTACCGGACCAGCCACTCCACAAGCCTCACCTCAGCTAATAACCTATGCGGTACCTTATCAAATGCCTTCTTAAAGGCTAGATATAATACGTCGACTGCCATTCCCTCATCCACCCAATCAAAAACTGCTTCATCGAACTCGAAAATATTTGTTAGATAAGACCGACCTTTGGCAAACCCCAAAAGTTTTCCAAATGTTGTGCCGTACCGCTTACAGGCAAGCATCTAGACATCAAAAACATCACTCAGGGTAATTGTTGAAGAGGATTGTTGAGTAATTAGTGTCCCTTTAAATTGACAGACTACAGGTTCCAACTCGATCACGTCCAAATAACAATAAAAAGCAAATAAAATTTATTTTACAATGGAAACTAATTATTTGTTTTCCCTTCCCACGTGTAGTCAACGTGGTCAGTAGATGCTCAGAGTGCACCCGAGAGCATCTAAAATCCAAAGCTTCCGGAGTCCGTCAGGCGGCCCCGGATCACACACTTCGTGGCTTCATGCTCACAGTATTGGGAGAGGTATGTACCCATTCCCTTGATTTCTTGACCCCCACCTTTTTCAAAAAATCCTGGATCCACCCCTGTACTCCACCCATTAAACCATGTTTCACTTTCTGCAATTGCATCACCATTCGCACAACCACAACTTTCAGGTCCTTCGCACTGGAGAATCTTCATTTTAAATCCTTTCCTGTCGTTTTTTCTTTCTTTCCTGTTCGTGTTACCAGTTATGTTGTTCCATGTGGTTACCCCCATCCTAACCTAAACAGAGCCCTCATTGAGCCTCATCAATCCCTCCTGCAACCCTCCGATTTAGGCTTCGTCCAATCTTTCTGAACACACTTATTTTGCCCCCAAAACGTTTCCCAATGCTTCCTTCGTGTACCTACGCGCGAAACCTTGCTGCAAGCACCATTTCCTGAACAACAGGTAAATTAGCTTGGCCAGGTGAACGTGGATTCCAGTTTCCTCTGCTCAGGAATTCCGTTCGTTTCCTTTTCCTGCAAGATTACTGCACTTGAAAACGGTAACCTCACAACCCCAACTTCTTCCAGGATGGCTCTCTATCAACCCCGATAACCCGTCTTTCACCTCCTCAACGAGCCTTCCATTACACGTCCTCTTGACACTTAGACCCTCCACCCTTTCTGCTCTCTCCTTCACTCGAAGCGACAAAAGGCTCGACAAGTCGTCCATAAGCATCGTCTCGTCGTCTCTCCACGTTACCGTGCCAGTTCAATCATCAGAAAGCCATTCATGTTCTCACAAGCGACTGTCACGAAAATCGTCGTGTCTGCTTCCGCTGTGCATTACTCTTCCAGTCCGTCACTGAAAGATCAGTTTTATGCTTCACCCTGTCGGAGGCGTCTGCCTTTGAAGACTGTTTAGAATTGGGTATTCCTTGCGACAAATTGAAATCCATAAACCTTAGCTTGCGCTGTATGACGTCGATTCCTACTACTAGTAGACACCCGTCTACGATGGGTATGGGGGACAGGACGGATCATAATACTCGGTTATGGTAGCTTCTTTGGATGTTTTGCGCCACATTCAACAGCTCAGTTCATATTGGTGGTGTGTCTTGGTGTCCATGGTAGCATTTGAGACCGGTCGCTTTAGATTGTTGGCCTTGACACATAGTGCCGGATGAGTAACACGAACGATTTGACATATTCATCGTTTCTATATTACCTCCATCAACAGATTAACAACATGGCAAGATAAAAGTCGTAAATGCTGAGTTGAACAGACGTCCCGAACTCATGGACTTAGTTAAGTAAAGCATGTCGTCTGGGACCCGGCCGTCGGTTTGCCGCCAAACGCTGCTGATTGTGACGTCATCGATTCCCTCTTTGAAAATTCTATCTATATTCGATTTTTTGAATCCGCTATCACCTGCGTAAATACGTGGAACACATAATGTGAAGATTTCGGAAATATGAACAAAATACGTTCGGAGAAAAGTGTGTTAGAAGTTCCAGGCTTACGCCCATTATATATTTTATGATTGTGATGACCGTATTCTCCCATTCCAACATGCCCTGAAAGCACAAGGGTTCTGCATCCTTCTCCCTTGATATTCTCCCTCCCCTCGCTCTTTCCTACTACTCTCTCTCTCTCTCTGTCTTTTCAGTTCTCCTTCCCATACTCCGCTTCCCCTATTTAAGCGAGTAATAGATTCTCCTCTTTATTTCTTTCCTCTTCTTCTCGTTCGCCTTCCCCTTCTTCTTTCGTTGGCAACACATGGCTGCAATACCCTCCACAGTTCGGACAGGAATTTATAATTTGTTCAGAGAGCCGGTGATAGCTCGCCTACTATTCGCGAATGACACAGTGGCATCTTTAAGGTCCACCAACTAATGGTGGTAAAAGGGACGCCCAGTTTAACGTCCATCCGAGGGACGGCACGCACATTGAATTGCCCTGCCTGCTGAAACACCGGGATGACAGTTTATTGCTGGGTCAGGATTCGAACCAGGTGAGTGTGCATACCTACAAGCTATCCTGCCAGTACCCCCCCCCTCCCCTTTCCCCTGACCTCTTTACTTCCCTCCCCCAATCCTCCTCTCTTTTTTTGAAGTTCGACAAAACTTCCACCACATCGTTCACCTCGGCCGTACTCTCAACACGAGGTTTGTGGTTGGATTTTAAACATCACTCGAAACGTTGTCGATATACAATCTAAGCACTGCTGTCTCCTCTGATCGAAGTCCCAGCAGCTGTGCAGCCCCTCTGTGCATCGAGGCACGGCGAGCATTCCAATTCCCCAATATTCTGCGACTTCATTAGTCAAAGCATCCACAAATCCCAAAGGATCCTAACCGAGGAGTTTTATGGCCACACTTGCGGCTCCGCGTTCCTGAATCAGGGCTGCACTCTTCTGGCCGCACCACGTCACTGCACCTCTCCCACTCTCCGAATACACCTGAGCATCTCAACCATTGCGCATCTCGTTTGATTCCTCAAAGTGCGTCCAAGTCCAATTTTCGAAACATTTTACAGCAAAGGAAAGCAATTACGGTCCTTTTGAGTGGTGCGTCGAGATCACAGAGTAAAGAGTGCAAGCAACGTTTCATCGGTTTTATTGTTCAAAAGTTGAGCACAAAGGGTGAGGTGTAATCATGACGCAGCGATACTTTAATGAACACGGGCCAGTTTGAGTTAGTAAATGGATAATGTTCGAGGTAAATCCGAAGGAAAGTGTGGTGTAATTTTTCCAGTGAGGTGAGTAACATTGGGTGTGGTGTGCATCGCATCCAGTCAAGGTGTGAGTCCTTTCTTGAGACGTCTCACCCAGAGAGGTCTTTTCCAGAGAAGCATCTCACCCAGTCAAGGCGTATCACCGGATGAGCAGTGTGACCACTCCTTGGCTTTTTTTCACAAGATCTTGACTATTCGTTGTTCACCTTGGCGTCTTGGTTTTCTATAGGTTTTCTTGGCGTATAGGTTTTCTATTATCATCGCTTTTCTGAAACCTTGTGAATTATTGGCTTTTTTTCATTGGCTCACCTTGGTATTTATGAAAATGAGGAGTGGTCACACTGCGGATGAGGTCTCTGCCAGAGAGGTCTCTTCCAGAAGCCTCTCACTCACTGAGGTCTCTTTCAAAGAGACATCTCACCCAGTCAGTGCCTCACCCAGTGAAGTCTCTGCTAGAAAGGTCTCTTCCAGAAGCCTCTCACTCACAGAGGTCTCTTCCAGAAGCCTCTCACTCACAGAGGTCTCTTCCAGAAGCCTCTCACTCACTGAGGTCTCTTTCTGAGGCCTCTCACTCACTGAAATTTCGTTTGAAAGCCTCTCACTCACATAAGTCTATCAGAGAGACATCTCAGACAGAGAGGCATCTTAGTCGAGGGTTTCACCCAGTTAGCGGTTTCTTCCAGTCAGGGGTCTCATCCAGTGAGGTCTCTTCCAGAGAAGTGTCATTCGGCTAAGCCAGAAGCCGTGCATTCAAGCTGAATTTTATTGCTGAATCCAAAAGGTTTTATCCCCAAAGTGTACATTCAGAACTGTCCGAGACTATAATTATCTTAAAGTGCAGGCTTGCAAACCTCCCCTTAGGAGTTGTTGCATTTGTTCACATCTCAGAAGAGATCTCCATCCACAGATGGGTATATCGAAACCGGTGAGGCGTGCTTCTCTTCCAGATCACCCTCACGTGGAGAGTTGCGAGTCTCACCTGCAAACCGTGCGTCACATCCGGTAATACACCCGGGCATCGAATGGCAATGAGCGTCACAAAGCGAAACACCGGGATGGAAATATCGGGTACATCCAAGCGAGCCATGAACCATAAAAGTAGATTTGAAAATCCATTTACAATGTACGTACTATGTACAATACAAGTAGTGTCATCCAATACGATACGCATGTCTTTTAAAATTTTAATTTGCAAATAAATAATATTGTGTGTGTGTGTGTGTGTGTGTTGGTGGTGTCGATGTTTGTGTATGTATGTGTATGTATATATTATATATATATATATATATATTATATAATATATATATATATATATATATATTATATATAATATATATGTGTGTGTACAATGTACATGTACATACTATATATATATATATATATATATATATATATATATATATATATATATATATATATATACTCGTTATATATACACCACATACATATATATATATATATATTGTGTGTGTATGTACATACATTATATATATATATATCTGTAATATACACAATACATATAATATATATATATATATATATGTGTTGTATGTACATACATATATATATATATATACTGTGTATATATACACACATACATATATATATATATATATATATATATATAAATATATATATATATCTGTGTTTATTTTTGTGTGGTTTATTTTTGTTATTATAATTACATTCCACAAGAGCAAGCGTTACATCCTTTTCAAGGCCGCTAGCTAATCTTCACAGGTGCAAACCTCGTCATAGATTTTCCAGACATCGTGAGGAGACGGAGCTTTGTACATCCAAGAGTAAAATGCGAAACAAACAGTTACCTTCGCACAAACGTAATTACACACCGTAATAATTGCACTTTTTCGTTAATGCTCGAGAATATCATCACTCTGTCACAGCATATTATCATCCTATGTTATAAACGCGGGTGGTGAGTTTGGCCGCGGAGAGAGAGAGAGAGAGAGAGAGAGAGAGAGAGAGAAGAGAGAGAGAAGAGAGAGAGAGAGAGGAGGTGTGGTGAGGTTGGCTGGAGAGGGGAGGAGAACAGGTGGTGTGATCGGTTGGCGAGGGAAGAGGAGGGGCTGGGTGGTGATGGTAAAATTACAGAGAATTTGAAGCCATGAATACGGATAAATCCACCCCAACAAAAGTCTCTAATTTCTCAGATGAGAATGTTGTTGTTGTTGTTATTGTTGTTGTTTTTGTTTTGCCAAGGTCATGTTAGAAACTCCAAACATAATACATGTGGATCAAACTGAGACCAAGCTGTATGCACGTGGCCCGACCTTAGACCCTTTAGGTAATACTGTGCTTATAAATTCAACCCTAACCATTGGAGATCATTTTTATGAAATGCCTGCAGAGAACAGAGATCTCACACGCACGCACGCACGCACGCACACACTTCAGAGAAATCAATTTCAGGGCAGAGAGAGAGGGCTTTGTTGAATGTTGCCAAAATACGTAACAGATCGTGTTCGCCTGCGATGGAATGATGGCACGTCATCAGTCAGCTGTTACCCGCAAGGCAGTGCAAAACGACAAGATCACGTAGTTTTCGATATATCAATTGTCTGTACACATTTTATCGAGACACCCTGTTTTTATCGTGTCTCTTTTGCTTTTTAAACGTAAAACTGATTTTATTTTTTTCACGTCATTGACCTCAACCAGGACTCCATCCTGCAGCAGGAACATTCAACCAATTGTCTGGGTCCACAATGTACAAGACATTAAAGATCCAAACGGTATCGTTTTACAAAAATATATAACCCAAGCAAATGTGGATGGAATGGTTAACCTTTTAACCCATTAAGACCCCCAGCAAATGTGGATGGGACGGTTGAACTTGACCCATTAAGACCCCAGCAAATGTGGATGGGACGGTTGACCTTGACCTATTAAGACCATTTCCACGATAACCACCGAAGCGCTGCCGAATGAAAGACGAGTTTATCACGAAAGATCAGATCTCTGAATATGGAACCCCTGGAGCTTGCTCAGGCTTTGGCTAATCTGTTCGACAAAAGTCTAACAGACTTGAGCCATTCCAGAACTCCCATGAAGTCCATTTCACCGGTGAAGGATACCATGACTAATATGAAGCAGCAAGTTGTTGGATACAAATTAGAATTTCAAGATCTATGTACAAGGTTGAGGTACATTTTCCAAAAGCCAGAACCCAGGGTGACATCTGAAGCACCTTGAGCCATGTTGTCTCCCATTCCTTGGTGTGCCTCCTCAATTGCCAAGGTTCCACTTTCCCGAGTTGCTTTGCTTGAAAAGAAAATGTGATCGATCTCGAGCAGCTACGTTTCCATTGTTTCACTCCTGCGTAGCTGTCCTGGCTCCACAGTCTTCGCTTCGACCTGCAGATCTTTCCAGAAGCCTCCAAAAGCATTCGACTTCCACCCAAAAAAAATAAAAGAGGCAAACCTATCACAACTACTTATCCCTGGTAAAAGGGCCTTGTGTGCAAATTCAGGTCCCAGGGAATATGAGCAAACAAACTGTGGATGGAATAGGGGATGAAAAAGAAAGGGAAAGCTCTTGCAGTGTATCAACGTTGTGTGGAACCGCCACAATAGGTTGAGGAAATGTGGTCACGTGGGCTGAGACACAGGAGGATTGCAGACCCCAGCATGAAAATGGCGGCTCCCCATGCCAGGCCATAACCCCAATCAAACTCGTGGTAAGATCGCAGGGCGGTCTCATCCAGGAACTTGATTGGGAAGAGAATTAACGCACACACCTGGAGGATGACTGACAAAGGAAGAGGCAGATGAACCGAAATAATCAACAATGAGTTATTTTATGGAAAGGTAAAAAATGTAAGTAATTTACCGTCAAGCCAGTAATTGATTGTTTTACACATTCAGGAAGCACAGTGACCTGTGAAAATGAAATGAACATCCCTGATTTGTTAAAATAATTTTGTTTGCAATCTGCGATATGAACACAATCAAATGGATTACATCTATCCGTATCTGGTATAAGCATGTCCTTTGGCATCACACAGTGCTCCTACCCGTGCAGACATCGAACAGATATTCAGTTTGATTAGCGGATCCACAAGTGGCCAAATGCGGAGTAGATTTTGTTTCAGCTCTGATGTACTACTTGGCAGAGGTCGGCTTTTTCGCAGCTCACGATCCATGTTCCCAGACGAGCTTGTATCAGGACTCCGTGAATTCTAACCACCTCCTCTGTGGTACCTCCCCCCTTTCCTCGCTCTCCCTCTCTTCCTTACTCTCGTCCTTCCTCCCCCCTACCCCTTCCTAGCACCCCCTCCTTTCTTCCTCTCAACCGCTCCTCACTCCCTCTGTACCCCCCTCACTCTCTCCCCACTCCCTTATTCGCTCCCCCACCCATCCTCGGTCCTCTCCATCTCCCTCCCTCTCCTACCTCACTCCCCTCTCCCACTCTTCCCTCTTCATTCTCCCCTTCTCCCTCCTTGCTCCCTCCTCTCTCTCTCTCTCTCTCTCTCTCTCTCACCTCTCTCCCTTAGTATTCCCATAAGTGAAGCGACGGGTAGTATTTGCTAGTGCAGTACGTCCATCATATCGGTGCCTGGAGAAGAAGCTGAGCTGCATTTTGTCTCTTCAAAACACAGATCTTTCTGCAGACCTATCATCATCCTCCATCATACAAAGTCCTTCCTTGGCACACCTGAACTCCTATCCACCTACAAGGCTTCCATTTGCAGCTTGATAGAGTACCACTCTCACTTCTGGGCTGGGTCCCCTGTCTCACATCTTGCTCAGCTTGATGCGGTGAAAATCAAGGCCTTCAAGATCATTGGAATTTCTCACAATGAAGCTGAGTCTATGGGCTATCACTTCACCACCACCGACAGTTCGGTGGTCTCTGTCTTCTTTCATCTCCTTTCTGGTTTTGCACCCTCTGCCCTCTCCATGCTTTGTTCCTCCCAGGAATCTGCCGGATGCATGTGGTCCAACAGCATCCCCCTCCTCCTGAAACTCCCAAAATCCAGAACCACTGCCATTGCTGCTCATTTGTTCCTCTTTTTTCCCCCACCTGTAGAGCCAACACACTCTTCAATCTCATTCTTCCCTCCAGGTTTTCAAGACAGCTGTTCACCACCATGTCAAATCATCCCCCATACAAAAGCATGATCTAAACGACCTCCGTCCCTCCCAAAATTTTGCTTCTGTATCCGTTTTGTCCACCCATTGTGTTCTCCCTTTCCCCTCATCATTACCCGCTTCCCTTGTTTGTCTGTCTCCATCCATTTTCTCCCTCTGCCCTGTTGTTGGCGTTTATTGCTTCTTTTTCTGTTGTTCCTTTTGTTATGTTGCGTCATGATCTGTTCTGTGTCCTCGCTCTTCCACGAACCTTGACTGTGTGTACAAAAACAAACTGGAAAGCATCTGAAAATGAAAAGCCTGTCCACTTTGTATTCAGACGTCTTCTTCTTCTTTATGCAAAAACGGTACCTTTGACCTTTTGACCAAATTATCAATTTGTCTTCTCCATATTTTCATAATAAAGCTTTGTTGAAAATTTGATAAAGCTCAAATGATAATTAAAATTTCAGGTCAATTGGGTGAAAATTGATGATTTTATGTGATGCTGAACTTTGACTTTTTGACCAAATTATCAATTTGTCTTCTTCATATTCTCATAGTAAAGGTTTTATAAAAATTTGATAACAAATGGTTGAAAAAAAAAGTTTTGGCCTGGACAGAGAGACACACAGAAGTGATTACAAAATCCCATCTGCCACTGCGTGGGGGACGGACTAACAATTGCCTGGCATGGCATGACCTCCCTGGAATTGTGTTCCATTGCTATGAGAGGGTTTCATCCATGCATCATTAGCAAGGCATTTTACAATATGAAACACATTTATTGCAGGGAGATGGTACTATATATGCCATACGGGCAGGGCAGAGAACCACCTCTCCCTTGGAAGATGCGGAATGGAGTGCAACTTCTTCTCCGGGCTCCACAGAGTCCTGACATGAACTTCATCGAACTCGTTCGGGAACATGGATCGCGAGCTCTGGAAAAGCCGACCTCTGCCAAGTAATACACAA
>CM068967.1:21717765-21730118 GCA_035128595.1 Eptatretus atami | reverse complement strand
AAAACCTTTCAAAGTAAGCCTTTACATTGTGATGTCACAAATAAAGCGGCATTTCCAATGTTGCTCAACATACGATGACTTCCCCCGTCGAGTCAAGTGGATTGTTTAAGAACCGCATCGACAGCAAATTGTGCAATGCGGGTTTTGAACCAAACCGAGCCGAGCCCTCCCGGGTAGCACAAAGTCCGTACCGTTGTGCAGACTCAGGTTGCTCTTACATCCCCACACAGGCTGCGCTCCTTCACGACTCGCGCTCCCTTCACATTCTTCCCACAGAGAGAGCTTGAAACCCTGGGCAGTGACCCAGGCCGGACTGAACACAGCCACAGAGGCCAGGGACACGGCCAGGAAGGCGCACAGCAGCGCGATTGCCTTGAAGGGACGCACGGCCACTGAAACACCCGTCTCCATCTTGCTTGCCTCCATGCGCAGGGCACAAGCTCCTCACTCTGCTGCCCGGCCCCAGTGCACCGAGTCGGCTCTCATAGCCCGATTTGCGGGCGGGAGGAGGGGAGGGATGTAACGAGGCAGGAGGATGGAGGGACGGGCCACGGGAAGTGGCAGGAGTACCAGCCCTCAAATGAGTCTGCCGCCTTTACGGTTTGACGGTGGGACTCGCAGAACGCGTCGGGTTCAGAGATCGCAGAACCGTCAGATAGGTCAATATCAAACCCACGACTTTTGCCCTTGACAGCGAAGGCTTACCCTCGCAGGCGCGTCAAGCTCACCTACATGGAATGCTCTGTTCAAAGCCACGATATCATGAAAGTTTATCCCAAAGGTGACACAACCGACCTAGGGATCTCCTCCCAATCCCAGTCACCCCCATGATGGCGAAATAAATAAATAAATGGTCTCATCAACTCCTCCTTCACCACCTCCTCCTGCTCCTCCTCTCCCACTCATCTTCGTGTTGCCAAATTGATGGATTTTTACTTCCACACGCGCGGTTCCAGCCGTCAAACGCTTTCTTATTCTAATTTGCACCTTCTGTGGACTATAAAAGGACACTTTTTATAGGCGATTAGAGTCACTCAGAACAAACCGAGACATTCATAACCATCCTTATACACGTCGGGTCCAGGTGCGTGTTGCATTCACCGATTCCACAGCGCATGCACTAAAGCGGGCAATTTGCACTCTCCGGTGATTTGGGGAGTTTTGTGCGCCTGTTCATCCGGGACGGCATCACCTTCACGCACCGTTCCCACCATTTCTGATGACCAGAGAGTGAGAGCCTCGTGCAGGGTGGGGGTGGACCCTGACGCATGCTGGTTGGAAATTCACATTCCAGTGATTGCTCAGAACCTGGGATGATGGTGTCCACGGTCGTACTGCTCCAAGCTCCCTCCGCAGCTTTAGAGGCTTTGCGCAAAGATATGGAAAAAGGGTCGTTCGCCGGGAGCAACCCCAACACATTCTCCCTCCTCAATATAGTAGGAGCATAGTTGGAGCCATCCGTGGAGTCTCCCACCCTGCCATCTAATGGGAGTATATACGAGATCATACGATTGTAAGATCCCCTATTATTCAGGCAACCCTCCCCCGAAAGCCATCAGTGCCATTGTAAATCTCGCACAGTCATAATTCGCAATTAGGTTTTGACGCAGGTATGCAAGTGATGTATCACATCATCAAATTGATGAAGAAATCATTTGAAGGGATCGAGGTGCGTAGGCAGATTATTGCGATGCAGACAATCTGCTGACAGTGAGACAAACGTGTGATTGCATTTATAGACAGCACGCGTGGTTTTTAAACTCTTCACACCGTGGCGTTTATTGCTTCATTGAAAACCCGAGTAAAGGACTCGTTTGGGACACAGACCATTAGAAAGCGAACACCAAGGAGCTAATTTGGTGGAAACTCCTGCGATTCCATGTTGGAGAGTGTCGAGAAACCTCTGGACTGATGATGAGATGAACACCTTTAAAGGTTGGTCTCTTTAAGGGTCACTTGAAGGTTGCAGTGATAAAAAAAAGTTATGACTTGTGCAAGGCCAGCATAGCTCCTCTAACTGGAGAAGATGGCCCTGTCTGAACGAGCCTCCCGGATAAAGTTGCGGGCACTCTTCGATGGACCTTGTTGGTCCTGCAGTTGCCGTTTGTCGCCATGGTGTGCTGGGTGGCAGGGTGATGATGCTGATAAAAGATGGAGTGGAGAGAGGACACAGGTGATGGTGGGTAGTACTGTGGAATATATCCGCAGATATTGTAAAGCCACCTCTCGAACATAGTCTATGAGAAAGGCACACAGACAGACAGAGGGGAGTGGATGTGTTTGTTAGAGTGAGAGTGAGAGTGAGAGTGGAGAGAGAGAAAGAAAGAAGAAACTTGAGCAGTGGATGTTTGGGATGTGAGGGACAACAGCATAACGAAACACACAAACGTTATCGATTTTACACACTCCCCACCATAAGCCCCGAGCACCCCCTTTCTTACAAGTAACGATCCCCATGCTTTGCAGGTTGTGTCAATTTTTCGGAATGCAGCACCAGAGATCCTCGGTTGAAAAGGAACGCTTTGTACAGTCCTATGTAATTGGGGGAATGTGGAACACAGATTAATGGATCTACACCATGCAATGGGCTGCACAGGCGAGCGTGATCCCAGATGGCAACATCAATAAACACCTCAATTACTTGCCTATAACTCAAATAAACTATTATAGTGACTTTATCCATTTGGTCAGAAAATGGAGGTTTCCCTCAATTGTGGATAGGTCAGAAAATGGAGGTTGCCCTCAATTGTGGATAGGTCAGAAAATGGAGGTTGCCCTCAAGCGTGCTTGCATTGTGGAATGCTTTGCTTGAGGGCAGTTTCTTCACACATTGGAACTGTAACAACTGTGGCCAATTTAAATAAATAGTGAGAAGTATATATGTGTGTGTGTGTGTGTGTGTGTGTGTGTGTGTGTGTGTGTGTGTGTGTGGGTGTGTGGTGATAACACCTTCCCCATTTTCTTCATCCAACACAACCCCTTATATTCCTCCATCATACACATCTCACCTCCACAAGTAGCATGGCTCGGTATTTCCTGCCATAAGAATGTGGCATAAAGGAGATAGTCATGAGTAAGTCATGGGCATCACAACAGGGTAACTCTCCACCTTTAAGTTCAACTGATAAACTCTGGGTCGCTGTCTGGAAGGAAGGTGGCCATGAAAGGTAGCGGGACCCTGGAAAAGGATAAAAGATGACATTTCAATGAAAATTAACATGGTAGGCCCACGCATAAGCCGAAAATTTCATAAGCCCTTGCGCTTTTGAGGCCCCGTGTGGTTATAAGACAGTCCCAACAAATTTTTTGTTACATCCCATGGTTACGAAGCCTTTGTAGCACAGTGAATAAAGGAGAGCACACGGAGAATGCACATGTACATATAGGTCTCACTATGTACGTAAAGGCCAACTCGAAAACCTGCTGTATTGCAATTCATACACCTCTAATTCTTAACCCTCGCAGGACCAATGGGCTACAGGTATACCACAGATTACGTTTAATCTTCAACGGTTTTGGTCTCAATGGTTGCCACCACGGTTCATCATGAGCCAACAAAAAAAATCACTGCAAACATGACCCAAACTTTCTGCTGAAAGTTTCAAAACAAGCAGATAAAATTGATGCACTAATATTCCGCACAATGCATAAGGATTTTCAAAAAATTTGTAGCAAGCATTTTGATAAATTGCTTCAAAGCAAGAAAAATAATGGATGAATTGTACGTCACAAACCCCCACACCCCGACTCCCAATTTTTTTTTTTAAAACACATCGAGGACTGGAAGGATAGCTTTGAAGTAAGCACATTCACTAATTAGGGTGTCCAGCCTGGGTTCCAATCCCGAACCAGGTATAAAAACTGCCACCCTGGTGGGTAATATGCAGAGCGATGCGTCAACGTGTGCATCGTCCATCGGAAGGACATTAAGCCCAATAACCATCTGCCAGCACTGGGGGTATTGATGGACGTTAAAAATCCGACAGTGTGTCCTTCAAAAAGAGCAGTCAGATCATCGCCGGCACACTAAACAAATTACAAGTTACTGCCACTTGAACGTCAGGCCTGGCCAACCGGTTTGTGAAAGACTTTTGCCAGAACTGCCCTTCCCCCTGGCAGACCCCGTAATAATGTGGGAATAATTGGGGCCGTCAGAGAAGATGAATGTTTTTAAACAATTAAATGGTCATTTTAGTTTATTTACAAATATGCATAGTTCACGACATATGATAAACAGGAAAATGTACACAAATCACAACGGGAAAATGTTGCTGTTGTCTGCAACAATAAAAAATGCCGATAATACAATTTATCGTTATTATTCGGACGAGGTCGAGTGAAGCGAGGTCGTTCATGCCTGCCTGCTACGTGAAACACGACAACCCATGCTTGCAGAAAATGGGTTTTCTGGAATGCCGGCCACATTTTCCATCCAATCATCATGTAACGTTGTATGAAGCTAAGGTAGTGGACAAAAAAATGGAAACACCAATGCAAGGTCACTTAATAGAGCATTGGTCCACCACGTACGGCCAATACTGTCTGTATGCACCGTGGCGCAGTCCGCCAGCATCTGGAATTCTGCAGGAGGGATTTGGTGCCATTCTTCCATGAGAAAGCCAATCAACTCACACCTGTTTAATGGAGGAGGAAAACGCTGTCTCGGGCATCGTTACAGAATATCCCACAAATACTCGATTGGGTTCAGAACTGGTGACCGAGAAGGCCATGATATGAGGATAACATCAGTGTCATGTTCATCAAACCATTGGGTGACCACACATGCTCTGTGGATGGGGGCATTGGAGGTCTCTCTTGCAGCCATGCTAGCCATAATTAAAGGCAACCAGGTCTGTGTGAAATTTTGATACATGACCATAAGCATGCTGGGATGTTATATGCTGAATTAACACATGGGCCACACCTGTATGGAAGTTGTTGCTTGGTGTCTGTCATTTACCCAGGTGTTTTCAGTTTTTTGTCCCCTACCTGTAGATTTTACCATTGTACACAGTTCTTATTTAGTCAACTTGGTTATAAACCTGGTGTAGGCTTATCAGTTAAGGTGGCTGGCTTAAGATCTTGTTTTTGAGTCCCTGTCAGCCGTTGAACCAGGTGGGGTTGACTCAGCCTGTCATCCTTCTGAGTTCAGTGAAATGAGTACCAGTGTACTGATAATAGAGGGCATTGCATCAGCGGCACAGCCACTCCCCCAGAAAATGATGCAACCAACAGCCACAGTTTGCATACGGTAGCTAACTTGGTTGTGGGATGGCTTTGAAGGTTGATGTTGATGAGTCTTTAGATGACTCATCAACATCAACCTTCAAACGGCAGGTGCATATGGATAACAAGTTGATGAGTGTTTACTTGGTGTTGGGAAAGGAGATGCACAGAGCATACTGCACGAGTGCAAGCACATCTACACTTTCCACTCGAGGTGGTTCAAGGCCAAATCTTCCGATCACGAACCAAAAATTAATAAAATAAAATAAAAAATTTTAATCGAGAAAAGAATCCCGAATCAATTTCTCACACTTTTCCAGGAAGTCCCAGCAAACACTTTACCGGGATAAAACACTAACTTGTGCTCCATTTGAAAGCTTTTCTCAACTCAAGCTCGAGAAAATTAGGCTTTCACCATCTCTAATCTCTATCATACTGGGCTTGTCAGCAGTGTGGCACAATAGACAACAGAGAAGATAATGAGCACTAAAATATTATCCTGAACTTTCTGTTGACTGGAACTTTCAGTGGAGTCCTTTTTCATCTCATTCGCACAAGGGCCTCGGCCAATGTTCCACAACATGGTCAAGGATGATTGTGGACACCTAATACCTTGTATAAATTGCTCAGAACAAGTATAAGCATTCGTGGCATAAAGTTATGACACCAGGATGAGTCCCAAGTTATTCCTGCAGTGTTCAGGTGACCTATCATGTGACCTCACATGCAAATGCTGTTGGTGCAAGCGAAACATAATGTGAAGGCAATGCTGTCCCCCTCCCCCATTCATTAGTTTGAACAGGAATAGTGTGTGTGCATGAGAGAGTTCTACGAGGTAGACAGAGAAACAAAGGCAGAAACCTTTGGTTGCTCTGAATCCTGAAGGTCTTGAGAGCCTCCTTGTGAAAACCCGAGGAAGAAATGCAAATCACTTTGTCAGGAATCAAATCGGTGGTGACAAATTTGATTGAAAACCTCCACATTCTTCCACCGTTTGCCACACACAACACCACTGAGGACCTTGGCAAAAAAGGGAGTGGGGGGAAAGGTCGATTTTACAATTCCAGTCACGGATTATCCCCTCCACCTAACACCTCTCGCCCACCCAAATTATTTCAATCAACATGTCGTGATGCTCAAAGCAAGGGGAGGTCCATTTCATGCTGGACTTCAATTACGTCCTTTCCAAACTGTCAAATGGTGGCCTCTTTCACATGCCTGTCTGGGTATCTTCATCAGAAGCCGCCTTTTCCACTGCTACAGTTCTCATCTCCGTGGGAATTCAGAGTCGCTTTGAGTTTGCTTTATAAGGGCAGTGGTAGCCGAGCCAGGAATTTAGGCACTCGGCTTAACGGCAGGCGCATATTGATAATATATGTATACGGGCCTCGAGCCTTCTCAACGCCTCCTGGCTCTTTCCCACGCACACACCATATTTCCAGACGACGGGCGGAGGGAGGCAGAGAATTGTGAATGAGATGTACGCAGACCCCCGTGCGCTTTATTCATGCCCAGGTCTCTCGCGGGGCTTGCTAGAGTCGCGGCGTTATGAGTTATCGCACCATCTGCAAGTACGTAGCGGGAAAGGATAACCGGGCCCTAACTGGGCATGGACTGATCCTTCGGTGGCGAGGGCGGGTCAAACACTTTTTGGTGTCAATCTGTTTCATTGACATCGTATGCCCACTTCACCTGCACAATGAACTATCGATTACGATCTACTTCCTTCTCATCACTCACTGTATATGCAACAACTGGTAGGGCAAAGGCAAATCTGCGGAGAAATGTTTCAGCAATTCCTAAACGATGAATTAAATAAATAAATAATAACACTTCCCACTGAATCTACGAAGCCATACAAGAGCCAACATGTTTTCCAGGTAACTCCACAAACGGAGACTTCTTCTCTTATCTTTAACACCTTACAATGAAGAGCGGAACACACTTAAAGTTAGGACAGTCAGAAGCAGTGCAAGTAATCCCTGGATTTCCGGGTCATTGGTAACGAAATGCAAATCGGCATTATTAAATAGACCTGAATGTTACATGGCGTTTAATGCGCACTTGAGAATTACACTTCTCTCCATTTCGCCGGTTTCATTTTGCACGGAGATTTGCATTACAGCGGGGACTGTCACCTGGGGGGCATTTAGAAACATTATGCGTAATATTGTGGAATAAAAGTCCCTAATATGATACGGTGTGGTTTAATTTCCCACCGCCAAGTCTGCATCAGATGGTGCGTGTAATTGTCTGCAGGGACAGAGGTCCCGAGGTGATCACGTGACGCACACTGGCTTTCAACAATGCGCTGGGCCTCGTTTGTTCGTTACCAACTCGGCCGACGGTTTCCGCGCGATCACTAAACAACACCATCAGAAGTCAGCTGTAGCTTTGGGTTACTTTGGCAGTGATAGGCAATTCCTGCCCCGAATTCCCTGGGGTGCCAAATCGGCAGAAACCGCTACCAGAGGTCGACATATTGAGAGAGCTACCGAGAGGGGGACCACCATCTTGTTTGCACTGCTGATTGGTATCTTCCCTCACTTGGCAGCACACTAATAGATCTGAGGAGTTGCAAAAGCACCATTGAAGAGCGTGCACGAGATTGCATTCCTGCACCAATAAGATCCATTGGAATTTTATTTGTTGACAAAAGATGGCATCACACAGGAGACAGTTGGTGATAACCATAATGGGATGATGTTCTTGGGGATTAATGCAAAGTATAGGCCACGTATCCTGAAGGGATTATTGAGGCCTTTGTTCCATTCCTAAATCTGAAAACGATATTCAAAATGTCTACTCCGAGCACAAGTCGCACGGGGTCGGGTGTTTGTTTGGCCAGGCCGGTCCTTCAGTACGCCGGACCAGTCAGGACTCACTAGTTAAGTAGGTTATTGAAGTTTCATTGCACTTTTTGGACGAGCTCTCCATCTTCAAGCTGCTTGTGACCTCCACTGTCAGGGGCTGGACAGTGCTTACCAAAAATCTCAGGTCACTGCGAATTGGCAACTTTGCAGACACGGTCCGATCAACTAGTTTGCCAAAGAATACAAGTGGGTTTGCAAAATGCAGAACGAAGAACTAGTCTTGCTGGTGAAGGCGAATGTCGTTCTGCGTCAGCGGACTGGTGCAACAATGGATGAAATCGGAAGCACGTTTATTGAGGTGTGCTAACCGTCGTGGGAAGCAAGGAGAAGCTGACTTTTCGGGTGATAACCCTTCGTCAAAGCAAAATAAAGTTTGTAAAAGCCTAACATATGCAGAGTCTTGGCATTACCTTTGCACCCTACAAGCCATCAACTCACAGCTCCATATGACAAGATACCCTCCTGCTATAATTTTTCTTTTAAACTATCTCAACAACTTGTTTTGTGCAATTTGTCATGGCCAAGTTCATTGTGCTACTTCAATTGTGTTGAAGACCTGTTAGTAAGGCCTTTCCTTTTCATGGATCTCATAAACTACGTTCTGTATTTTGTTTAGTGTTCGGTCTTCAGATAGTCTCCCTCTCTTCTGTCCTTGAACCCTGCTGTTGGTGTATTTCCACCCTTTCTTGATACTGTTCCTTTTGTTCTGTTGCATCATGATCCCTTCAGTGTTCAAGCTCTTCCATCAGCCTTGACTGCATACAAAAAAACAACAACTCTGCGGCCCTCACGATCCGATATAAAAATGAGCATTGATGATGGACATAAGTACTGTACTTGCGCTACTACTCTGATCGCCAAAACCCAGCATTTGCGTTGAGTGGTGCAGCGACGTTGTAATAACTAGACGAAGCCACCAGATTAGCATCCACCCGAATGGCAGTGTGTTGGCTATGATATCTCGTTACGAGTACCATCAGGTGAAGAGATTGCTATCGAGTGATATTCCATTCTCCAGCCTTGCTCGAAAATCACAAGCACCTTTTACCATGCTACTCCACTGAGAATTTTAAAAAGTGACAATTCCCCCCCACCCCCTCCCCACTCATGGATCTTAAACAGCATTTCCAATGTGCAAATTCAGAGATCCATCACAGATACAATTTATCTAAGCAGTCAGCAAACCTTGCAGATAAACGTGGTGTACACACAACATGGAGCTGCAGCCCGACCAGGCCCGTGTTCTTATCGTGCTTCTGTCGCTGTAGATTGATGGTTAGGGTGTCCTCCAGAGCAGAGCGTGCCTTCGTCTAACCAAACTCCAACCAATGCTCAAACTCCTCGGTGACTGGGTGGTGGGGAAAGGGAAGTTTGAGGGTCAGAGGGTGCACCGCAGGATGGATTATTGCACCACATTTCAATCAAAAAGCCTTGGCTTTTGAGGTGCCCTTTAAATCTCACCTTGCAGTGGAATGCTTCTCTACCGGCTATCGCATGGTGTAGAGAAAATATCGGCTTTTTGCATTGTTTCTGCAACCCCTTCCCCGCTGGAATTACTATCATTTCTGGAATTCCAGAAAATGATTACGTGATGGATAATTAATTAACACAGAAAACCAATTGAATGATGCATCATTTACGTTTTCTTTTTTATGCTAAATTTACTTTGGTTCTCAAATTTCTACTATTGTGAGGCAACTCTGCCTTCACCTTGCTGATCATGTAATGTGCCATGAGGAACCCCCAAGAAGGGGGCGTCCTCTCATAACCCTTCAGAACATCATCGAGAAGGACACCAGCCTGAGTGGCGTTGATCTAGTCAACGCTACGTCCAATCGAGAACACTTGAAAAATATCATCATGTCAGCACGTTAAGTGGATAACATAAGGGAGGAAGGTATACAAAATTTTCATGAGAAACAATGCGAAGTGCTGGGAATTCCCAGCTGCCCCCCACAACCTCTCCCCTCCCTCTCTCTCCAGTAATCCACAAGCCGCAATGTTTTATGCAACATCCTTTCTGATGCAAACCACAGCGAATTATTCACCCCCACCCAAGTACACAACCAGCAATTTTATTGTACACTGTGCATGAGGAAAGGACCGCTGCAAACACACAGGGGCTTTATACGAGAACAAAGCAGGACGGATTCTATTTGACCCCAAAGTCAAGTACATTTTCTGGCCCAGCATCACATGGAATGAGGGTTGAGGGTGCCTTGAAAGCAAGACTGACCAGATTGCCCTTCCTATACTAAAATGGGCCTGGGACTAAAGTGCCGTCAATGAACCCTCGTCTGATAATAAACACTTATAGCACTGGAGGGACAACTGATGTAAGCTTTCCCACAAAGTACACCATCGCATAAAGCACCGCAGGGTGATGATCCACCACAATCCACGAAATACAAATGATAATAATCTGACATTCGATGAGTACAACAAAATTTAAATATGCATTTCGATAAAATAGACATTATCAAAGCTTTTCGACTTGTACTCATCAGGATAAAACCACAAGTAGATGAAGAAGAAGCACCAAACTCTCATTAAAAAGTTCCAATGTGATGTCCTCAACGTTGATTGTTGGAACCATGGAGTATCACGAATAATGAGTCGGTTCCACCAATCAGGTAATCCCATTCTTTCTTTCTCTCAACCAATCACCGTTGGTTATAATCGATATAATCGATCTGCTCTTGTGCCAGTTTGAGATTTCACATTCAATTGACTGTGAAATATAGAGATATATACACTGGCAGGGTATGCTTACACATTGTAAGCAATAACGAACTGTGCTTTCCCATTTTCTTGGGTCACTCACCTACATTAATTTTTTTTCATTTATTTATATTTTAATTTAGGGACGTTTTCCAATGGTTCTGCGATTTTACCACTGTATTGGCTTTGATGTCTGTCAGCACGCGAAATTACCGTGGCTTCTCCATTGCCTCGGGTCGCTCACCTGCATTTTTTTCATTTATATTTTCATTTACGAATGATATCCAACAGTTTTGTAACTTTTCCCGGAATATGGGACGCAAAATTTCAGCTTTCTACGTCACACTGAAGGTACCGAACATTAATATCAGTCAGTCAGTGAGTCAGTGAGTAGTTAGAATGAGCTTTATGTAAATATAATACAAGCAAATACCACCCGTCGCTTCGCTGTTGGGAATACTAAGGGAGGATGGGGGGAGAAAAAGAGGGGGGAGGGGGAGCATGACGAGGTGGAGGGGGAAAGAGAGGAGGTAGGGGTAGCGAGGGGTGAAGGAAGGAAGGCAGCATGGGTGAGAGGAAGGGAAGGCAGATGTGCGGTGGAGCATTAATTACAATTCGTACCGTCTCATCAAAATGATTCTGCATAGAATAACAGTGAATATGGAATAAAATGTCTGAAATCCATTTTCTACTCGGTCATACTATAAATACCGCCCGGAGACAAACACCGTCCGGACATGTCCGGAGATAAACACCGCCTGGAGACATACATGACACATTCAGAGATAAATACTACCCAGACATGTCCAGAGACAAATACTGCCTGAAACAATCTGGAGACAAACAAACACGACAAGGACAGGTACAGAGACAAACACCATCCAATATAAAACAATGCCGGACACACCCAGAAAAAACTCGGTCCGGAGACAAACAGCACTCGGACACATCCGGAGACAAACATCACACAGACATGAACACCGCTTGGACACGTCCTGAGACAAACAACACTAGGAGATAAACACTGCCTGAACACAAACGCCATCCTGACATGTCCGGAGACAAACACCGCCCAGACATAGTCACCGCACGGACACGTCCAGAGACAGAGAGAGAGAGAGAGGGGGGGGGGAGAGAGAGGGAGACAGGTGTGGGAGGGGGGTACTGAACTGCATTGGGAGGGGAGAGGCAAGGATAGGACAGAGAGAGAGAGAGAGAGAGAGAGAGAGAGAGAGAGAGAGTTAGCAGACAGAAAATGTATGCTTTATGAACAAAACACACACAATATTAGTGCTTGGCCAATATCGGCAATTCTTCAGGAATCGGCAGATTGGAGTCAGTGTGATTACTGATTACAGCACATACTTTATACAACCCAAAAACCATGTGTAGCTTTCACCCTTGTTTGGGGGTAATTTCAAGAAACAAATTATAATATGGATACAAACAAACATGACATAATAGTGACCGAAGCTTTTCGTGCTGCACTCTTCAGGGTAAAACTTGCCAAGTGGTTGGGAGAGGCACTGCAAC
>CM068967.1:21699136-21716291 GCA_035128595.1 Eptatretus atami | reverse complement strand
GAGGTCGAGATGGATCTGTATTGTAATCTGGTGATTGCAGGTTCAAATCCTGACACCTGAAGGTCAATGAAGAACTACGTAATGTATTCCTTGCTGCGAAACCCTTTTTCTCATGCAGACCCATGTGCTGTCCCGCTGCATTGGACGGATGGATAATTTTTTTATGAACCCTTAATAGGTAGCGAATGGCTGTGGAACATGAGACAACTGGCAGAACATTTCTCAACTTGCAAAAGGGCATTGACTTTGTCAGATGAATGTCCATCCCACAGCGAGTGGTTCAAGCACTCGGTCTCCCTGTCTCAGTTCCCGGTTTGGCTGAGGGCAAACTGGTGGCATGGGGAATTGCTCACGAAAGCAACCGCACAAGAGCATTCTCTCAGGCTGCTCCTGCGGTATCGATTTCATTTCGTCTCCACCAGCCAGATAACGCTGCCAAACCGTCCATGTCAAGGGCTCGTTCTCGGGTTGAATTCTGTAACGACGACTCGTCTATCTACACGACTCCAAGATCACGATTCTCAAGCCCTTATCGATTCGGTCTCCCAAAGCAGGCCAACAGTCACATCAGCAATATCATCCGTACCCAACTCCTGAGATTGCACTGAAGACCATGAATGGAAGGGAGATGGGTGGAGTGAGGGCAGAGATAATCAGTGAAAAACACTGGACTGGCATCCTAGCATCGTGTGCGGTTTAAACGGGCAGCGAGCGATTCGCGAGACCTTCACCAAATATTTTCATTCAGCACATGTTGCTTTTTCTCAAGAAAGATCATTGGAAGTCGCTCCCCGAGCGTCATGGGCAGTACCCACTACGAGCATCGACTGTGCTGCAGTGGAGATTGATCAGCGTGTCACTGGCATAGCAGGACTCCCACCCCCTTCGTTAAACCAAGGATTACACCCCATCATTAATCACACACTGAGGCACCTGTTATAGAAAAGCTCTTTCCAGTGAATTCTCGAGTCTTGCTAGCCCAATGAGGGCAGCCTTTTAAACGAATGAAGATCCGGTGTTAATCACTTCGGTGAAGCGCAACCGAGTGCGTTCTCAACGTCAATGCCGGAAAGGTATGAGTGGGGAAGACATTGGAGAGAAGCTTTGCTAATAATGCATGGAGCACCACTGGAGAGAAGAAAAAGATTGTGCCTTTCGGGAAGAATAGATATGCCAGGAAGTGCACAAGTCAGCTTTGAGTCGCTGTGCAGGAACAATGTGAGGAAAAGACTTTTAGATGCTTAGTAGGTGGTTTGCAACACGACATTGACAAAATGTGTAGAGTTCCATCGAAAAACCAGCATTTGATGGCAACTGCCTTACAAAAGCCAACTGTCCAGTACACTCAGGAATTGCGCGTTTATTGACAAGCACCAACAGGCACAAAAATACGATGACGGAAGGGGACCTTGAACCAAAGGGTTTGGAAGCCGCACAAGCAGAGCCTGTGAATGTGGAGTGCGTGAAAAGCTCTGTGCCCCCCTTGAACAATGCTCTGAATCCTCCCCCACCCCACCCCACCCCTAGAAAAGGCTCTGTGTCCCTCCCCTCGAGAAAGACTCTGTGCCCCTCCCCTCAAGAAAGGCACTGCAGACCCCTTAAAATGGCTCTGGACTCATTTAAAGAGGATCTTTTTCCCTTTAAAAGAGGCTCTTTACCCCTATAAAAACAGACTGTCACTTTAAAAAGCCTTTTTTCCCTTTAAAAAGCTTCTTTTCCCCTACAAAAAAAAGGTCTTTTGCCCCTTAAAAAGATTCTGTTTCCCCTCGATGAGGTTCTGCAACTGTGGAAAGGCTTGCCCTGAATGTGCTCTTCCTGGAATACCCAAAACCAGCATTTTATGTGAACTGCCCTCAAGACTGGGATTCAGAACAAACACGAGTCTCCACGACTCGAAGAAGAGAAATGTTTTATTCCTTTCCAAACTGCTTATTTGAACATCTGGATCAACTTGTTTTCTTCTTTCTAGAGAATGGATTGTACGTGTTGCCTGACTAAAGACAAGGTGCAGAAATGTTGCGAATGTCTTGTGTTCACACCAAGTTTGCGCATTAATTGAAACAATCAACACCAGCAGAAGGGAGGGAAGCCAGACCTGTGAGGGCACAAGAAGATTAAATAACGAATGGTTGCAAAGGGTTCAGGGAACGCAGATTTCGCAGTTTTTTTTCACTTGGCAGGAGCGAGCTGTTGAGGAATAAGCACAAGTTTAAAAAAACGCATTCTGTTGCCGCTCAGAAGAAAGGTGGGGGTGGGGGTGGGGAGGGAGAGGGGCACAAAGTGGGTGGGAAGTGTGGTGAGTCTGAAAGTATCTAAAACACTGCTTCAGTTGAGAACATCATTAAATAGAAACTTATTTTTGGGGGGAAGGAAGGTGGGAGGTTACGTGTTACCATCTAAACCCTTGGCTGGTGATGCATTAATAGGTTCAAATACCATCGTCCTTATATTTCATGTATCACCTTGGTCTCCCAATGTCTGTGTCCGACATGCGATTTACATACAAGTGCCTTTCATAGGCCTTCGATCAATGTTCAAAAAAAAAAAAAAACCTTTCAAAGTAAGCCTTTACATTGTGATGTCACAAATAAGCGGCATTTCCATGTTGCTCAACATACGATGACTTCCCCCGTCGAGTCAAGTGGATTGTTTTAAGAACCGCATCGACAGCAAATTGTGCAATGCGGGTTTTGAACCAAACCGAGCCGAGCCCTCCCGGTAGCACAAAGTCCGTACCGTTGTGCAGACTCAGGTTGCTCTTACATCCCCACACAGGCTGCGCTCCTTCACGACTCGCGCTCCCTTCACATTCTTCCCACAGAGAGAGCTTGAAACCCTGGGCAGTGACCCCAGGCCGGACTGAACACAGCCAAGCCAGGGACACGGCCAGGAAGGCGCACAGCAGCGCGATTGCCTTGAAGGGACGCACGGCCACTGAAACACCCGTCTCCATCTTGCTTGCCCCATGCGCAGGGCACAAAGCCCTCACTCTGCTGGCCGCCCCAGTGCACCGAGTCGGCTCTTCATAGCCCGATTTGCGGGCGGGAGGAGGGGAGGGATGTAACGAGGCAGGAGGATGAGGGACGGGCCACGGGAAGTGGCAGGAGTACCAGCCCTCAAATGAGTCTGCCGCTTTACGGTTTGACGGTGGGGACTCGCAGAACGCGTCGGGTTCAGAGATCGCAGAAACCGTCAGATAGGTCATATCAAACCACGACTTTTGCCCTTGACAGCGAAGCTTACCCTCCAGGCGCGTCAAGCTCACCTACATGAATGCTCTGTTCAAAGCCACGATATCATGAAAGTTTATCCCAAAGGTGACACAACCGACCTAGGGATCTCTCCCAATCCCAGTCACCCCCATGATGGCGAAATAAATAAATAAATGGTCTCATCAACTCCTCCTTCACCACCTCCTCCTGCTCCTCCTCTCCCACTCATCTTCGTGTTGCCAAATTGATGGATTTTTACTTCCACACGCGCGGTTCCAGCCGTCAAACGCTTTCTTATTCTAATTTGCACCTTCTGTGACTATAAAAGGACACTTTTTATAGGCGATTAGAGTCACTCAGAACAAACCGAGACATTCATAACCATCCTTATACACGTCGGTCAGGTGCGTGTTGCATTCACCGATTCCACAGCGCATGCACTAAAGCGGGCAATTTGCACTCTCCGGTGATTTGGGGAGTTTTGTGCGCCTGTTGTCATCCGGGACGGCATCACCTTCACGCACCGTTCCCACATTTCTGATGACCAGAGAGTGAGAGCCTCGTGCAGGGTGGGGTGGACCCTGACGCATGCTGAGTGGAAATTCACATTCCAGTGATTGCTCAGAACCTGGGATGATTGGTGTCCACGGTCGTTACTGCTCCAAGCTCCTCCGCAGCTTTAGAGGCTTTGCGCAAAGATATGGAAAAGGGTCGTTCGCCGGGAGCAACCCAACACATTCTCCCTCCTCATATAGTAGGAGCATAGTTGGAGCCATCCGTGGAGTTTCCCACCCTGCCACTTAATGGGAGTATATACGAGATCATACGATTGTAAGATCCCCTATATTCAGGCAACCCTCCCCCGAAAGCCATCAGTGCCATTGTAAATCTCGCACAGTCATAATTCGCAATTAGGTTTTGACGCAGGTATGCAAGTGATGTATCACATCATCAAATTGATGAAGAATCATTTGAAGGATCGAGGTGCGTAGGCAGATTATTGCGATGCAGACAATCTGCTGACAGTGAGACAAACGTGTGATTGCATTTATAGACAGCACGCGTGGTTTTAAACTCTTCACACCGTGGCGTTTATTGCTTCATGAAAACCCGAGTAAAGACTCGTTTGGGACACAGACCATTAGAAAGCGAACACCAAGGAGCTAATTTGGTGAAACTCCTGCGATTCCATGTTGGAGAGTGTCGAGAACCTCTGGACTGATGATGAGATGAACACCTTAAAGGTTGGTCTCTTTAAGGGTCACTTGAAGGTGCAGTGATAAAAAAAGTTATGACTTGTGCAAGGCCAGCATAGCTCCTCTAACTGGAGAAGATGGCCCTGTCTGAACGAGCCTCCGGATAAAGTTGCGGGCACTCTTCGATGGACCTTGTTGGTCCTGCAGTTGCCGTTTGTCGCCATGGGTTGCTGGGTGGCAGGGTGATGATGCTGATAAAAGATGGAGTGGAGAGAGGACACAGGTGATGGTGGGTAGTACTGTGGAATATATCCGCAGATATTGTAAAGCCACCTCTCGAACATAGTCTATGAGAAAGCACACAGACAGACAGAGGGGAGTGATGTTGTTTGTTGAGAGTGAGAGTGAGAGTGAGAGTGGAGAGAGAGAAAGAAAGAAGAAACTTGAGCAGTGGATGTTTGGGATGTGAGGGACAACAGCATAACGAAAACACAAAACGTTCGATTTTACACACTCCCCACCATAAGCCCCGAGCACCCCCTTTCTTACAAGTAAGATCCCATGCTTTGCAGGTTTGTGTCAATTTTTTCGGAATGCAGCACCAGAGATCCTCGGTTGAAAAGGAACGCTTTGTACAGTCCTATGTAATTGGGGGAATGTGGAACACAGATTAATGGATCTACACCATGCAATGGGCTGCACAGGCGAGCGTGATCCCAGATGGCAACATCAATAAACACCTCAATTACTTGCCTATAACTCAAATAAACTATTATAGTGACTTTATCCATTTGGTCAGAAAATGGAGGTTCCCTCAATTGTGGATTAGGTCAGAAAATGGAGGTTGCCCTCAATTGTGGATAGGTCAGAAAATGGAGGTTGCCCTCAAGCGTGCTTTTGCATTGTGGAATGCTTTGCTTGAGGGCAGTTTCTTCACACATTGGAACTGTAAAACAACTGTGGCCAATTTTAAATAAATAGTGAGAAGTATATATTTGTGTGTGTGTGTGTGGTGTGTGTGTGTGTGTGTGTGTGTGTGTGTGGTGTGTGTGTGTGTGTGATAACACCTCCCCCATTTTCTTCATCCAACACAACCCCCTTATATTCCTCCATCATACACATCTCACCTCCACAAGTAGCATGGCTCGGTATTTCCTGCCATAAGAATGTGGCATAAAGGAGATAGTCATGAGTAAGTCATGGGCATCACAACAGGTAACTCTCCACCTTTAAGTTCATACTGATAAACTCTGGGTCGCTGTCTGGAAGGAAGGTGGCCATGAAAGGTAGCGGCCCTGGAAAAGGATAAAAGATGACATTCAATGAAAATTAACATGGTAGGCCCACGCATAAGCCGAAAATTTCATAAGCCCTTGCGCTTTTGAGGCCGTGTGGTTATAAGACAGTCCCAACAAATTTTTTGTTACATCCCATGGTTACGAAGCCTTTGTAGCACAGTGAATTAAAGGAGAGCACACGGAGAATGCACATGTACATATAGGTCTCACTATGTACGTAAAGGCCAACTCGAAAACCTGCTGTATTGCAATTCATACACTCTAATTCTTTAACCCTCGCAGGACCAATGGGCTACAGGATACCACAGATTACGTTTAATCTTCAACGGTTTTGGTCAATGGTTGCCACCACGGTTTCATCATGAGCCAACAAAAAAAATCACTGCAAACATGACCCAAACTTTCTGCTGAAAGTTCAAAACAAGCAGATAAAATTGATGCACTAATATTCCGCACAATGCATAAAGATTTTCAAAAAAATTTGTAGCAAGCATTTGATAAATTGCTTCAAAGCAAGAAAATAATGGATGAATTGTTACGTCACAACCCCCACACCCCGACTCCAATTTTTTTTTTTAAAACACATCGAGGAACTGGAAGGATAGCTTTGAAGTAAGCGGCATTCACTAATTAGGGTGTCCAGCCTGGGTTCCAATCCCGAACCAGGTATAAAAAACTGCCACCCTGGTGGGTAATATGCAGAGCGATGCGTCAACGTGTGCATCGTGCCATCGGAAGGACATTAAGCCCATAACCATCTGCCAGCACGGGGGTATTGATGGACGTTAAAAATCCGACAGTGTTGTCCTTCAAAAAGAGCAAGTCAGATCATCGCCGGCACACTAAACAAAATTTACAAGTTACTGCCACTTGAACGTCAGGCCTGGCCAACCGGTTTGTGAAAGACTTTTGCCAGAACTGCCCTTCCCCCTGGCAGACCCCGTAATAATGTGGAATAATTGGGGCCGTCAGAGAAGAATGAATGTTTTTTAACAATTAATATGTCATTTTAGTTTATTTACAAATATGCATAGTTTCACGACATTATGATAAACAGGAAAATGTACACAAATCACAACGGAAAATGTTGCTGTTGTTCTGCAACAATAAAAAATGCCGATAATACAATTTATCGTTATTATTCGGACGAGGTCGAGTGAAGCGAGGTCTGTCATGCCTGCCTGCTACGTGAAACACGACAACCCATGCTTGCAAGAAAATGGGTTTTCTGAAATGCCGCCACATTTTCCATCAATCATCATGTAACGTTGTATGAAGCTAAGGTAGTGGACAAAAAATGGAAACACCATGCAAGGTCACTTAATAGAGCATTGCGTCCACCACGTACGGCCAATACTGTCTGTATGCACCGTGGCGCAGTCCGCCAGCATCTGGAATTCTGCAGGAGGGATTTGGTGCCATTCTTTCCATGAGAAAGCCAATCAACTCACACCTGTTTAATAGAGGAGGAAAACGCTGTCTCGGGCATCGTTACAGATATCCCACAAATACTCGATGGGTTCAGAACTGGTGACCGAGAAGGCCATGATATGAGGATAACATCAGTGTCATGTTTCATCAAACCATTGGGTGACCACACATGCTCTGTGGATGGGGGCATGGAGGTCTCTCTTGCAGCCCATGCTAGCCATAATTAAGGCAACCAGGTCTGTGTGAAAATTTTGATACATGACCATAAGCATGCTGGGATGTTATATGCTGAATTAACAACATGGGCCACACTGTATGGAAGTTGTTGCTTGGTGTCTGTCATTTACCCAGGTGTTTTCAGTTTTTTGTCCCTACCTGTAGATTTTACCATTTACACAGTTCTTATTTAGTCAACTTGGTTATAAACCTGGTGTAGGCTTATCGTTAAGGTGGCTGGCTTAAGATCTTGTTTTTGAGTCCCTGTCAGCCGTTGAACCAGGTGGGGGTTGACTCAGCCTGTCCATCCTTCTGAAGTTCAGTGAAATGAGTACGCAGTGTACTGATAATAGAGGGCATTGCATCAGCGGCACAGCCACTCCCCAGAAAATGATGCAACCAACAGCCACAGTTTGCATACGGTAGCTACTTGGTTGTGGGATGGCTTTGAAGGTTGATGTTGATGAGTCTTTAGATGACTTCATCAACAATCAACCTTCAAACGGGCAGGTGCATATGGATAACAAGTTGATGAGTGTTACTTGGTGTTGGGAAAGGAGATGCACAGAGCATACTTGCACGAGGCAAGCACATCTACACTTTCCACTCGAGGTGGTTCAAGGCCAATCTTCCGATCACGAACCAAAAATTAATAAAATAAAATAAAAATTTTAATCGAGAAAAGAATCCCGAATCAATTTCTCACACTTTTCCAGGAAGTCCCAGCAAACACTTTACCGCGGTAAAACACTAACTTGTGCTCCATTTGAAAGCTTTTCTCAACTCAAGCTCGAGAAAATTAGGCTTTCACCATCTCTAATCTCTATCATACTGGGGCTTGTCAGCAGTGTGGCACAATAGACAACAGAGAGATAATGAGCACTAAAATATTATCCTGAACTTTCTGTTGACTGGAACTTTCAGTGGAGTCCTTTTTTCATCTCATTCGCACAAGGGCCTCGGCCAATGTTCACAACATGGTCAAGGATGATTGTGGACACCTAATACCTTGTATAAATTGCTCAGAAACAAGTATAAGCATTCGTGGCATAAAGTTATGACACCAGGATGAGTCCCAAGTTATTCCTGCAGTGTGTCAGGTGACCTATCATGTACTCACATGCAAATGCTGTTGGTGCAGCGAAACATAATGTGAAGGCAATGCTGTCCCCTCCCCCATTCATTAGTTTGAACAGGAATAGTGTGTGTGCATGAGAGAGTTCTACGAGGTAGACAGAGAAACAAAGGCAGAAACCTTTGGTTGCTCTGAATCCTGAAGGTCTTGAGAGCCTCCTTGTGAAACCCGAGGAAGAAATGCAAATCACTTTGTCAGGAATCAAATCGGTGGTGACAAATTTGATTGAAAACCTCCACATTCTTCCACCGTTTGCACACACAACACCACTGAGGACCTGTGGCAAAAAAGGGAGTGGGGGGAAAGGTCGATTTACAATTCCAGTCAACGGATTATCCCCTCCACCTAACACCTCTCGCCCACCCAAATTATTTCAATCAACATGTCGTGATGCTCAAAGCAGGGGAGGTCCATTTCATGCTGGACTTCAATTACGTCCTTCCAAACTGTTCAAATGGTGGCCTCTTTCACATGCCTGTCTGGGTATCTTCTCAAGAAGCCGCCTTTTCCACCTACAGTTCTCATCTCCTCGGTGGGAATTCAGAGTCGCTTTGAGTTTGCTTTATAAGGCAGTGGTAGCCGAGCCAGGAATTTAGGCACTCGGCTTAACGGCAGGCGATATTGATAATATATGTATACGGGCCTCGAGCCTTCTCAACGCCTCCTGGCTCTTTCCCACGCACACACCATATTTCCAGACGACGGCGGAGGAGGCAGAGAATTGTGAATGAGATTGTACGCAGACCCCCGTGCGCTTTTATTCATGCCAGGTCTCTCGCGGGGCTTGCTAGAGTCGCGGCGTTATGAGTTATCGCACCATCTGCAAGTAGTAGCGGGAAAGGATAACCGGGCCCTAACTGGGGCATGGACTGATCCTTCGGTGGCGAGGGCGGGTCAAACACTTTTTGGTGTCAATCTGTTTCATTGACATCGTATGCCCACTTCACCTGCACAATGAACTATCGATTACGATCTACTTCCTTCTCATCACTCACTGTATATGCAACAACTGGTAGGGCAAAGGCAAATCTGCGGAGAAATGTTTCAGCAATTCCTAAACGATGAATTAAATAAATAAATAATAACACTCTCCACTGAATCTACGAAGCCATACAAGAGCCAACATGTTTTCCAGGTTAACTCCACAAACGGAGACTTCTTCTCTTATCTTTAACACCTTACAATGAAGAGCGGAACACACTTAAAGTTAGGACAGTCAGAAGCAGTGCAAGTAATCCCTGGATTTCCGGTCATTGGTAACGAAATGCAAATCGGCATTATTAAATAGACCTGAATGTTACATGGCGTTTAATGCGCACTTGAGAATTACACTTCTCTCCATTTCGCCGGTTTCATTTTGCACGGAGATTGCATTACAGGCGGGGACTGTCACCTGGGGGGCATTTAGAAACATTATGCGTAATATTGTGGAATAAAAGTCCATATATGATACGGTGTGGTTTAATTTCCCACCGCCAAGTCTGCATCAGATGGTGCGTGTAATTGTCTGCAGGGACAAGAGGTCCCGAGGTGATCACGTGACGCACACTGGCTTTCAACAATGCGCTGGGCCTCGTTTGTTCGTTACCAACTCGGCCGACGGTTTCCGCGCGATCACTAAACAACACCATCAAGTCAGCTGTAGCTTTGGGTTACTTTGGCAGTGATAGGCAATTCCTGCCCCGAATTCCCTGGGTGGCCAATCGGCAGAAACCGCTACCAGAGGTCGACATATTGAGAGAGCTACGAGAGGGGACACCATCTTGTTGCACTGCTGATTGGTATCTTCCCTCACTTGCAGCACACTAATAGATCTGAGGAGTTGCAAAAGCACCATTGAGAGCGTGCACGAGATTGCATTCCTGCACCAATAAGATCCATTGGATTTTATTTGTTGACAAAAGATGGCATCACACAGGAGACAGTTGGTGATAACCATAATGGGATGATGTTCTTGGGGATTAATGCAAAGTATAGGCCACGTATCCTGAAGGGATTATTGAGGCCTTTGTTCCATTCCTAAATCTGAAACGATATTCAAAATGTCTACTCCGAGCACAAGTCGCCACGGGTCGGGTGTTTGTTTGGCCAGCGCGTCCTTCAGTACGCCGGACCAGTCAGGACTCACTAGTTAAGTAGGTTATTGAAGTTTCATTGCACTTTTTGGACGAGCTCTCCATCTTCAAGCTGGCTTGTGACCTCCACTGTCAGGGGCTGGACAGTTGCTTACCAAAATCTCAGGTCACTGCGAATGGCAACTTTGCAGACACGGTCCGATCAACTAGTTTGCCAAAGAATACAAGTGGGTTTGCAAAATGCAGAACGAAGAACTAGTCTTGCTGGTGAAGGCAATGTCGTTCTGCGTCAGCGGACTGGTGCAACAATGGATTGAAATCGGAAGCACGTTTATTGAGGTGTGCTAACCGTCGTGGGAAGCAAGGAGAAGCTGACTTTCCTCGGTGATAACCCTTCGTCAAAGCAAAATAAAGTTTGTAAAAAGCCTAAACATATGCAGAGTCTTGGCATTACCTTTGCACCCTACAAGCCATCAACTCACAGCTCCATATGACAAGATACCCTCCTGCTATAATTTTTCTTTTAAACTATCTCAACAACTTGTTTTGTGCAATTTGTCATGGCCAAGTTCATTGTGCTACTTCAATTGTGTTGAAGACCTGTTAGTAAGGCCTTTCCTTTTCATGGATCTGCATAAACTACGTTCTGTATTTTGTTTAGTGTTCGGTCTTCAGATAGTCTCCCTCTCTTTGTCCTTGAACCCTGCTGTGGTGTATTTCCACCCTTTCTGATACTGTTCCTTTTGTTCTGTTGCATCATGATCCCTTCAGTGTTCAAGCTCTTCCATCAGCCTTGGACTGCATACAAAAAAACAACAACTCTGCGGCCCTCACGATCCGATTTATAAAATGAGCATTGAATGATGGACATAAGTACTGTACTTGCGCTACTAACTCTGATCGCCAAAACCCAGCATTTGCGTTGAGTGGTGCAGCGACGTTGTAATAACTAGACGAAGCACCAGAATTAGCATCCACCCGAATGGCAGTGTGTTGGCTATGATATCCTCGTTACGAGTACCATCAGGTGAAGAGATTGCTATCGAGTGATATTCCAATTCTCCAGCCTTGCTCGAAAATCACAAGCACCTTTACCGATGCTACTCCACTGAGAATTTTAAAAAGTGACAATTCCCCCCACCCCCTCCCCACTCATGGATCTTTAAACAGCATTTCCAATGTGCAAATTCAGGATCCATCACAGATACAATTTATCTAAGCAGTCAGCAAACCTTGCAGAATAACGTGGTGTACACACAACATGGAGCTGCAGCCCGACCAGGCCCGTGTTCTTATCGGTCTTCTGTCGCTGTAGAATTGATGGTTAGGGTGTCTCCAGAGCAGAGCGTGCCTTCGTCTAACCAAACTCCAACCAATGCTCAAACTCCCTCGGTGACTGGGTGGTGGGGAAGGGAAGTTTTGAGGGTCAGAGGGTGCACCGCAGGATGGATTATTGCACCAACATTTCAATCAAAAAGCCTTGGCTTTTGAGGTGCCCTTTAAATCTCACCTTGCAGTGGAATGCTTCTCTACGGCTATCGCATGGTGTAGAGAAAATATCGGCTTTTGCATTGTTTCTGCAACCCCCTTCCCCGCTGGAATTACTTCATTTCTGGAATTCCAGAAAATGATTACGTTGATGGAATAATAATTAACACAGAAACAATTGAATGATGCATCATTTACGTTTTCTTTTATGCTAAATTACTTTGTCTTCCAATTTCTACTATTGTGAGGCAACTCTGCCTTCACCTTGCTTGATCATTGTAATGTGCCATGAGAACCCCGCAAGAAGGGGGCGTCCTCTCATAACCCTTCAGAACTCATCGAGAAGGACACCAGCCTGAGTGGCGTTGATCTAGGCAACGCTACGTCCAATCGAGAACACTTGAAAAATATCATCATGTCAGCACGTTAATGTGATAACATAAGGGAGGAAGGTATACAAAATTTCATGAGAAACAATGCGCAAGTGCTGGGAATTCCAGCTGCCCCCACAACCTCTCCCCTCCCTCTCTCTCAGTAATCCACAAGCCGCAATGTTTTATGCAACATCCTTTCTGATGCAAACCACAGCGAATTATTCACCCCCACCAAGTACACAACCAGCAATTTATTGTACACTGTGCATGAGGAAAGGACCGCTGCAACACACAGGGGCTTTATACGGAGAACAAAGCAGGACGGATTCTATTGACCCCAAGTCAAGTACATTTTCTGCCCAGCATCACATGGAATGAGGGTTGAGGGTGCCTTGAAAGCAAGACTGACCAGAATTGCCCTTCCTATACTAAAATGGGCCTGGGACTAAAGTGCCGTCAATGAAACCCTCGTCTAATAATAAACACTTATAGCACTGGAGGGACAACTGATGTAAGCTTTCCCCACAAAGTACACCATCGCATAACACACGCAGGGATGATGATCACCACATACCACGCAAATACAAATGAAAATCTGACATTCGATGAGTACAACAAAATTTTAAATATGCATTCGATAAAATAGACATTATCAAAGCTTTCGACTTGTACTCATCAGGATAAAACACAAGTAGATGAAGAAGAGGCACCAAACTCTCATTAAAAAAGTTCCAATGTGATGTCCTCAACGTTGATTGTTGGAACCATGGAGTATCACGAATAATGAGTCGGTTCCACCAATCAGGTAATCCCATTCTTTCTTTCTCTCAACCAATCACCGTTGGTTATAATCGATATAATCGATCTGCTCTTGTGCCAGTTTGAGATTTCACATTCAATTGACTGTGAAATATATAGAGATATATACACTGGCAGGGTATGCTTACACATTGTAAGCAATAACGAACTGTGCTTTCCCATTTTCTTGGGTCACTCACCTACATTAATTTTTTTTCATTTATTTATATTTTAATTTAGGACGTTTTCCAATGGTTCTGCGATTTACCACTGTATTGGCTTTGATGTCTGTCAGCACGCGAAATTACCGTGGCTTCTCCATTGCTCGGGTCGCTCACCTGCATTTTTCATTTTTATTTCATTTACGAATGATATCCAACAGTTTTGTAACTTTTCCCGGAATATGGACGCAAATTTCAGCTTTCTACGTCACACTGAAGGTACCGAACATTAATATCAGTCAGTCAGTGAGTCAGTGAGTAGTTAGAATGAGCTTTATGTAAATATAATACAAGCAAATACCACCCGTCGCTTCGCTGTTGGGAATACTAAGGGAGGATGGGGGGAGAAAAAGAGGGGAGGGGAGCATGACGAGGTGGAGGGGGAAGAAGGAGGTAGGGTAGCGAGGAGGGGTGAAGGAAGGGAAGGCAGCATGGGGTGAGAGGAAGGGAAGGCGATGTTGCGGTGGAGCATTAAATACAATTCGTACCGTCTCATCAAAATGATTCTGCATAGAATAACAGTGAATATGGAAATAAAATGTCTGAAATCCATTTTCTACTCGGTCATTACTATAAATACCGCCCGGAGACAAACACCGTCCGGACATGTCCGGAGATAAACACCGCCTGGAGACATACATGACACATTCAGAGATAAATACTACCCAGACATGTCCAGAGACAAATACTGCCTGAACACATCTGGAGACAAACAAACACGACAAGGACAGGTACAGAGACAAAACACCATCCAAATATAAACAATGCCCGGACACACCAGAAAAAACTCGGTCCGGAGACAAACAGCACTCGGACACATCCGGAGACAAACATCACACAGACATGAACACCGCTTGGACACGTCCTGAGACAAACAACACTAGGAGATAAACACTGCCTGAACACAAAACGCCATCCTGACATGTCCGGAGACAAACACCGCCCAGACATAGTCACCGCACGCGACACGTCCAGAGACAGAGAGAGAGAGAGAGGGGGGGGGGGGAGAGAGGGAGACAGTGTGAGGGGGGGTACTGAACTGCATTGGGAGGGGTAGAGCAAGGATAGACAGAGAGAGGAGAGAGAAGAGAGAGAGAGAGAGAGAGAGAGAGAGAGAGAGAGAGAGAGAGAGAGAGAGAGTTAGCAGACAGAAAATGTATGCTTTATGAACAAAACCACCACAATATTAGTGCTGGCCAATATCGGCAATTCTTCAGGAATCGGCAGATTGGAGTCAGTGTGATTACTGATTACAGCACATACTTTATACAACCCCAAAAAACCATGGTAGCTTTCACCCTTGTTTGGGGGTAATTTCAAGAAACAAATTATAATATGGATACAAACAAACATGACATAATAGTGACCGAAGCTTTTCGTGCTGCACTCTTCAGGGTAAAACTTGCCAAGTGGTTGGGAGAGGCACTGCAACCAGTATTGGATTCACTTCTCATTTCGTGGTTAAGGATTCCTTCACATTTGCAGGAATCAATTAGAGCGAAAACACCGACAAGTGAGGACAACATCATGGCATATTTTGATATTGTTGTAGATTCTCGCCGCCAGCGTGCGAATGACTGCGTCTAACAATAGCGGCCGCTTCACCCACCGACCGGACAATCCAGTCGCGGCTTTCCGGATCAACGCCGAAAACCAGCCACGGGAGTGTTTTTAAGCCCACCACAACCTTTGTCCACACTCTACCCGCGCTACAGGTCAATCGCCGAATTGTCGTATACCTAATTAATCGCGCGGGTAGATTACCGAGAGATTGTACCTCAACGGGACCGCTTGGAAACGAGCCGCTTAAGCAGCTCGCTTCCTTTTGGGATAACCGAGCGCGTGTATTATCGCGCAGTCCCGTTGGACCTGATCACTTTACCGGCTATTTAAAACCAACTATATCCGAGAGCAAGATGGCAGCTCAATTAAGGAAGAGGACGCAACGAACAGTTTACATTCACACAAGACATTATTGTAATAAAGTACGTAAGCAGGCATCACGTATGCAATTATACAAGGCAAAACACGTATGCAATTATACAAGGCCAACACGCATGACAGGAGAACTACAACCGTTCTACACAATCACTTAACAGTTTTACTACTTATTAGACACGGGCCCACGGACACACGTACGCACACACAACACACCCAAGAAATGGTGGCTGAGGCCTTTAATAACGCGGCTCCAGCTCGAAGGAACAGGTGAGCTGAAACCCAGAGCCTATCTCGAACCTCTCCACCTCGTGTGGTCTTCAAGTTGTTCGACCAGGGCTCCAGCGAGAGCGCAGCTGGATCCAATTGCCATGAGCCGCCGATCCTTTCCCGAGCTCCCGCGAATCCTGCCGCGCTTCTCAAACACGTGCTGGTGAGATGAGGCACCGATCCTCCCGTCGATGCATCGTTCCCCGAGGAACCACCTCCAGGAAGAGGCCGACGAGTCGCACCAATCGGGAACCAAACGGAGAACAAAGAGCTCCACGAACCAAGAAGAAGAAGAAGCCACCATTCGCAGCTCGAGCCGAGCAACCGGCTCAACTTTCTTCCAAAACAAAGCAGCTCTCCAAAAAGCCTACCGAGCCAAGCAGACCCGAAGCTCTGCTGAACAACTTCTCTGCAGAAGCAAAAGCTTCCGAAAGCCTCAACCCTAACCCAAGCCAAACAGGACCGAAGGTCTGCTGAACAACGCAGCCCTCAACTCCCAACTCAGCACACGAACCAAGAAAGGATCTCCTCTTTATCCTTCTCCGCCCCCCCTCCCCCACGCCCGGCGTGACTCATGCCCTCATGATCCATCCCCGCCTCACACGGGTGGGAGGGAGTTGTTGACATCATGAATCATGGGACGGCAGGGTTATTCTTCCTCTTCGCAGAAGAGGGGGAGGACGTCTCCATTTTTCGTTCCCTAACTATTAAAATCGATCCGCAGCGCATCTAATCGATTTCTAAACATTTAAACAATGGAAGCGCGAGCTATCTAGGGAACAAGCACTTATCAACATAGCTGACTAAGGAACCTGTATGTTGTGTGCAATCGAATTCCAAAATACGTAACAATATTAAAAGCTTGTTCACGAATGTCCCATTGACGGAGACGATTGAGATATGCGCACATTTGCTGTATCACACCGATATAGAACAACCGATGATCCCGGAAACACGTCTTTGTGGAATTAATGAACACAGCAACAAGGGAGGTGGAATTCAGTTTTTAGCAACATGATGTATGTTCAAACGGACGTGTGGCCATGGGTTCTCCATTAGGCCCAGCTCTTGCAAATATCTTTGTAGGCTATCATGAAATGCAGAAACTGACTGGTCGGCAAGGGGTCGATTCCCCATCGTATACTATCGGTATGTTGATGACATTTTTGCTTTGTTTGAGTCTCGACGGCAGCTGTGACAATTCCAGGCATGGTTCAACACCCTCCATCCAGCGCTGAAGTTTACCAGGGAACTGGAATCGTCAAACACGTTACCGTTTTTGGACGTGTTGGTTGATGGATCCAACCTTGGTTTCACAACATCCGTCTACCGGAAGCCGACTTTCACAGGGCAGTATACTCGGTGGGACTCCTACAGCTCCACGAGAAACAAAATTACCTTGATCAATATCCTGGTTAACAGAGCACAGAGGGTTTGTTCACCTTGTAATCTTCCTGCTGAAATTGACAAAATCATGAACATACTCGGTGAGAATGGTTATCC
>CM068967.1:21673302-21691365 GCA_035128595.1 Eptatretus atami | reverse complement strand
CGAGCATTTCTGAAATGCTGCATCTCAAACAACATGGACGGCACAGAGGATATAATTTGGGAGGAGGAGGCTGCAAATGATGGTGACGGAGACAGGGACTTTCTCTATCCTCATTCGGACAAGGAGTTAAGTCTTCGATGAGGAAAGCATTGATGAGGATTTCCTCCGGTTTAGCTGAAAAGTTCATCAAACCCAAATGACCCTTTTCAGGGCCACAAATCCACAAGAAATATGGATGATACTGGTAGGAATCTCTTTTCTAGGAACAAAAAATCCTCTTTATAATATTAAAAAATAAGGAAGAAAAATAAAAACTTCTTGGTGTCCTCTCCTCTCTCTTCAACCTCTTGAAAATTAGAATAAGACTGTTAGAAGAAATTAAGTGGACATGGGAGTAAGCATGTTGATACCTCCGTCGCTTTGTTCCATACAAACTTAATGTATGAACGTATTTACTGTAGATCTAGATCAGAAAATAAAATGATCAATATATTCATTTATTTTGAGGGTGAAAAGCATGGGTTACTACACCGGAAAAGTTTTTTTTTTAGGGTCAAAAACAGGGGTGCTCTTACTACACGGCCACGGTTTATACACTGGAAAATACACAATATTAAGTTTGATTTGCAAGCATTATGAAATTAGCTCAGGTGGCATTAAAATCTGAAAGCTTTGGAGGGGGATTTTTGCTTTTGCAGGCCACTGTACATATATATTAGCGAGATGAGTGTGTGTGTGAAGTGGGACCAACTTTCCTATTTCCCGGACTTGGTATTTTCATCAGTTGAAAATCAGCATTTTGTGGAAAATCAACATTTTGTGGTCTGAGTCAATGGTTTTTATGACTTCTATACAATTCCACACCCCTGGACAAATCACCACCAAATTTTGCATGTGTGATGGGGATAACATGGGTCAGGTCACGGGTAAAACCGCCTGCCCCTCCTCCCTCCCCCCAACCCCCGCAAGGAAATTCTCTGTATGTACGTGTGTGTATGCATGAAAATAATCGAAAAAATTGAAGGCCACTCTTCGACGTCGCCAAATATGCCTCCACACACATTATTACATCATTATACACACTTGTACCAAGTTTGATTTAAATCCCTGAACCCAGATTTAAATATTCAATAATTCTGGCTGCAAGACCATGCATCCAATCAAGTTGAAATTTAACGCATGTATTCCCAATGACTACAAGATCATAATTCTGACCTTTCACTTCGTTTGATGAAGTGGTTCAAGGGAAATAATTATTTAAAGATTTTTGTTCAATCCAATATGGCTGTCAGACCATGTGACCTATTAATTATTCGTGAACGCCCTCATATCTCTAAGGCTTGGCGACGTGTGGGTGAAGTTTCCCCTCAAAGTGTAAAGCCATTTTGGAGAAGGTTTTCAGAGTTATTCTTCAAAAAACCATCGCTGCCAAACCATGTAACCGATGACATCATAGGTAGAGAATTTTTTGTTCAGCATGGATATGCAATCATACCTGTAAAGTTTTGCCTCAATCTGTACAGCCGTTTCAGAAAAGACGATTTTTGAAGGTTTTTATGTTTTTTTTGTATCCGCTGTCGAGACTCGTATGAGAGCTAACACACAGAATGCACAACAAGGGGAGCAGGAGACAAGAGGGGCGGGAGAGCGAAGGAAAAAACAGTGGGGAACAGAGACATGAGGAGATCATTCTGTGGAAGGGTATACAGGGCAAACAAGATGGACACTACAGGGACTTTCTGGAAGGAAAGCAGGGAATTTGAAGGAGGTGGGTTTGGCGCGGATTAGCGGGGCTAGAAAAGATCGTGGTTTTGGATGAGGGAAGACAAGAGATGGTGGTGAACAGCTGTTTTGAATACCAAGAGGGAAGAGTGGGATTGAAGAGAGTGTGGGAGTTTGTTCCAAAGGTGGTAAAAAAAGAGAAATGAATGAATGAAGGTGAGCAATGATTCATGATTTTGATAGTTTTACCAGAAGGGGATGCTGGCGGACCTTGAGTGCCTTGCAGAAATATGGGGGAGACATTTCTCAGACAGAGCAGTGGGGGCAAGGCCAGAGAGTAGATGGGGAAAGACAGAAAGACAACCGAGCTGCTTGGAGTGAGATTGAGAGACCCAAAGGCTCAGCCTCATTGCAGGAGATAGCAATGATCCTAAATGCCTTGGTTTCCTCAGCCTGAAGCTGAGAAAGGTGAGAGGTGGGAGCACCAGCCCAGAGGGAAGAGCAGTATTCCATCAGGCTGTGGACAAAAGCTATGTATGTGATCAGGAGCTCAGATGTGCCAACGAAGGACTTTGCATGATGGGAGATGCCCAGTCGGCGACTAGCTTTGGAGACCAGCTTGGAAATGTGGGTTTCCCAGGAAAGATCATGGCAGATAGTGAAACCCAGAAGCTTAAATGAAAGGACTTCTTGAAGAGGATTGTTGAGAAAGTAAATGGGGGGGGGGGGTTCCAGACTGTCCTTTCGGAGAGACATCGTGAGAATGTGAAATTTGTCAGGACTGAAAGACATTGATGTTAAAAAAAATATGGCTTCCAAGCCACATTACCGATGATGTCATCAATTTATTTTCACTTTACGATTTAACCGTAGATGACCATCAAAAATTTTCATACGGATCTGATAAAGCGTGCGACGTATGCAATTATGACATCATAATGAAGCCACCTATGACATCAAAAAAAATCACACTTTTTCCCATTGGGAGTACTTGACATGTGCCAAGTTAATTTTTTTCCCCATGGAGAGGTTTTGGAGATAAAGAGGTCCAATTTTTTCCCTTTTTTCCAACATGGTGGCCACACCACATGATGTATGATGTCATAATAATTAAAACATTCTGCATGAGTAGTCACACCTACGCTGAAAATTTTGTGTCAATCGGAGAAGCGGTTGCAGAGAAAACAGAGAAAATTAGGAGGGCACTCGGTAGAGCGCATACCTCCCCACGGAATACCTGATCCACGAGAACATATCGGACTCATTATATTTTTAAAACATCATGTTCCATATCGTTTTTGGCCCTATCTCTCAATGGCGAAGAATCACTTCAACAATCAAATAATTCTCATATCCAGATCCAGATCTTCACCAAAATCTAATCATTTCGTCCTTGTCACACAACGAACCCGCCCACCAAATTTCATCCACATTGTGGATGAAATGAACTCTATTACAACTCAGGTCCAGCATACAAAGGAGAATGTTGAACAACGTTACGTACGTGCGCACATACGGGAGAAAAAAAAAAACATCCATCAATGAAACTCTCTCAAATGAAAAACCCTAACCCAAGTTTTATATATCGAGTGGGGGAAACGATTGAACAAGCAGGATAAAAGAGAAATAGCTTTTCATCTGCGAAAGAGTAACGATTCCCATAGTACGAAATCAAAACAACTGCTTTCTACTACCGGGAAAGGAGTGAAACAGTTTAAACAATGTAGGCAAGGCCCAAGTACGGCCAATCATAAAAGAGCACAACAGTCCCTTTGAGGTCCCCAGGGTTTGGCGGTACAGACAGTTACACAGATCAAGGGAGTGAATCGTTACTTCGGCACGTTCTCAGCGTTGATAAACAACAACATTACATTGACTGCCTCTGCTCACAGAACCATGGCAGTGTTTTTTTACAATGCCTCTACACAAAAAAGCCATGCATTATATTCATTAAATCTGTGAACTAAATAAGAAATATCGAAAGTTATGTTTAATCATGCACTGATTGATATACTCGTCTTCCTGGAACGTGTGCAACATTTCCAGTCTGTTACGTAGTTTTAGTCAAAAATGACAAATCAATAACAACTGAAGGCGGATGTACATTTTACAGCAAGCGAATGTAACAGAATACACGGTTAATCATGTGTGTAAGGGAATCCTCTCAACTGCAGCATTTTGCCGAAGTTCAAATAATATTTTATGATTGAGGAACAATGTCTTTTTTCATTCACACTTTGGGCTGGCAACACCAATTACAAATGCTTGAAGAGGAAATTTCTTCGACAGGTTCCGTCCACTACTTTTTGAGATATCCTGCACACAGACAGACAGACAGACAGACAGACAGACAGACAATCAGACAGAGAGGGGTGAAAACATAACCTCATTCACCTTCGGTGGCGGAGGTAATTAGCATGGACGGACATATGTACGTATGGACCTATGGACGTATGGACGTACAACCCAAAAACATGCCTCGGCGACCTTGTCAGTGGAGGCATTAAAAACACAGCTGGGCCAATTGCCACCAAATTTGGCATTTATGCTGGAGGTACCGAGGGTCAGGTTATAGGTATCAAAAATCTCCCACCCCCACAAGGCAATTCTGTGTGTGTGTGTGTGTGTGTGTGTGTACGTCGGAAAATCAGAATAACACGATAACATGAGACCGAGGAGAAACTGACCTCAAACGAGGAAACGACGCCATTTGGCCAAACATTGCCATGATGCACTCCCGAGTTAATTTTTTGCTTCAGCTTTAAACATCACTTTTCTTGATGTTTTATTAAAGTCTAACTTACCCAATCTTGATCGGGTGACCCAACTTGTACCTATATAAATGCAAGTTGCCCGTTTGTGGCTAAACGGGGTAAACGTTGCAACCACAGCATGTGTAATGCTGAATGATAACGAACTACGGGTGGAAGCTGTCCGGAGCTCGGTGACAATCCTGAAAAGAGTCCTCCACACAAAACCATGAGAACTAGAAAACTTCACAGCTTGGTCCATGAATCATGATCCCTTACCAAAACGGAGGTGGATACTTCGACACCTGGAAGGAGTCCATTCCATCTTCTGAAATCAGCATATGGAGATAACAACCAATGACACACACACACACATCGATTCCCTGGCGTGTGGCTTTCCACGATGAATTCTGGAATGCCGCAGATAGCAAAATCCCAGGTGATCATCCTTCGGGCCTCACCCCCTTCGTTAATTGTGCTGTCAAGCAGAAACATTGAGTTAACATTGTCTCAAGTGAGGCAACTCTCATGTTTGCTCCTTAGTAAATTACAACCATTAATTAATTTACTCCATGGCAATCAATTTTCATTCAAGTACAAATCCAAACACACCAAGTTTTCTATTTTAATGTGTTAACCTTAACGTTTGATAAAGATGTATTACCTTATCAAACCGATGATTCCATGAGGATAGCGAGTGTCCTGTGATTATGCAAGCGTTTATGTTAATTTGTGTGAAAAATGACAATGAAAACCACAAACAAATTCCTCCTAATGCGCTATCATCAGCATTCAAACTTTTATCATTTGAAGCAGTGCATGAGATTAATAATGATTGGTGGTGGTGGTGGTGGTGGTTTAGGTTGAAATATTGGTAAATAAATCAAACCAACGACCCTCGAGTCCAGAACTGAACACACACACACACACCAGCTGTCACGAGTAAACAAACGAACTGCACTCGAATACTGAAGTGTGCAAGCATCATGACTTGAGAAGTTGTGCGGCAGACGGTAATTCTCCAATGGCTGCTCGTTTTGAAGTTTCACTGGACGGTGAAAACTGCCAGCATTTGCATGTCGGATCACATGACCTGACACCTGTTTTGCATGTAAATTTAACTTTTGCGAAGCGTCGACATCATTTAGCAGAAGATATTGCATCTCTTCATAACTACGACTTCGAAAAGTCAGTCCTACCTCTCTATTATTATTTTTTTTCATTTACAAGTGCACAAAGTATGCAGAAAAGATCCTGAGCTTAACAAGTAGTGCGAGCTCAATGTGGAGGCTTGAAGAGGCCACATAACCCAACACTATTTTCACCGATGCGTGGGTGACCATTTGCATGAACCAAAGTCTGATGCTGAGTGTTGAAAAGCCACCCGTTCTATCGAGTTTCCTCCCAGGGGGTCCCTGCTTAGACTTTCAGAGGAAGGAGGGAATGCATCTCATATGATCTATCTCGGCAATATAGGTGCCATAAAATTTGTCCGAGCGGCTGACAGCAGCTCAAGCCGATCACAGTTGTCAGGTTTTTAAGTAGAGACAATTGCAAGGCGACGCGTCCTGTTTCGCCAAGGTGGTGTTGAAGGGACACTGATGACAAAACCAGATGTTTGCATTGAGAGTAAACAAAAGCACATTTGAGAGCAAATCCTCACCCTTTGTGGCCCAACAGGCTTTTGCACTGCAGTCCAGCAGCATTGTTCGGTGTGCATGGGAAACACTTTCACTGGTTATACGCAGAACAACATTTACACGTTGGCAAGATTACACCGGACTGCAAAACTGCTCCGTAATGTGCGATCGAAAATTCAACTACATCCTTATTCATCATGCACAAAGCATGAAAAAGGTCGACAGGCAAATTAGGACAAAAAACAATGGCAGTAAATGGCAAGAAAAGACAGGTTTGGGAACGACGCGGCAAAATAAACAGTGAAATCGTAATGAGGTAAAATACTATACAGGCAAATAAATTAAGAGAGAACAATCAGTAATGAGCGGAATAATAAGACACAGGAGAAAATTAATGAAGGAGAATAAATTCTCCAGGGCGTAAAACTCGGCGTGCATTTTCAAGAAATTCCACCGGTCAGAGTGAGGGGACAGGAAGGTTAATTCAATAAGAACAAATTCACAGCTTCGTCGTTTTGACCACAATTACACCCATCTGTCACTCTTGTCTGATATTCCCCCTCCCCCTCCTCCTCCAGTACCCAGACCCTGTACCCGCTCATGCCAAGGAAAGACATGAAGAAGTAATCTTGGAAAGCCACAGCAAGAAGTAAATCAGAAACAAATGTAAAAGTGCTTTCCTCACACTGAGAGTTCAGAAACAAAACTTCAAGCACTTAAGTTTCCCGAAGAAAACTTCGTGGAAACAGTCCGGGGCCCATGCCTTGCTTATCTTCATGGATATCTGTCTTCAATATAAATAGTACGAGGGTGTCCGTCTGTCCCGTCTCCTAACTCCGCTCTCTAAGCTTCAAATCCATCAACATAGGCGTAATTAACAATGTCTTACAATTCTGCTTTCGACAACTAAGTTTATTTCCATCTTGGAATCCGCTCAGCCCAGTCAAAAAGTTGACTTTTGCCAAAGCGTTCACCGTGCTGGATGACATTTATGGCATTCCGGTGGGCGGCGTTTTAAAAGCCCAACGGTCACTGAATTGTGTTATTGTGATGTACATTTAATCAGTTTGTCACGTGATTGTTGTTGTTGTTGTTGTTCTATGCCCCTCCCGTCCTAGGAAATTATATCCCATCCAATCGCCCGTCCTTGAAGGGTATTATCCGCTAGTCTTGAATAAACACGACTTTGACATCGAAAGCCTACCACAGTCCAGGCTTGTCTCTGAGTCAATGGTGGCTAAACATGGCTGTCAATGGACATTAACCCGGCGCAGTGATGGCGGTGCTGCCACATTACAGGACCAGAATCAAGAATGAGCCCCAACATCCACAAAACATTCCACCATGCACACCTGAACTCAACAGCACAGGTGAAAAAAAGGCAGAATCAATGTGCTAGTTTGACAAACTGACTTGGCAAGAAACAAGTTTTTGCAAACATTTATAAAAAATTTTTAATTAAAAACCCACAAAACTATTTGTTAGGCGCAAAATAGAAAAATATTTCAGTGCAACACTGGTGTGTCACATGATAGTGCAGTGACATGTAGTACTATGGATTTTTTTAATTTCTGAGGCAAATGGTAACTTCTGCTTAACACGGCATACAAAATAAAGGTCACTTGAAAACCGTCAAACTGATTTAATCCCCGAAAACAAAAAGTTGGAAAAATTCCCAAATGAATGCAAACTAAGAGACGGTTGCATGTGAGAATAAAGTCCAAGGGCTTGATAAATTCGAATCAGGAAGTTTTCATCTATTTTCTCATTTGATCTCCGACAACGCATCGACGGTCGAAAATGAAGGAAACTTTCAAGAGGGGGGTCTCATTTATCCCAGCGGCTTCGGGTCCGAACCTTTTCCGTCTCGTCAGATTACCAATCGTGCATAGGCACAAATTGCCAACGAGGAATAGTGTATGGCATACTCGCTGTGTGTAATCCAGCAGCCACACACGGTGCATCAAATCAAAATCCACTGCCACGCATTATTTTGAGCCAAATAATTCATTCCCCCTGCATTGTACAGGACATCACCGCAACAATGACATCCTGATTGAGGCCTTAACCTTACAAGAGATTGTATTCTGATCGCAGAGGTGCCGTTTGGCATTCGTTCCTTTGAGATCACTCATTATCTGAGTGCGTTCAGAACGTCTGTCATTATATGCGGCGTCGAGCTGCATTTTTGGCAACTGGATTCGAGAATTATCACCACTGGGCTGCTTTTGCCGACACATAAAGGTACCTCCATCACGCCATGTACAGTTACTGTGCTGATGAGATTTTCCATGACCTTGTTTGTTAAACATCTCAGATCTCTTGCATATAATGGAGTTTCGTCCAAAGGGCATTGCTGCAGTGAACCTGTGTTTGGATTCAGGGCATATATTTGTCAATCTCCCAGCCAGATTCCACCCCCAGACCCCACAACCCTTTTCCACTCTCAACTCCTCAATCTATTTGGTGCCCAAAAAGCCCCTAGGGTGATCGAGAGGCATTCAAGCTGAGTATGACAGAAAGGCAAAAATGTCACGGCGGGAAGAACCCCAGAGCTGGGTAAGCTAACCTTGGAAGGCTCTGCTGGACTTCGCGCTGCTTGGTGGTCTCCCAGGTTGTCCCACACTGATGAGTGAGTCCGACGGTGCACGTGGCATAGCTTGGGCTTTTGGCTTTAGGGTTGAACCTCAATGGGATTGACAGAATGGCATGTGCGTCGAGTCTGATCCCTGGTAAAGGCATGGAGAACGACAGCTCAAGCCACGCAGCTGATGGCTGCTCAGACACTACAAGGAATATGCTAAAATATATCTATAATAATTTTTTGGGTAAATGAATGCAACTCACATTTCTCAAGCAAATAAAAATGTTTTTATCGCAATTTCTAAATCCTTGATTGGAACAAAATTGAAATATTCTACCCAACATAGTCATCATGTGTGACATCCTCAATGCCTCAATCAATCAATAACAGGGAGAGAAAATAAAGTGCGAGGAATGAGGTGCTCGGAAGTCGGAATAGTCCAAGATATACCAAAGAAAGCCGAACGATCAATGGATGTCATCAAAGCCAAGGCAATCTTTAAAGCAGTATTTTAAAGAATGTCTTTGTTTAATTGGCATTAGAGAAGTGAAGGAAATGAAAAGGTTGAGAAATTCAGCTGACGATGACCTTTTGAAGCTAAAACTGAAGAAGACCACCCACAGCCTCGAAACACGGATCAGCAACAGAAAGGAAAGTGCGAAATGGTTTTGGGGATTTGTGAAAGTTTACATTACGATGACAGACTTGGATGGACGTTTCAGATTCTGACCCTCATTATCAAAGATGAAGTGGTTGATGCAAGTCGAGTGGAGAAAATGCAAAACCTATGGCATAATAGGCGATATAGTGCATCAAACGCTGGCAGAGGTCTTTTATCATAAAAGTTTGAGGTATATGTCCGGACTGCAGCCGGTAAGTTGGGACATGGTGTGCAACGAGTGGATGGAAATGCAAATGCATGGATAAAGAGCAGGAGAGAAATAGGAAAAAAGAATAGGTGGGGTGTGGCTGAGAGCGACCTGCACAGCTTGTACTATGCTCATGACACAAACCCTTCGAGACAAACAAATTGCACAACAATACTCATTAAATCCCCAGAAACTCATTAAATCCCTGGAACGAAAAGTTGGAAAAATTCCCAGATAAATGCAAGCTAAGTGTGCTATTCCAGAGCACAAAACTATCTTCCTCGTTTTTTAAGCCTTAATCCAAACAGTTAGGCGTTGGCTAACTCAGATGCACCTTCTCCATTCTCCCCTGTCGTCTGCATCTTCTTCTCAATCCCTTGTTCTTCAAATATTTTGCAACTACATCCCTCCATCATAATCCCTGTCTTCCTCTTGATTTTTAACCCCTCTAACTGGCTCATTGCAGACTTCAGTTGGTTCCTCATCATTTATTCTCATCACATGCCCAAACCACCACAACTTTGGCTCTCTAATCATTTCTGTAATGCAAGCAACTCCGGCTCTCTTACTTATGTATCTCATCATTCCTGAACCGCTCTCTTTGTGATACTCTGAGAATCCACCTCAGCATTCTCATCTCCTGACACACAACTATACCATATATACAAACGCACATTGAACACCGTCTATAAAGAGCACTCCAGAAAATAAAAAAAACATGGTCTTTATACAGGTTGAAGTCCATCTTAAGGAAATGCGCATTAATTTCACATTCTCTCATTTTTATCAACATGCTGGCTTCTGTATATCTATGGATCCACCTCATCCCAGGCCTTGCTGATCCTGCATATAGTCTCCAGCACGTCGACTTCCTTCATGAGATATGTTACAGTAGAAGTCTTATCCAATCTCCATGGCACTACTTGCACGTCATGGCTTCCGTCTGCATGAGTTCAGCTTCAGGGACTCGATCAGCCCACTGATCTATCGACTGCTGTTTGCTGGTGGAGCTGGGTTGGAAGAACTGAAGTTTTTTCAGTTGCAGGTGTGGGTGTGATGGAGAATTGCCCATTGGGACAGAACAATGTTGCGCTCCGCTCTTCTAATTTACCAACATTGAGAAAACATCGGCTTCCAATTGAAGTGTGCATCCTACGCTCGATTGTTTTAATGGTTATTGGGGGATTATAACGGCACTGCACATCATTCAATGTCGCAGATGAGATAAACTTCACTGCTTTTCAAGCATCCATAGGCCAGTGTGCCCTTGGGGACATCAGAACCCCCCTGCTGCTATTGTCAGTTTTGAAAACGATTTGAGGATACCACAAAAGTCATGATTTACCCTCAAAAATAATTAGTTGTTGTGTTTACAAGAGACCAGAAGCATGTAATTAACCAGAGACAATATAGATGTTTTTTTTAATAACTGATGCTTCATACGTATCATTTGATTATTATGCACTGATAAGATTAGTGGTCACTGGACACAGGCAACGTCAAAACCAAGGGACCGACTTTTGTGGTCTCTGATCAGGGCAACACAGCTGAGAAAAGGGTCGATATACATATAAAAACGGAAGGGACTGGTTAAAAGCAGGTGTTTTGAACAGGTGGTTGCTGTGCTGGTGGTCATTAGTATGGGTTTGACTTTACATTTAAACTGGTTAACTTACCTCAGAAACTGGTCGACTGACCCTGTCCAGATCATAAATTTGGTTCTGTTTATCACAAAGGTTTTGACTTTTCAATACCAGAATTTCTTTGAACAGTGGGTCCACAACCTGAGTTTCGTCTAAAGGTCATCAAATCAAGCCGTATAGTGCAACACACGCAGACGGAGACAGAGAGAGACTGGGAGACAGACAGAGACTGGGAGACAGACAGAGACATTGGGAGATAGAGAAAAGAGAGAGAGAGAGAGAGAGAGAGAGAGAGAGAGAGAGAGAGAGAGAGAGAGAGAGGAGCTGACAGAGAGAGAGGGAGAGGTTGAGTGGGGGGAGACTGACACAGAGAGAGAGAGGTTGGGGGGGGGGCTGACAAACACAGATAGAGAGAGTTTTGGGGGGGGGACTGACAGAGAGAAGAGAGAGAGAAGAGAAAGAGAAGAGAAAGAGAAAGAGAAGAGAAAAGAGAAAGAGAGAGAGAGAGAGAGAGAAGAGAGAGAGAGAGAGAGAGAGAGAGGAGAAGAAAGAAAAGAGAGAGCAGAGAGAGAGGAAGAGAGAGAGAGAGAGAGAGAGAGAAAGAGAGAGAAAGAAAGAGAGAAAGAGAGAGAGAAAATTAGGAGATATTTCAAAAAATTAAAATAAAAAACAGTAACAAGCTGAGGAAGTGTACAAACGGTAATTGTGGTAGCCTGAAGGAAAAAGCGCTGGCAGGGAAGCGATACTCCCCCAAAATCAAATGACATGAAAAACGTGCAAGGATATTGTGCAAAATAGGATGTACGGCACTGAGCGCTCACGGTGTGCAACATGTGCAGATTGCTAAGACTACTTTATACAAACAATATAATGGCAAAATGAGTGACTTGGTGCTATGATTGTGTGTGTATCTGGACTCCAAAGTAGTACCGGGGAGCAGCAGTGCAAACCCAGACTGATCATCACTTGGATCAGGACACAAGATGCCACGTGATGTTTGATTTTCACCTGCAAGGAGACAGCACAGCAATGCAAGGCTTCGCATCATGACAGCAGTGAACTCACATTCTCCCTGTGATTCCATTACGTGAGGAAAATTTAAAGGGTCATTGGGAGTGAATCTTGGAGTAAATTGTATTTTACGGACAAACAGAAAAGACATTTCTGATTGAAACTATAGTTGGATTGCCCTATTTCAGGTTCCCGTATGAGCACGCTCGTGATGCTGGGATCCCAGGTTCAAATCCCTTGCACTGTGTTTATTTGTCGATTGTCTACTTTTGTCTTTGCAACTCGGCTGAAAGCACACTGATGTCTCCTAACATCCTTGTCCTGTATGTAGTAATTTAATCACATGCTCCACCATGATCCTTTCGGTTGCTAAAAACAAAGTAGATGGTTGACGTCGATTGCGGTTCTGGTTCTGGTGGCTTCTTTGTGAGTGCAGACGGATTTCCCAGCTATGTGAAGCGAAGAATACTGGCCCAGATCTGTCCCATCTAACTGTTGTTGTTTACGCCCTCTGTTGTTATTTGTATTTTTACGTGCACGGAGAAGTGCGGGGGTATATGCGAATGAGTCTGTCCTGTCGGGTCACCTTGATGGGTCGGGGCTTTGTGGCGATGCAAGAGGCCGCATATCAATCAAATGAAGCCGTGTGGAGTCCCTAAGCATGTGTTTACCGATGTACTCCCACTCCTTTATATGATCACAACCCCCTCCGCACCCCCAATTCATGATTCGCTCTCAAAGCCCACCATTCCGTTTGAACATGCTTCGGTTAGCACAGCATTGGCGGGGAGTACATTTGTATGGCGCATACACATGCCGTGGTGGCAGCGTTAGACTCCTCACCATGAACCAATATAAAAAGGGAAGCTATGGTGTGGAGATGGAAGAGAGAATAGAGAATATCTGTAAGAAGAGAAGAGTAGAAGTTGGAATGCAGTTTTAGGGAAATGCACAGTAGAAAGAGAAACCACACCCACAGTTCAAAGAATACACGAGACCGAAGAGCATCTGCCACATTACCACTGAGCATGGGGTCAGCAACTTTCCCACACTACATCAATGATGAACGCTCCTTTGTCTCGTGTGGATGTTAGATCACAGCACCTGTGCCTGCCCACTAGCGTGAGCTGAGACTCAGTTTTTCCCGTTAACTCCTGTTATTTTCTCCTGTTCTAGCTTGAGGTTGATTAGTTCAATTGCAGCCATCTTTCCCTACCTACCCCTTTCAAGTTGTGGGCCTGTGGCAGTGGATACAAGTTACGATAAGATGTTCTGTTCTATTTGTCAGGGCTAGGTCATGCCTCGTGCCTTCGTCATGGATTATAGTGTTTGTCCAGTAATTTATCGATTCTTGCTGTGCTTGATTGTACTGTCATCGCACTTCCGATCACGTATCACATTTGTGCTCCAGGCAACAAAAAACACACTGCTGGTCTGTAAATGTCGTTGCAGACCAATTAATACAAAGACTTCAAAGAAAGATTAGGGATGGCAGGATGGCCTAGAAGTGTGCACACTCTCACCTCAAAGCCATCTAGCCTGGGTTTGAATCCTCGCTCCAGCTATAAACGGTCATAATGGTGTCTCACAGGCAGGATGAGGAATCAATTCATGTGCTGTCCCCCGGATGGACATTAAACTGGGCGTCCTGTCTGCCGGCACAAGTTGGTGAACGTGAAAGATCCCAGTCTTCACAAAGAGTAGGTGAGCTATCGCTGGTGCCATGAACAAATTCCAAATTACTGCTCTCGCCTCCAGGGGGTACTGCATCAGCAGCAGCACCATGCTCCCAGCAATGATGCAACCAGCATCCACATGCTGCATACAAAATGAATGAACGAATAACAAAAGAATGATGAGAAAGAATCAGTTTCATACTGATATACACTTTCTCACATTGAGGAGTTAACAGACATTCCTGGAGATCTATACAGTATTAGCCACTAGTTATACATAAATTTCAGGCCAGAATTAAGATAGTGGGAAAGTAGGCTTGTTCCACAGCACCAAGGCCTTACACCACTCCATCACAGTGACATCTGAAGAAAGAGTAGTAACAAACAGGTGATGGACTACAACATATAATCTCAAATCTCAATCCGTATTAGTTAGGGTGTGTTACGATAACGTTTCCCACACCGACTCCATTTGAGTCACCAAAGAGCCTGGTAAACTGTCAAACACTAATTTGTGCCAAATAACAATGCTTGTGGCAGAACATGGTTTTGGCCAAGAGCAGTTTTCACCGAGAAATGTTACGGATCAGTTCATTGGGCAATGTCCAACATCAACTCGATGACACTGCATGCAGTCTGGCCAAGAAGCCTCCAGAACCGAACGGAAACCCACGCCACCACGAGAAACAGCTCTTATTGTATTTCCAAAACCGTCTTAACGAGTTATTAGCATTCATCGTCGAGCACCGTTGGCAGAACAAGAGCCAAACCGAGAAATCTATGCACCGCGATGCAACTGAGCCCATCGGATAGAAAATGTCAAGGGCGTTTTTGCGCGATATAATTTTATCTTTACACAGCGTTGCATATAATCAAGGCAGTCCATCTTAATCAAACCTAATTCGGCAATTATTATTCTGCATGATGGCTGCCCCACTCAATTATGGCCAAGAAAATGTGGGAAAAGGATGGGATTCAAAAGGAGAGCGATTGCGATGAAGGAAGATGAGGTATAAATTCGTCGGCAAAAGGGGGTTCCAGTTCCATGAACCCGACAATGTGACATCTGCAAGAGCCGGGTCGTCCGTGGGGTTGGTGAAGTGCAGCATCAGTTCACTTGGACGGCCAGGCTGGGCAATCACCGACACCGTCTCCGCCGGCTCTGGCGGGAGGCCCACCCCAGACAGAAGGAACACACACCGACTGGTCTGTTGACGAAATGCACAGAGTGTTGGTCATTTTTACGCCCCACCTTCATCCATCAATGCAGTCTGATTTGTGCTGAAGGGTGAAAATCTGCTGTCCATGAAGGCATAAACTCCACTTTACCATACACCATATGAGGCACAATTGCAATTGCAAACATTCAAACTCAATGCACAAGGCTGTGCGGGGTGATGACATTAATTATGATCTCGTATGAAAGAGATGAAATGAATGAAAGAGACATTGTTTAATCGATTTCTCTTGAAGACCTTCACGCACATGTCGTGGTCAGAGACACGTATTATCCGGGCAATTGTCACTTTCATACAACAAATACCACTCTGTAATGAATCAAATTATACGGGAAAATAAATATAATTACAATGTAGAGCTGCAACCCTTTTGAAGGTCCAAATCCCTGGAAGATGGAATAAATCAAATTTCATGGTTATGCATATTCAAACTCATGTTGTGGACAAAAGTCTCACAGTATTACTGGTACATATATATATATATATATATATATATATATATATATATATATAATATATTTGGATATGTTTGGATCGGCAGGCTGCCTGTCCAGGTCCAAATATTCTATTATCCCATTGGGTCAAGTCTCGCAGAAGAGGATATAATCATCCACATCGTTTTAACTCGTCAATGTCTGTTCCAGCATTCAATATTCTGTTCCAGCATCAATTTTACACACTTAAGAGATTTCCTGCATAAAATCTGGAAAAAAAGAAACTGCAACTTCAAATTACCCAAAATGCAAACTTTGATGTTGTGATACAGCTGCAATGAGATGTGATCGCAGTCATCATATTAAACCCATTCCTGTTCCACTTCCTCACTTGTGAAACTCTCACTTGAAAGGAAGCAATTCTGGCCTGCAAGTTAAACCTAAATTGCACTGCAGCTCCATATGATGATCGTGGTATCACACCAAGTGTTGCCATGGCTTCCACCGAGGCCACTAAATGTCTGGCTTGCCTATTGGCAGGGTGGCGTAACCTGGAAATTCCATTCACTTAAAAAGTCCCCCCCTTTCACTTTAACAACACAGACACCACAATTTAGCAAACAGCAAGAAGGCCTGCAAGAATAGAGATAAAAGGTAGACCTGAATAAGCAGTATGACTATAGTGGTGATTGTTTAGGCATTGTTTCACCATTGCATGACAGATACCAGACACGTTCTGGCACCAGTGTTTCCAATGCTGTGACGAGCTTAGTTTTCGAGGGTGTCCGATTGGCTGAAGGCCAACTCATACATTGTAAGACACCCGCTGTCGTGAAATTTTGTCACCAGCATGAAAGAAGTGCAACAGGGCAAAATAATGGCGGTACGAAAGGAAGCCATGCGGGTGTACCTGTGATGAGCTGAGCACTACGGTGCTGTGATATCCGGTGCTTCCCAGTGCTGTGGGTGTGAACCATACGAGCAGATCTAAGTGAGAGTTAGGTGAGACCATCAACTGCTTCGACACAAAGCATCATGCAAAAAGCATAGTAAATAAAGGCAGGTGATTATACAATCAATCCGCAAGAAAAGGCTAGCCATACTGAATGACATTAAGATCAGAACACAATAATTTGGAAACTGACCATATTGAAAGGTGAATGATGCAGATTGAAGTTTTTGGAGTTGCTGACAGTGGCTTTCAGCTCCAGGACCTTCGGTGTTGGGTGGTGGAATGGAAGGATCAAACGGGTGTACCTGGTGTATAAAGGACACACATAACTTGGAAGACCATGCAACTTCGGTAAAGAATCAGGTACACGGATCAATGACAACTGCATTGAAAAAACAAAAACAAAACAGAAGAACAAAAACATATTTCAGATTAAATCAATAATTAAAATTATCTTGTGTAATGCAGACCACCTTTTCGAAAAGAAGAAAGTTTCTGCAGCCACTTAAACACAACCACATTATGTGGTTGCTTTTTGTGGTTGTATGTGGCCCCTCTGCATTTACAAGCATGGCATTACAGGTGTAATACACACATACATTCTGATTATCATGCAGCATACTCTGGTACAGAGCGTCAGTGCTGCCTAAAGCAGTTTCTTGGCAAGGGTTATATAATACTGGGTGGTTTGAGATTGCCAAACCAGTAGTAGCTGGTGCAGGAATTTGGCCATAATGCCAGCAATAGCTTGCCTACGCTTTGCAAAGGACACCGTGGGATCTTTATCATCCACAAACTGATGCTGGCAGATGGAATGCCTAGTTTAATGTGCATCCAAGGGATGGTACACATATTGATGAATCACCATACCTGTGAAACGCTGAGATAAACACTGAGACAGTTTATATCTGGGCTGGGATTCAAACCCAGGCTAGATAGCTTAGAGTCGAGTGTGCGTTCCTCTACCTCTAGGCCAGTGGTTCTTAACCTGGGGTGCACGCATCCCTTGGCGGTCTAAAACGTCATTTCTGGGGCTGTGAAACATATCGGCTGGTTCAATAACCAAGACACTAAAGGAGTGCTAAGAATCTAATTCTTCCTCTGTAATTCTAAGACCTGTACTAAGTCATTGACTTTTGACAAGGAGTGCGAGAAAATATTCTGAGAACTGATGGGGGTGCGGGTACCAAAAAAAACCACTGCTCTAGGCCATCCTGCCAATATAATATATATATATATATATATATATATATATATATATTATAATATATATATATATATATATGTATTGGTCATGGCCACGGGTACCGAGTGTATTATGAGGGGGTTTAATCCCCGTTCATCCTCGGAAGAGCCGGACCTGGGGCCACCGCTCACGATTAACTTCGTGGTATGATGGGTTGCTTTCGAACTACGAACACCAATCAGTTAACCACGAGTTACAGTGTCCACCGTCTAATTTTGCCATTTAACGAGAGGTCACGTGGTTTCCTGAACAGGGAGCGCGCCCTCGGCAAAGCACCAATCTTATCTTGATTAGATCT
>CM068967.1:21653058-21673288 GCA_035128595.1 Eptatretus atami | reverse complement strand
CGTTTAACCGCTGGTGCGTGCCGACTATTACAGGTCAATTTGTGTGGTAATTACCTCCCAGTCTATCTAGTTTCGGACAATGCTGGATTAATGGAAGGAAAGGACAAGCAGGGACAGGTTAGAACATCAACAAAGCCATTTATTAATAAGAAAATAAATGAAAAGAATCGTAAGAAAATAAATAATCAAAGAGCAGAGGCTTATCTCTATGCCTGACTTAGCAATTAAACACGAGACAAGGGTACCCAGCAGATCATTCAGGGTGGAAGAGAAATTCAGTCTCGCTCACCAAATAAAAGTCGTCATACGTCAAATAAAAACGTCCAGAAATGTGTGAGCGTGCCTTGGCCGTTGCCAGCGCCCAGCCTTGCCGTGCACCCACTTGCGAGCAGGCGTGAACGCCAATCAACGTCACGTCGTCACCCCCAGGAACCAGGGACGCCAAGAATCAGGTATGCCAAGAGCAGGTCTCGAGCAGAACGAGCATTAACGGTCCAAGTGTCACCCACCGCCAGGAGCCACCAGGAGCCACAACCGACGGACAGCTGTTAGGAGCTGTGAGACACTGTGAAGTGCTGAGGCGCTGTGAGGAGCTGTGAGGAGCTGAGGTGCTGCGAGAAGCTGTGAGGTGCTGTGAGGTGCTGAGGTGCTGCGAGGGGCTGTGAGGCACTGGGAGAAGCTGTAAGGTTCTGAGTTGCTGAGAGGCACTGTGAGGCACTGTGATAAGCTGAAAGGCACTGAGGTGAGGGGCTGTGAGGAGCTGTGAGGAGCTGAGGTGCTGCGAGAAGCTGTGAGGTGCTGTGAGGTGCTGAGGCGCTGCGAGGGGCTGTGAGGCACTGTGAGGAACTGTGAGAAGCTGTAAGGTGCTGAGTTGCTGAGAGGCACTGTGAGGCACTGTGATAAGCTGAAAGGCATTGAGGCTGTTACCAAATGACTGGTGCCGACTGACTGACTAAAACCGACTGAAATACTCTCAAAGCTGTCGGAACCGCAACCAACTATCGCCAACTGACTGGTGGTCGACTGACTGTGAAAGTCGTCTGACTGATTGCGACTCACTGACGCCAACTGACTGGTTGTCGACTGACCGGTAAAGCCGTCTAACTGAGGCCGACTCAATGACGTCAAATGACTCTCAAAGCCGTCACCACCAGACTGGTCGTCGACTGACTGGAAAACCATCTGACTGACGCCGACTCACTGATTGTAGGCTGACTGGAAAAGCCACCTGACTGATGCCGACTCACTGATGCCAACTGACTCTCACAGCCGTCGGAACCACAACCAGCTATCGCCAACTGACTGGTCGTTGACTGACTGGAAAAGCTGTCTGACTGACGCTGACTCACTGACGCCAACTGACTGGTTGTCGACTGACCGGTAAAGCCGTCTGAGTGGAGTTGACAATACGACCGTCTGACTGGAACCGATGAGCAACCGTCCCCCAAAGCTGCCAGAAACGCAACCAGCCACCGCAAACCGACGCTTAAAGCCGTCAGAATCGCACCCAGCTGTCGTCAATTGACTGATGCCAACTCACTGACTGGTTGTCGACTGACCGGTAAAGCCGTCTGATGCCGACTCAATGATGCCAACTGACTGGTTTTCGACTGACCGGTCTAGAACGGACCTCTCGTCCTCTTTTTAAAGGCGGCCCGTCTGGGTGGGCGCAGACTCCAGCCAAATGCGCTCCGCCCCATTTGCGATTCATTGCCCGTGACAACCCGCCCATCCCGTGTCCATTCCTGGCCAATGACGCCATGTCTGTGGTGCTGGACAAACGGCAGAAAGCAGCCATTTGTCAGAATTACCGAGCGAAAAGCGCTCATAAAACATCAACAATTATCACCTCAATGTTCAGCCCGATATGAAGAAGAGCCAGTTAGCGTCCATAGAGCTGCTGAACGGGGTGTCAAACGTCGATGGAAAAAGGTGGGTATCGAGCCTCCGTTGGGCTACCGGCGATCTCACATGCATGAATGTGTCTGTCATAAAGAGAAAAAGGAGCTTTCCATAAGCAGAGGAATCTATTCTTTACCTCTCAAACATCACATTTAGAATTCCACCAGACATGGGATAGGTCTCTCCTGGACATGCATTTAGGGAAATAAACTATCTGAGGACCTGGATTGTTTGTATGCATTCGTCGGATCGGATCCTGAAATCGTAACAATATATATATATATTATATATAAATATATAATATACATATATACATATAATATATATATATAATATATATATATATATATATATATAAGCCTGGTGTTGGCCAGTGGTTAGCAGTGGATTGGGACCCAAAAGGTCTGAGTCAAGCCCCATTGGGACACTGAATTAATATATGTATGTATATATATATATATATTAATATATATATATATATATATATATATATATAATATATTACACAGTCGAAACACAGGGGTTGACTCAGCCTGCACCTTCCGAGGCGGCGAAATGAGTACCAGTGTACTGGCCAGTGTATGCCCGGTTAGAATAGGTGTACCATATCCTGTGTGTCGTAAGCGGCGACCAGGGTTGCGTCAGAAGGGCATCCGGCGTAAAAACCTATGCAATATTATGCGGACAACAAAACGAATTCCATACGGGTCTCGAGGCCCGGGTTACCAACGACGCCGCCACCGATACCGTGGTCAGCAGGGTACCAGTGGAAATTGTGCTACTGCTGGCGAAGAAGGAGACGGGGAAGGCGAGTCCGGAGCAGTGGAGAGGGGGAAGGTAGAAGTGTGCAGGGTGAGAGTTGGAACTCGAATTTGACGATTAGTTATAATAATAATATAATAATAAATAATTATATTCTTAATTATATATATGAATATAATAACTAGATAGATTATAGTAAAATATTGCATTTTATCTTTTAATAAACTAAAATACATAATCATATTAATGATAAGGATATTATAATTATTATGCATGTAGTGAGTAATAAATATGATATTATATGTAAAAATATCTTAATGATATAGACATATATGATTCCTTGAAATATAATCTTTTAATAAAATTATATATAAATATGGAATATTTAAATTAATTATATATAAGATAATTAAGAGGATAATATTGGATATAATATTATAATAAAAATATATATAATATAAAATAGATAATATATATTACTATTTATATAATTATTATAATTAATATTTAATATAAAATTACAGAAATATTAATTAAATAATTAAATATTTTTAAAAAATGAAATATATTAATTTATTAATAATAAGATTTAAAAATTAATTGATTTAATAAATATAAATGAATGAATTATATTGAATGATAATAATAAAAAATTAATAATTTAAAAAAAAATAATATGGATATATTAAAATTTATTATGACTTGGCAAAGGCGAGAGTTGGCTGATATGATGGAGGAGAAGAAAGGGGACATACTGCGTGTACAAGAGACCAAGTGGATGGGGAGTTTTCTAGGAGCATTGGAGGTGGTTTCAAACTGTTCTACCATGTGTGTATGGGAGGAGAAATGTAATGGTGTCGAGGTAATCCTGAAGGAAGATTATGTCAAGAGGGTATTGGAGGTGAGGAAGTGTCTGACCGTGATGAGTGTGAAGTTGGAAATTAAGGGTTGATGATGAATGTCATCAGTGCATATGCCCCACATATGGGGTGTGGATGGAGTATAAAGAATATTCTGGAGTGAGTTAGATGAAGTGGTGGAGAGTATCCAAGGATGAAAGAGTGTGATTGGAGCAGATTTCAATGGGCATGTTGGGAAGGGAATAAAGAGGATGAGGAGGTGATGGGTAGGTACGGTCTCAACAAGAGAAATGTGGAAGGGCAAATGGTGGTAGAGTTTGCAAAAAGAATGGAAATGGCAGTGGTAAATACGTATTTCAAGAGAGAGAAGGAACAAGGGTGACATACAAGAGTGGAGGCAAGTGCACACAGGTGATTACATCTTAAGCAGGAGATGCACCTGAAAGAGATTAGTGACTGTAAGTGGGGCAGGGGAGAGTGTAGCTCGACAGCATCGATTGGTGGTCTGTAGGATGACTTAGAGGTGAGGTTGAGGAAGAGAGTGAGGCTGAAACAAAGGACCAGATGGTGGAAGCTGAAGAGGAGAAGACTGTTGCGTGAAAATTTAGGGAGGAGTGAGACAGGCGTTGGATGTGGTAAAGATGGGTGGATGATGGGCAACTACAGCAGAAGTGGTGAGGAGATAGCTAGGAAGGTACTTGTGTGACATCTGACAGAGGAAGGAAGATAAGGAGACTTGGTGGTGGAACGAGAAGTACAGGAAAGTATAAGGAAGAAGGGTTGGCGAAAAGGAAGTGGGATAGTCAGAGAGATGAAGAAAGTAGGCAGGAGTACAAGAGTGGCGGTGAAAGGAAAAAGAGAGTGGCAAAGGCCAGAAAAGGCATATGACGAGCTGTATGAGAAGTTGGATACAAAAGAAGGGAAAGGATTTATACCATTGGCAAGACAGAGGGACGAGCTGGGAAGGATGTGCTGCAGGTTCGGGTGATAAAGGACGCAAATGGGAATGTGCTGACGGCGAGGAGAGTGTGTTGAGAAGGTGGATGGAGTACTTTGAGGAGCTGATGAATGAGAAGAAAATGAGAGAGAGAGAAGGTTGGAAAGAGGTGGAGATAGTGAATGTGGAGTGGGGTGATCAGTAAGGATGAAGTGAGGACTGCTATGAAGAAGATGAAAAGTGGAAACGGGTTGGCCAGATGGATACCAGTGGAGGCATGGAAGTGCTTAGGAAGATGGCAGTGGGGTTGTTAACCAGATTGTTTAATAAGTCTTGGAAAGTGAAAGGATGCCGGAGAGAGTGGAGATTAAGTGTACTGTTCCGATTTTCAAGAATAAGGATGATGTGCAGAGCTGTGGAAATTACAGAGGGATAAAGTTGTTAAGCCACACCATGAAGATGTGGGAAAGAGTAGTGGAAGCTAGGTTGAGATGAGAGGTGACAATCTGTGAGCAGCAATATGGGTTTATGCCAGGAAAGAGCACCACTGATGCAATGTTTGCTTTGAGAATGTTGATGGAGAAGATAGGAAGGCCAGAAGGACATGCATTTAGGGTGACTTTAGATGACTGGCTTTAGATATAGATAAACATATATAGATATATGTATAGATATATATAGATATATGTATAGATAGTATAGATATAGATATAACTTTAGATATAACATGTTGGTGTTTGTGATTAGAGAAAGCTTATGATAGGGTGCCAAGAGAGGAGTTGTGGCTATGTATGCGAAGTCGGGAGTGGTGGAGAAGTATGTGAGGATCGTGCAGGATATGTATGAGGACAGTGTGACAGCGGTGAGGTGTGCGGTAGGAATGACGGACCGGTTTAAGGTAAAAGTGGGATTGCACCAAGGATCGACTCTGAGGCCTTTCCTGTTTGCAATGGTGATGGACAGGTGACGGACGAGATCAGCTGGAGTCTCCATGGACTATGATGTTCGCGGATGACATCATGATCTGTAGGGAGAGTAGGGAGCAGGCTGAGGCGAGCTCGAGAGTGGAGGTACGCACTGGAGAGAGAGGGAATGATAGTCAGTCGAGGTAAGACGGAGTACATGTGCGTAAATGAGAGGGAGGGTGGTGGTATGGTGCGGTTGCAATGAGTTGAGGTGGGGAAGGTGGATGGGTTAAATACTTGGGATCAACTGTCCAAAGTAACGGAGATGTGGGAGAGAAGTGAAAAAGAGAGTGCAGGCAGGATGGAGTGGTTGAGAAGAGTTGCAGGAGTAATTTGTGACAGAAGGGTAGCTGCAAGAATGAAGGGAAAGTATATAAGACGGTAGTGACCAGCTATGTTGTATGGTTTGGAGGTGGTGGCGTTAAAAAAAGACAGGAAGCGGAGCTGGAGGTGGCAGAGTTAAAGATGCTGCGATTCCGTTGGAGTGACGAGGATGGACAGGATAAGGATGAGTATATTAGAGGGACAGCGCAGGTCGGACATTTGGAGACAAAGTGAGAGAGGCGAGATTGAGATGTTTGGACATGTGCACAGGAGGGAAGTGGAGTATATCGGGAGAAGGATGTTGAAGATGGAGCCGCCAGGCAGGAGAGAAGAGGAAGGCCAAAGAAGAGGTTCATGGATACGGTGAGGCGGACATGCGGTGGTTGGAGTGTCAATGAAGATGTGGAGGATAGAGTGAAATGGAGACGGTTGATCCGCTGTGGCGACCCTAACGGGAATTAGCCGAAAGAAGAAGAAGAGATATGGATATAGATATAGATATAGAATAGACATATATTATATATATATATATATAATATAAATATGTAGAATTATATAGATATAGAGAATATTATGATATATTAATATATATATATATTTATCGAATATAATATATATGATAGATAGAGAGAGAGGGAGAGAGAGAGAGAGAGAGGAGAGAGGAGAGGAGAGAGAGAGAGGAGGAGAGAGAGAGGAGAGAATAGATATAATATAGACATATATAATATATATATATTAATATATATATATACAGTGGGGAGAACAAGTATTTGATACACTGCCGATTTTGCAGGTTTTCCCACTTACAAAGCACGTAGAGGTCTGTAATTTTATCATAGGTACACTTCAACTGTGAAAGACGGAATCTAAAACAAAATCCTGAAAATCACATTGTATGACTTTTAATAATAATTAATGCATTTTATTGCATGAAATAAGTATCCTACAACCTACCAACCAGTAAGAATTCCAGCTCTCACAGACCTGTTTTTGTCTTAAGAAGACCCTCCCATTTCTCCACTCTTACCTGTATTACTGCACCTGTTTGAACCATTATCTGCAATAAAAGACAGCTGCCACACTCAATCAATCAGACTCCAACCTCTCCACAATGGGCAAGACCAAGAGCTGTCTAAGGACATCAGGGACAAAATTGTAGACTTGCACAAGGCTGGGATGGGCTACAGGACAATGGCAAGCAGCTTGGTAGAAGGCAACAACTTGCGCAATTATTAGAAAATGAAGAAGTTCAAGATAACAGTCAAGCTCCCTCGGTCTGGGGCTCCATACAAGATCTCACCTCGTGGAGCCTCAATGATAATGAGAAAGGTGGGGATCAGCCCAGAACTACATGGTAGGACCTGGTCAATGACCTGAAGAGAGCTGGGACCACAGTAATCAAAGAAAACAATAAGTAACACAACTACGCCGTCATGGATTAAAATCCTGCAGCGCACGCAAGGTCCCTCTCTGCTCAAGCCAGCCGCATGTCAGGCCCGTCTGAAGTTGCCAATGACCATCTGGATGATCCAGAGGAAGGAATGGGAGAAGGTCATGTGGTCTGATGAGACCAAAATAGAGCTTTTGTTTGTTTAAACTCCACTCGCGGTGTTTGAGGAAGAAGAAGATGAGTACAACCCCAAGAACACCATCCCAACCGTGAAGCATGAAGTGAAACATCATTATTCTTTGGGGATGCTTTTCTGCAAAGGGGACAGGACACCTGCACCGTAGGAAAAGGATGGATGGGGCCATGTATCACGAGATCTGCCCAACAACCTCCTTCGCTCAACAAGAGCATTGAATGAAGATGGGGCTGGCTGGGTCTTCCAGCATGACAACGACCCGAAACACAGCCAGGGCAACTAAGGATGGCTCAGTAAGAAGAAGCATCTCAAGGTCCTAGAGTGGCCTAGCCAGTCTCCAGACTGAACCAATAGAAAATTTTGGAGGAGCTAAGCTGAAAGTTGGTGCCCAGCGACAGCCCCGAAACCTGAAGGATCTGGAGAAGATCTGTATCTAGGAGTGGGCCCAAAATCCCTGCTGCAGTCTGTGCAAACCTGGTTTAAGAATACAGGAACGTCTGATCTTTCTAATTGCAAACAAAGGTTCTGTACCAAATATTAAGTTCTGTTTTCTGATGTATCAAAATACTTATTTCATGCAATAAAATGCAAATTAATTATTTAAAAATCAAACAATGTTTTTTCAGGATTTTTGTTTTAGATTCCGTCTTTCACAGTTAAAATGTACCTATATAAAAATTACAGACCTCTACGTGCTTTGTAACGTGGGAAAACCTGCAAAATCGGCAGTGTATCAAATACTTGTTCTCCCCACTGTATATATAGATAGATATAGACATATATATATACAGATATAAGAATATATATATATTATATATATATATATAATATATATATATATATATATATACAGTCATTGGCCGCTTAATGACGTTCCGAACGGCAACGACGATCGCATATACGACGGATTCGCCAGGTCTGAAAAAAAAAAAAAATGAAAAAAAAATGTAGCTAAAAATTCCTATCGCCGAGTGATTGCCTACGACTAGCGCTGCCAGTCAATAAAAATAGCACGTAACAAATTACGTACGCTGTACAGTACATATACTTCATAATGATAATAAACGACAGTGTTCCCGTGTTATAATGGCGATCGTTGAGGTCCATAAAATGTCTTCGCGAAAAAAGCAGGTCGTGCTAAATCGGATTCACAGGAAATCGGCTTTCCAAACTAACCAATGTTTGCACGTTTACTTGCAGCAAGTAAATTACCTTTAAATTTGAAAGAATTACGCGAATAAATCGTTTTTACAGTCGAAATTAAAACACAAATTTCTTTTTGTGAAGCTTTTCATGTTGTTAAAACAATCGCACTGTTCTGAAATATATATATCACATTGACAGGTGCTCGTTTTTTCGTTTTATAAATTATATAACATCGATTACGATTTAATAATCCAAACGCTATTTATTCATCTTTCTATAATCGATGCGAGAGAGAATTGTAAGCTGCTGCTAACAACACCATGGCCGCTATGAACAGCACAAAGGTAAAACTAACTTCTTCCGTCTCTCTGGATGTGTGTTACAATTGCCGACAGTATTCAGTACAGTAACATGCTGTACAGTTTGTATCCGAGGAGCATAGCTATACCATATAGCCTAGGTGTGTAGTTTTGTGAAAGTACGATGTTCGAAAACGAAAACGAAAAAAAAAAAAATGATGTTCGCACAACGACGACGTCGCTTAACGACGCGTTTCTCAGGACGAACCCCGTCGTTAAGTGCGCATGACTATATATATATATATATATATAAATATATATATTATATATATATATATATATGTATATATACATAGAGATATATTGATATAGAGATATATATTTGATATAGAGATATTATATTAGATATATAAATAATATATATATAATATATGTAATATAATATAATAATATATATATTATATATATATAGATATTTATCGATATATAGAGAGAGAGAGAGGAGAGAAGAGAGAGAAGAGAGAGAGAAAAGAGAGAGAGAGAGAGGAGAGAGAGAAGAGAGATGAGAGAGAGAAGAGAGAGAGAGAAGATGAATATATAGATATAGGTATAGACACATTATATAATATGTATATATGAGAGATATAAATGTATATATTAATCGATTATATATATATATATATGGTAGAAAGAGAGAGAGAGAAGAGGAAGAGAGAGAGGGAGAGGAGGAGAGGAGGAGAAGAGGAGAGAGAGAGAGAGAGAGAAGAGAGAGAGATAGATTATAAGACATATATATATATATATATTATATATAATATATATATATAGTTACGAATATATGTAATATTTATATATATATATATAGAGATATATAGATATATATGGAGATATAGAGATATAGAGATATAGAGATATAGAGATATTATAGATATAGATGTATACATAATAAGATATATACATAGATAGGAGAGAGAGAGAGAGAGAGAAAGAGAGAGGGAGAGAGAAGAGAAGAGAGAGAGGGGAGGAGAGAGAGAGGGAGAGAGAGAGAAAGAGAAGAGAGGAGAGAAGAGAGAGAGAGGAGAGAGAGAGAGAGAGAGAAGAGATAGAGAAGAGATAGAGATAGAGATAGAGATAGAGATAGAGATAGAGATAAGATAGAGATAGAGATAGAGATATAGACATATAATATAGATATATATATATATATATATATAATATATATATATATATATATATATATATATATTATATATATATATAGGAGAAGAATATAGAGATATAAATATTATATAATAGTATATATAGAGATATGAGATATGAGATTATAAATATATAATAGATATAGATTATACATATATAGATATTTATCAATAATATATATATATATATATATATATATATATATATATGATTATAGAGAAGAGAGAAGAGAAGAGAAAGAGAAAAAAAAGAAAAGAGAAAGAGAAGAGAAAGGAAGGAAAGGGGAAAGGGAAAGGGAAAGGGAAAGGGGAAAGGAAAGGGAAAGGGAAAGGGAAAGGAAAGGGAAAGGAAAGGGAATAGAAGAGGAGAGGAGGGATGAGAGAGAAGATAGAGATAGAAGATAGGAGAGAAGAGAGAGAAGAGATATATAGATATAGACATATATTATATATATAATAATATATATATATAATATGATATAGCAGTCTGCGCTTAACGACGTTCGGCAACACGGAATCGCATATACGACGGATCTGCCAGCTCTGAAAAAAAAAAAAAATGATAAAAAAATGTTAGCTGAAAAATTCCTATCGCGGTGATGTACCGACGAGCGCTGCCAGTCGTGTATAAAAATTACAGCTAACTACAATTACGTACGCGTGATACAGTAGGGTGGTTCACAATATAATGGTATAAGGAAAAGTTTTCCAAATTTTGCCAGATCGCATTTGCCTTGTTCCTATTGACATTTTGAACATTGTTTACCAAAAATTAGGCCAATAGGACACCCAGTTAAGGGTGGCACACGTTTTCACATTTTTTGCTCAACCTAAGCTCCGTACAGTTGCGGAATTACTGAGTAATTGCTAACATCATGTCCCAAGCTCTTTTTCTGTCACTATGAAGGATGCAGCAGCCTGACGATTGGATAGACCCTCTCTGTCCCATGGTTTGTCAATGAAGCAACAAGTACTTCAGATGAGCCTCGCTTTTAATCCTGCATGTAAGATATGGCTGGGCTTGGCAGGCGTTGCCCTGTAAGCAAACTCTTCGTCTGAACCATCTTCAGAGGCTGTTGATGATAATCTTGTCCAACTTCTTCCCTCAATCAGATAGCGTGTTGAGTACCTCGGATACACTTCTGTTTTGCCATTGTTTCTGCACTGTGTTCAGCTCTTGCGTTTCTCTAGCTTCTTGCCCTCTTTCTCTTATCCTTCCCTTGCTGAACCTTGTCTAACATCCAAAGAGCATGACATCTGCTTTTCTTTGGCGCCTTAGAAAATTCTTTGTCTTCTTCGGGGATCTTCAGGTCGAATATGATTGCTGCAGCAATATCGAAGAGGTACTGAAGATCCCCTAGCCAAGTTTCACACGACGTAAAGAGAGCTCCATCCGGCTCCTTCTTTTTCTCTTTTTATTAGTTTCTTGTTACTCCGCATACAGCCTCTTGATCTTTTTTCGAAGATTGGCATCCGTCATTGTCGTAAACTGGCTCTCTCCCATATCTTCTTTACTTCATCCATTGTTGCTTTGTGGCCTTGATAATGCCCTCCCCTCTTCAATATGATAGAGGAGGTGGAGTAGCACTTGCTCCTTTGAGGGAAGGCGAGCTCCTAAATTGGAAGGTGAGGGGGCTTCTCGAGCAAGTTACATTTCTTTCTGATGCCATTATTCCTTAAAATAGAAAAAAACGTCAACATTGTGAAAAAGTGTGCCACCCCTAAATGTGCAGCAATTGGCTCCATTTTTGGTTCAGATGCCTTACAATGCCAATTGGAACAAGAGAAAAAGCACATCTGGCAAAATTTTGTGAAAATAAATTTTGTGAAACACCCTACTGTACAGTACATAATACTTCATAATGATAATTAAAACGACAGTGTGGCCCTGTTATAATGCGATCGTTGAGGTCCATAAAATTCATCGCGAAAAAAGCAGGTCGTGCTAAATCGGGATTCAAGGAAATCGGCTTTTCAAACTGAACCAATGGTTGCACGTTTACCTTCCAGCAATAAATTACCTTTTAAATTGAAAGAATTTCGCGAATAAATCTTTTTACAGTCGAAATTAAAACACAAATTTCTTTTTAGTGAAACTTTTCATGGTGTTAAAACAATCGCACTGTTCTGAAATATATATATCACAATTGACAGGTGCTCGTTTCTTCATTTGTAAATTATAACATCGATGCAATGATTACGTATTTATAAAATCCAAACGCTATTTATTCATTTCTTTCTATATAATCGATGCGAGAGAGATTGTAAGCTGCTGCTAACAACACCGATGGCCGTCATGAACAGCACAAAGGTAAAACTAACCGCGTCTTCCGTCTCTCTTGGATGTGTGTTACAATTGCCCACAGTATTCAGTACAGTAACATGCTGTACAGGTTTGTATCGGATCCGAGAGATCAATGGCTATACCATATAGCCTAGGTTGGTGTAGTTTTTGTGAAAGTACGATGTTCGAAAACGGAAAACGAAGAAAAAAAAAAAAAAAATATGTTCGCACAACGACGACGTCGCTGAACGACGCGTTTCTCAGAACGTACCCGTCGTTAAGTGGCGCATGACTGTATAATATATATATATATATATTATATATATAATATATATATAATATATATATATATTGATATAATATATATATAGAATTGATATATAGATATATTGTGATATAGAGATATGAGAATATAAATATAATATGTAGATATAGATATAGATGTATATTATAATATATATATATTATATATATAATATAATATAAGAATATCATATATATATATGGAGAGAGAGAGCGAGAGAGAGAGCAGAGAGCGAGCGAGACGAGAGAGAGAGAGAGAGAGAGAGAGGAGAGGAGAGAAGAGACAGGAGAGAGATGAGGGAATGGAGAGACAAAGAAGAGACCGACAATACTGAACAGCAGTTCCTAGACACGAATGAGACATCACGCAGCCTCACGAACGATGATCCTCACCGGGAATAGTGAGAGGATGCCGACTATCGGGCATTACAATGGAGTCTCGTGAGAGAGACCCCGTACCACGGAACGATGAATGCAGATCCCGAATCCCTACTCTCTACTCACTACACAATAACTTAATGTTCGTCCGTATTATAAAGATTGATCCTCACTACAACCTACTCTTATACTTTATTAAAACACTTTACTCGATATCTTATATAAGGAGAGGAGAACCGACTGCAGATGAGAGACTCGAGAGAGACGACGAGATGTCAACTTCGTTCTAACGCTTAGACCTCGCTCCTATCTATGAATCTATACTTCCTTTCATGTCTGGTACCCATAAATCACCCATGAGAACACGCTAACCCACTTTACCAGAGCGATTCCTCGACTGAGTCGAGTATCCGAGCGAGCAACAGATGCCACGGATGACTCAACGCATCAACCTGCATATGTGATAGAGACCCCTGACCGACCTATCCACTCCGCTGAGAGACTAATGAGAAAATCAGCAGGCATGACTCTTTACACTCTCTGCACAAGAGAGATGAGACCGGACGATGATAAGGACGAATAGGAGAGATAGATGCAAGATAGAGAATAGAAATAGAACTAGATCCTGAGAGATAGGAGAGAATAGAAATAGAGATTATATTAGATTAGAGATGAGATAGAAGATTATTAGACACATCACAGAGAGCAAGAGGACGAATAGAGAATAGAGAATAATATAGAAAAAGACGAAAAAGAGGAGAGAAGAAAGAGAAAGAGAGAAAGAGAGAGATATAGAGAGAGAATACGATTAGAGAGCCAAAGAGGAGCCGAGCAGAGGACCGATCCTGTAGCGGAAGCTCTATCGTGCAGAGAGACTACTCTCGAGAGACATGAGAGAGAGAGAGAGGGATGGAAGAGAGAGTATGAGAGAGAAGATGGAAGAGAGATTGCGAGAGATGATGGAGAGAGATGGGAAATGGGAAGATGAGAGAGAGACTGAGGACTGAGACTAGGCGTCCCGACCTGAGAGATGAGAAAGAGGACAGAGAGAGAGCGAGAGAGAGAGATACTTATATATATTCTGTTTGTCTGTCGAGCCAACTAGGTCACCCTTTATTTCCATATTGCATTGGTGTTATGGTGGACTCTCTGCTGACTGATGAGTCCGAACTGTGCTTGGAAGTATCAACCAAAAGTGTTGCTCTGGATGCTGGTTCGATCTGTTGGTTGACTTTGTTGGAGTCTGCGTTGTGTTCGCTTATTAACAACATGTTGGATGTGACGCAACTCAAAGTTCTCTGCACCTTTATGTGTGGCCATGAGCCGCGTTGGTCTGTCTGGAGATGCATTTTCCCACGTGTCCACGCTAATAGAGCACATTTCTTCAGAATTGCCTTAAAGGGTAACCCAAATTCAGTCGTTTTATTTTTTATAACCTGAGAACAATTGAAAATCATTGACGGTCCTAATTGAAAGGAAAAATATTTTTTGATTTTTTTTTTGCCAATCACATTGTCCCAGGCAAAAATGCTACAGTTATAACTATAGTTTATGAGAGTTGTACTCTCATATACTATAGTTGATAACAGGTCCTACTACAGTCGTCTGCAGGTAATTCCTACAGGAAAGGAATGCTATTTTTGCCTGGGGTCGATAAATGCCCGAAAGTGACGATTTTCTATTTCGCCAGTGACGTCACACATTGAACCCACTTTGATTCAAACGGTGGCTTTACATAGATAAACAGTGCATGTCGAGCTTGGATTCTGATACTGATTCCACTGTCATTAGTAACTGAAGATTCTCAGTATGTTGAAACTGATCAGTGGGATTTTGAAGAAACGGTTGGAGACAAAATTAGTGATGGAAACGATTTGGGGGGGGGGGGGGGAATTGTGGAGCCAAATCATTTCAAGCATTGTGCGAACGATTCAGAGGAAAAAGGTGGGAGTGAAGATGGAAGTGCTAATTCGAATAAGATCAAAACGCCAGCTGCATGTTAACTACAGCTTGGTAGGTTTTGCTTTTCGTTCAATTGGCGGTTTATAAGGGAGGGATTTTGTATCAATTGATAAATCGGTTTATATATTACTCAAGCAGATATACCCATCATCGCCCAGCACACTCAGATACCATGGGAAAAATGGGTGATGAATGCTTTGTCCCACCATCATAAGCTCACCAGGACTCTTGTATGTTACGGGATCATCCCATTTCATACTTTCCCCAGACGCCATTTGTGTCCGTGCCGTGTCCCACTATCATGTCCGTGAGATGTCGATGTCCCACCCCAGTGGAGGGGGAAGTGGTACTATGGTGCGGAGGGGATATGGGGTTGTGGTGGGTATTGTTGGGATGATGACTGAGGGGGGATTTTGAGGGGGTGGTTGAGAGGGGACCCTGAAAGTTTTAACGTCCTCGGTCAAATCCTCTCGGAGGAAGAGATGATGATTCATGCATACATACTTTCTCTCCACGATAAATAGATGGTGCTTCATTTGATTTATAGAAGGTTGTGTTGACAATAGGTAATTTATATTTTCAGGTACTCTTGTGGTAACTGCCGGGCATTGACAACAGGTGTTTGATTCACCGCTCAAATGGTCCATATGCAGCAACTAGGTAGAGATGATGTTGCAGTTTCGAGTGATGGCTGTTTCTTCTGCTTAATCATGGGAATGGCATCCTCTCTTAATAGTGGCGGATAACCACAAGATCTAGCCATCTCTGTGGTTTCATAACAGTGCTCTGTAAAATGTTCCCAGCACAAACACAACCATTTTGCAGGCCTCATCCACACTCAGGTATTTTGGACAAACCTCATCCAATTTCTGGCAATCTTAGGGTCTTTCGGCCATTGGTGTAGCATGAAACCATTTCGGTTTGTATTACTATACAAGCACAAAGCACGCATCAACTCGATATACTTGTGGAAAATCGAAAATTATTCACCGTTTGAGTTAAATCATACCGCGAAGTCACCCAGAGACAGTGCAAATCTGGCGGTCCACTTCCAGGTGTGATGTCACAGCTAATCTGAAGAAGAAGAAGAAGAGGAAGATTTCGACCTTTAATCACAAATTGACCTACTTTATAATTCGGAAATCGGAAAAAGACATCATATCTATCTTGTAGGGTATTAAGGGATAGATTAGGGTCGAGGTGGTCTGAGTGTTTGGTTTCCCCTTGAAGACAGTCAGCAAATTGCTTCTTTTGACATCCCTGATGGCATCTTCCTTGCTTCAGATCAGAGTAGAAAAGCTTCTTTGGGATCCTTTCATCAGGCATTCGCACTAACTAGCCAGTCCAACATAGGTGTACTTTGATAATCATAGCCTCGATGCTTGGCATGCCAGCTCTATTTAGCATTTCTGTGGCTGGAACCTTATCCTGCCAGCGAATCCTTTGGATCTCTATAAGGCAAGCCAGATGGAAGTGGTTAAGCTTCTGAATATGACTGCTGTCAGTGGTCCATGATTCTGCTGCATACAATAGTGATGTCAAAACTGCAGCTTTGCACACCTTTAGCCTCTCTTGATGCCACCTCTTTTGCTCCATAAACTGTTGTGAAGACGACCAAAAACATCATTGGCTTTGGCTCGTCTTGAAGCCACTTCCTCATCAATAAGAGCATCTCTTGAAAGATAGGTGAATTTGGCCACTGCAGTCAGAGGATGATCATAAATAGTGATAACAGGTGTTGTATACGGTTTGCCAGGTGCTGGTTGGTACATCACTTCAATCTTCTTTAGGCTGATGGTAAGGCCAAACTTCTTGCATGTACTTCAGAAGAGGTTGGTGATGTGCTGCATTTCCTGATGTGTGTGAGTTGCTAAGGTACAGTCATCGGCAAAGAGAAGCTCACATATGACACCTTAGTCTTGGCACTTAGTCAACGGAGGTTGAACAGGTTACCAGTTGTACGAAAGCATATGTTGACTCCTTTATCACAGACCATGAAAGCATATGTTCACATGGCAGAAAACAGAATACTAAAGAGGACACAGCTTTGTTTCACCCCATTGGAGACTGGGAACAGGTCAAAGTATTCATTATCACTCTCACCACCATGCCATCATGAAACTGGCAAACCATGTGGATGAACTTAAGAGGACAGCCTCCAGTGCCCAGAAGCTTCCAAAGTTCTTCTCTGCTAACTGTGTCGAATGCTAATTTGGTTTGGTCAACAAACACCCTGTTCTGTTCTTTGCTCTTTGCTTGTAACTGCTTGACAGAGAACATCATATCAGTTGTCCCACAACAACTTATAAATCCACATTGACTGTCAGAAACAAAAGCCTCAAGGATGTACTGAATGAAGCGATTCAGAGATATTCTGACCAGGATCTTCCAGGTCACAAGAAATGAGACACCCCTGTGGTTGTCACATACAGACTTGGAACCTTTCCGTTTGAATAGGTGGATGATGAATGCATCTTTGAGGTATTGTGGGATCGCACATAGATGCCACATCTCTAAAAAGCTGTTATCACAATTGCCAAGTGTGCAACCTTATAAATCTTGGCAGGGGGTGGCATCAGATCCAGGGTCTTTCCCACTGGAGATAACCTTTGAGCAGTGTTGGTTCTTCAGCAAGTACCTGTTTGATTGGCAGTTGAATTAGTTGTTCCAGTGCATCCTCATCTCTGCTGGATTCAGGATAAGCAAGTTGTTAAAGTGCGGTGCCCAGCGATTTAGTATTCGTGCTTGTCAGTCAGGTGAGTTTCACCATCTACACTTTTGAGGAGCTGTGAACCATTTGGTTGAAGACCATACACAATCTTCACTGCGCTGCAGAATTTATTCATTTCCTTTTTGTCAGCATAGCTTTATTACTCCACCATTTGTTTCACATAATCCTCAGTGTGTGTTGGGGATCGCTGTGCTTGGTAGTGAATGCAGCATTTTTTATGCAGATGATGGATCATTTAGGTGAGCTCGGCAAAGGGTGTTTCTGTCATAAAAAGCTGTTTTATCTCCTCAATGAATAAATAAATAAATGTAGATGTATATATATATATATTGTTACGAATTTGGGAATTCAATTGCACACACCATTCAGGTTCCTTTAGTCAGCTATGTCGATAAGTGCTTGTTCCCTAGATAGCTCACCTTTCATTGTTTAAATGTTCAGAAATCGATTAGATGCGCTGCGGATCGATTTAATAGTTAGGGAACGAACAATGGAGACATCCATTGTTCTGCGAAGAGCAAGAAGAACCCTGCCGTCCCGTGACTCATGATGTCAACAAATCCCTCCCACCCGTGGCTGAGCGGGGGATGGAGCAGGAGGTCATGAGTCATGAGTCACGCCGGGAGCGGGGGAAGGGCGGGAGAAGGATAAGAGGAGATCTTTTCTTTTGTTCGTGGCAGAGTTGGAGAAGGGAGTTGAGAGTAGCCGTTCAGCAGACCTTCGGGTCCTGTTGGCTTGGGTTAGCGTTGAGGCCTTCGGAAGCTTTTTGCCTCGGCTGGCTCAGTGAGCTTCGGCTGAGGCCTGGCTCGGGAGGAGGCTTTTTGGAGGCTTTTTGCTTTGATGGTTCCGTGAGCTTCGGCTTCTGCTTGGCTCGGGAGCTTTTTTGCTTCGAGCTGCTTTGCTTGGAAGGCAGTTGAGCCGGTCGCTGGCTCGAGCTGCGAGTGGTGGCTTCTTCTTCTTCTTCTTCTTGGTTCGTGGAGCTCTTTGTTCTCCATTTTGGTTCCCGGCTTGGTGCGACTCATCGACCTCTTCTTGGAGGTGGTTCCTCGGGGAAGCGACGCATCGACGGGAAGGATCGGCCGCTCGTCTCACCAGCACGTGTTGAGAAGCGTGGGAGGATTCGTGGAGCTCGGAAGGATCGCAGCTCACGGCGATTGGATCCAGCTCGCTCTCGCTGGAGCCAGGGTCCGAACAACTTGAAGACCACACGAGGTGGAGAGGTTCGAGATAGGTTCTGGGTTTCAGCTCACCTGTCCTCCGAGCTGGAGCCCGTTATTAAAGGCCTCTGCCACCATTTCTTTGGTTGTGTGTGTGTGGTGCGTACGTGTGTCCGTGGGCCCGTCTAATATGTAGGAACTGTGTTAAGTGCAAGTGACTGTACATAATAAGTAGACGTTGTAGTTCTTTTGTCGTGCTTTTGTTGCTTGTATAATTGCATACGTGTTTTGCCTTGTTTAATTGCATACATGCTTTATTAAATAAATGTCCTTGTGTGAATGTAAACCTGTTCGTTGCGTCCATTCCCTCATTGAACTGCCCCATCTTGCACTCGGAATATAGTTGGTTTTTAAGTAGCCGGTAAAGTGATCGGGTCCAACGGGACTGCGCGATAATACCTCGCTCGGTTATCCCAAAAGGAAGCGAGCTGCTTAAGCGGCTCGTTTCCAAGGGGTCCCGTTGAGGTAAATCTCTCGGTAACCTACCCGCGCGAATAATTAGGTAATCGAAGATTTGGCGATCGGACCTGTAGCGCGGGTAGAGTGCGGACAAGGTTGTGGTGTGGTTACAAACACACCCGTGGTGGTTTCCGGCGTTGATCCGAAAGCCGCGACTGGATTGTCCGTTCGGTGGGTGAAGCGACGCTATTGGTTAGACGGCGGTTCTTCGCATGCCGACGGGCGGGAATTTTACAACACTGGTGTCAGGATGGGGTACAGATTCATCCCCTCCACACTAAATTAACGGAACCAGATCAAGGGTGTGCGAGGCGACCCTCGGTTCCATTAAATTCCGAGTTTAAATTATTTCCGATAGCAAGATGGCAGTTCAAGGCGAACGGGAGCAGGGGTAATGAATTTAGAAATGTTAGAAATCATGGCTCAGGGCGAAAGACCATGCAGAACATGCCCATTATGCAGGTTGAACACCCCCCCAAACAAATGCAGAGTCCGCAATGGGCGCAGCGGCGGGGCCACGGTGTATGACACCCCCCCCCCACCTCCCACTCCGTCAAAATCCTTCCCCGGCCCCAGCGAAACGAGACCATAATGGCGGATCGGCCCTGCTTGACCATCGGTCATCGCACAGATGGTGGAAATGATCGCGCACAAATGAAAAACATAATGGATACGAATATGCAACAAATAAACAATAAAATGGATGGCTTGAATATCAATATGGATGGGATATGCAACAACTGCGGGGTGAAATGCGGCGCATGGGGCGAGCCTGCAGGCGGGCATAATGGCGGCGCCACGTGCTGGAGCGAGCGATCTGAGGGGAGTGTGGACTGTGTCGGCCCAGCGGGGGAGGACAAAGTAATACGGGGGACGTGTAAGACGAGACTCGTGCAGGTGACAGAGAAAGTGACGG
>CM068967.1:21641044-21652236 GCA_035128595.1 Eptatretus atami | reverse complement strand
CCGAAGAGAGATTACTCCGGGAGCGGGGAAGGGCGGGAAAGGATTAAGAGAGATCTTTTCTTTATGCTTTGTTGCGTTGGCAGAGTTGGAGAAGGGAATTGAGATAGTCCGTTCAGACCAGACTTCGGGTCTGTTTCGGCTTGGGTTAGGTTGAAGCGCTTCGGAAGCTTTTGCCTCGGCTGGGTAGTGAGCTTCGTCTGAGGCCTGGCTCGGGAGGAGGCTTTTTTCTTTGGAGGGTTTGGTCTTGTAAGTGAGATATGGTTCCGTAGAGCTTGCGGGCTTCTTGCTTTGGCTCGGAGACGCTTTTTTTGCTTTCGACGTCTGCTTTGCTTGGGGGCAGTTGAGCCGGTCTGCTGAGTTGTCGCTCAGAGCTGCGAGTGGTGGCTTTTCTTCTTCTTCTTCTTGGTTCGGGAGCTCTTTGTTCTCCTTTTTGGTTCCCGGCTGTGCGACTCATCGACCCTCTTCTTGAGGTGGTTCTACGGGGAGCGACGCATCGACGGGGCTAAGGATCGGCCGCGTCGTCTCACAGCCGTGTTGAGAAGCGTGGGAGGATTTCGTGGGAGCTCGGGAAGGATCGCAGCTCACGGCGATTGGAATCCAGCTGTATCGCTGGAGCCGAGGTCCTGAGACACACTTGAGACCGACAGCGAGGTGGAGAGGTTCTCGAGATAGGGTTCTGGTTTCAGCTCGACCTGTCGTCGAGCTGGAAGCCGTTATTAAGGCCGTCTGCCACATTTCTTTGGTTGTGTGTGTGTGTGTGCGTACGTGTGTCCGTGGGCCCGTCTTAATATGTATGGCTGCTGTTAAGTGCAAGTGACTGTACATGATAAGTAGACGGTTGTGAGTTTTTTTGTCGTTGCTTTTTTTGCTCTGTTAATTGCATACGTGTTTTGCCTTGTTTAAATTGCATTACATGGCTTTATATAAAAATGTCCTTCGTGTGAATGTAACCTGTTTGCGTTGCGCTCCATTCGCCTGATTGAACTGCCCATCTGCACTCGATGGAATATATGTTTGGTTTTTAAGTAGCCGGGTAACAGTGAGTCGGGCTAACGGGACTGCGCGCGAAATACCTCGCTCGGTAATCCAGAAGGAAGCGGCTGCTTAAGCGGCTCGTTTCTCAAGCCGGTGCCGTTGAAGGTACAATCATCGGTCGGTACCTCCCGCGTGAATAATTAGGTTAAATCGAGATTTGGGATCGGACTGTAGCGTCGGGTTGAGAGTGCGGACAAGGTTGTGGTGTGGTTACAACTACACCCGCTGGACGGTTTTCGGTCGTTGATTCCGAAAGCCGGTCGACTGATTGTCGCGTTCGGTGGGTGAAGCGACCGCTATTTGGTAGACCGGTTCTTCGCATTGCCGAGGCGGGAAATGTTTTACAACACCTGGTGTCAGATGATGTGGGGTACAGATTCACTTCCCCTCTCACACTAAATTTAACGGAACCAGATCAAGGGTGTGCGAGGGCGAACCCTCCGGTTCCATTAAATTCGAGTTAAATTATTTCCGATAAATGCGGCATGGCAGTTCATGGCGAACGGGAGCAGGGGTATGTAATTAGATAATGTTAGAAATCATGGTCAGGTGCGGAAATGACCATGCAGAACATGCCCATTATGCAGGTTGACACACGTCCCACAAACAAGATGTGCGATGTCCGGCAATGGGCGCAGCGGCGGGGCCACGGGTTATGACCCCTCCCCCCCCACCTCCCACACCTCCGTCAAAATCCTTCCCGCGCCCCAGCAACGAGGACCAATAACTGGCGGATCGGCTGCTTTGAGCCTCGGTTCCATCGCACAGTGGTGGATTGATCGCGCAAAAAAATGAAATACATAATGGATACGGAATATGCAACGAAATAAATCAATAAAATGGATGGCTTGAAATAATCAATTATGGATGGGGATATGCAACAACGCGGGGTGAAATGCGGCGCATGGGGCAATCCTGCAGGCGGGGCATAATGGGCGCGCCACGTGCTGGAGCGAGCGATCTGAGGGGAGTGTGTGACCTTGTGTCCGGCCCGAGCGGGGAGGACAAAGTATACGGGGGTGACGTGTAAGACGAGAACTCGTGCGTTCAGAGATGAGGCAGAGGGATAAATAAGGGTGAACGAGACTGAAGCACGAGAGCGACGAAAAAAAAATGAAGAACGGAATGACGTAGAGAAGACCGATAACTAGAAGGAAATGACAACATGGAGTAGGAGGCAGGGTGGGCGAATGCACCCTGATAGCGCCGTAGATGACGCAATACCTAAGGAATACAGGGAGACGGCTAGACTAGACGGATCTCGAGCAGAGAGGATCCTTAGCTTGCGAGTAGGGCGAGGACGGACGAGTATCAGAAGCGGGGGAATAACCCTGAAACCTTTTGACACACATTACGGTAGTGCGGATGGGTGGCGCAGCTGGTGAATACTCGTGACTGGTAGCACCAAGAGCGGATCGGCCTTCCGAGGCGAGGTGTGTAAGCGATCCCCGTTGGAGGGATACCGGTGGTGGAGTGGTTGAGTGTGCCTGAGTGAGAGCGGCGATTGCGTGCCTGTCAGACATCTGCGGTGTAGAATGGCCCGGTGTGAAGACTAGTGTGGGACGAGGACAATCCCAAGCGTGGTGGTCCCGGAGTGTGTGACGAGGACGAATGCCGTGTGCTGAGAAAGCAGCCAGGGAGTGTTATCTGAGCATGTGTGTCCGGATGACAGGGGTGGATGAAGCACGCGTGTTGCGTAGTGATAAGCCTGGTAGCTAGGATGCAAACGTGCCACCAGCGTCCCTGTGGTGTATAGGAACAACCGAGTGTGGAGGAATAATTGCGAGCCAACTGTGGTGTTCGAAGTGAAGCAACCGGGTCTGTGTGGATGAAATCACTCGTGTATGAACTGGGTCGCATGACACAGGCCTGTGGATTGGTAAGCACCGGCGTGTGGCATGAATCACCATGTGTAGATGACACGACAGCCGTGTGGATGCATTATGAGCATTAACCGGTTGTGGTTGAAGCACGCGTGTGGGATGCATAACACCGGTGTGGTGGAGGACCGTGTGTGGATAAACACCGCGTGTGGATGAGACGCTTGTGAAAACCCGTTGCATGTGGATGAAGCACCGTCGTGTGGATGAAACACCGGCTTGTGAACCACGTGTTATGAAGCTACCGTGTGTGGTGAGCTGTGGATGAAAGACTGGATAACCACCGTGTGTGGATAAAACAGCATGTGTTGGAATGAACGTTGTATGGCACGTGTGTGGATAAAATCACCTGCGGTGGATGGACTACCGTGTGTGGCATGAAACATCCGTGTGGAATAATTGCTGAAAGCACCGTGTGTGTATGAGACCCGGTGTGATGAAACACCTGTACGTGATGAAACACCTGCGTGTGGATGAACACCGCTGTGGTGGAATGAACCCCGTGGGGAGACTGTGTGTGATGTAAGCACGCGTGTGTGGATGAAACACCATGTGCTGGATGAGGAACCGTGCTGTGGATGAACACCGTGTGTGTATATGAAGCACCTGTCGTGTGGATGAACAACCTTCGCGTCGATGGTATAGCACCGTGTGTATGATGAGTGGCGACCGTGCTGTGGATGGCACACCCATTTGCTCGTGGATACCGAACACCCTCGCGCTGTGATTGAGCACCGCGTTGCGGATGAAACACCGCGTCGTCGGACTAAACACCGCGTGTGACAGGGAAACCCTGTTGTGTGAGAAGTATGAGTTGTCTGTGAGTGAAAGGCGATGTGTGAGAGAGACCGCGTGTGTGAGGTGGCGGTATGAGAGGGAGATGACGAGTTAGCACATGCGGAACCGCCAACCGCATGTCTAGTGTAATGGTGAGGTGTGTGAGCGTCGTGCACGCAGGAATGTGCGCGTTGAATGGCGACGACGACTGCGACAGATGAGGGACAAAAGCCGTGGTAGCGGCCGGAGCTGTTTTGAGGACCGTGCCGGGTTTGCACAGCAACGCGCGAGGGGTCGTGCCGTGCAACCGCACAAGCCGCCACTGCGCGCTCTGCGGGAGTGAAGCCCGGTCGTAAACGACGCGGTGGATTTAGCCGATCCCGCGGACGGACAGAAGGTAGGTCTGGATAATGGATTGGACCGATGGGTTTTTATCAGGCGAGCGTGTGTGGAAGCTCCGACGAGCAGAGCACATGTGTCACTGGGGGAACCCCTCGAAATGCGAGGTTTGCTTTGGATGCACAGGGTGACGTCGTGGCTGCAGGGTTAATATATCCGGCAGAAGGAAAATCCCTGCCAGATGGTACTGTCGGAGGGACGAGATGCGCGCGAACAGCTGCCATGATTGTCACGAGGAAAGGAGCGCAGTTGCGAGTTCGCGCGCTGGTGCGCGCATAAAAAAAAAAGAGAAAAGCAAGCCTCGCACTTCGAGTGGACACGAGCCCCAGGCAGGGGGGAAGACCCCTGTCGGGGGCACAGAAAATACTAGTTAGGGGGTGGGTTAGCGATAGTTAGACCGTCTTCATGGGCAGGACAAGGCCTCATGGAGCCCGTGAATGGATTAGTTAGAGGGATTCAAGTTTAGAGTTTAGGAAATGGAATTTTTGGATTTTTGGAGACACGACAGACTGGAAATGTGTAGTGGAGGACGTAGCTTAGCTAAGTAGAGGTAAATGGAACGTGCATGAGTTTTAAGGGATGACGAGGGAGCACGAGTTAGTCAGCGGGATTTTAATTAGGAAGTGATGCAGTATACGAGTTTGGTAATTGCGAAATTGAAGTGTGTAGGAATGAGTGTGGACGGGGTTCCCAAATGTGTGCGAGTGGCAGCGATATGTGGTATGCATGGTCCGCGAAGGACTGGTTGGGGGAGGAGTGATCCCACCAAGTGACCCAGGGGGCAGTTTATGTTAGGCCGTGGGTTATTCAAATTTACTAATAGGAGGTCGTTTTGTTGGTGCTCGAGAGAAGGCACGAAAACCCGTTTGGAGGGGTGCAGGAGTCATGGACCGCTGAAGCGTGGCTGTGGAAAGGTGGTTTTGTTTAGTGGCACCCCGGGCACCGGACTAGTTCGGCAGAGTAGGCCAAGGGCCAAGAGGGGCGGGATAGTGTAGTGGGCATGGGCGACCCGTCGAACGGGACCCGTAGCGCCAGAATGCCACGGGGGCAGTGTAGTGGGCACGGGCGACCTCGGAAAGGGACCGGGCATCAACACGCCACGTGGGCATCGGAGGGGGAAATTGCCAGAGAGGGCAACCCCCCATGTTGTAGGGAGCAGCTAGGCTCGGAGGCAGCATGCGGGCCTGGGGGTGCCATGGTTAGAGTTCGGCAGAGGGGGTTCCTGCCAGTTGAGCCACGCTGCCTGGCCAGGAAATTGTGCAGGGCACAAATGAAAATTTGAGGCGAGGCCCAAATTTATTATGGACACCAACACAGACGACGGGAATCATGGTTTTTAGGACCGATAGTTTAAAGTGTGAGCGTTTTTGAAAGCCCAGGGTAGTTTCAGGTTAATAAATGTTAGGGTAGTTAGGAGATGTTACCCTTCGCACCATTTATCCCTTCGCTCGTTTGTATGGCCGCTGGACCACCTTGGTAGATCGCTGAACTCTGAGGAGGCCATTCTGAGACTTTGTTTGGGCCTCGAGACAGGACGCTAGTCTCTCCTTTCCACTCCAGAGAGGGAATGTAGGGGTTCGGGAGTAGCCTGGTTGACAGGATAGGTGGAGCAGACAAAGACAATAAAGGGGGTTAGGGAGACGATTATAAAAATAATAAAAATAAAGAGGGGCGAAATTTTTGTTGCGTTTTGTGGCAAACTAGGGAGTGGGTATGGACAGAGACAGGCAAAGGCGATAGAGTGGGAGGAGAGAGTAGCTAGGTCCGAGCCTGCCTTCAAGAGCAGCCGGCACCACCGCCTCCTCCAGACCTGATGGAACCACCAGAGGCGGCCAGCTTCACCTGCGCCTGTTGTACTGCAGCCGCCTGTGCTGCATGGCTTGCCTTGCCATGCCTAGTTTGCCTGCCTCTGTCATGACCCATGCCTGCTAGCCCTTGTTTGCGTTTGCCCATGTGTCATCCATCACCATGTGTGCCAGGAAATCCAGTTTTGCAAGACTGCCCTGCAGGCAGCCCGTGCATCATCATGTTCATTTGTTTTTGCGACCATCTCCATCCATTCCCCTGCATCAATGAACTTTGAAATGACTTTTGCCTTTTCCCTTTCACAGATCAAGGTCCTGGGCCATGGTTAAGTAATGGATAAGTTGAGTGGAATTATAAATACGTGGACACCTCACCTGCATGTTTGTTTTAGCGCCGGCAATTTTAGTTAAGTTGTCCGAATGAGTCTGTGAGAGTTTTGTTTAGTTAGTTACGCAGCGCATTAGGTTATTTATTTTTGGGACACGTCTAAAGAAATGTCGCACTCAGCGATCCGAAGTAGAACGTACTAGGGGAAAACTTACACATGCTGGTCACACGAAAATTGACGACTCGGACGAGTCTGTAAAAAGGGGAGGGGTAGTGTTACGAATTTGGGAATTCGATTGCACACAACATTCAGGTTCCTTTAGTCAGCGATGTCGATAAGTGCTTTGTTCCCTAGATAGCTCACCTTTCATTGTTAAAATGTTCAGAAATCGATTAGATGCGCTGCGATCGATTTAATAGTTAGGGAACGAACAATGGAGACATCCTCCCCCTCTTCTGCGAAGAGCAAGAAGACCCTGCTGTCCCGTGACTCATGATGTAACAACTCCTCCCACCTGTGGCTGAGCGGGGGATGGAGCACGAGGCATGGAGTCATGAGTCAGCGGGAGCGGGGGAAGGGCGGGAGAAGGATAAGAGGAGATCTTTTCTTTTGTTCGTGGGCAGAGTTGGAGAAGGGAGTTGAGAGTAGCCGTTCAGCAGACCTTCGGGTCCTGTTTGGCTTGGGTTAGGGTTGAGGCCTTCGAAGCTTTTTGCTTCGGCTGGCTCAATGAGCCTCGCTGAGGCCTGTTGGAGGAGGCTTTTTGGAGGCTTTTTGCTTTGATGGTTCGGTGAGCTTCAGCTTCTGCTTGGCTCGGGAGAGCTTTTGGCTTCGAGCTGCTTTGCTTGGAAGGAAGTTGAGCCGTCGCTCGGCTCGAGCTGTGAGTGGTGGCTTCTTCTCTTCTTGTTTTGTGAGCTCTTTGTTCTCCATTTTGGTTCCCGGCTTGGTGCGACTCATCGACCTCTTCTTGAGGTGTTTCCCCTCGGGGAGCGACGCATCGACGGGAAGGATCGGGCCTCGTTCACCACCACGTGTTGAGAAGCGGGGAGGTGGGTTCCTCGGGAAGCGACGCATCGACGGGAAGGATCGGCGCCTCATCTCACCAGCACGTGTTGAGAAGCTGTGGAGGTGGTTCCTCGGGGAAGCAACGCATCGACGGAAGGATCGGCGCCTCGTCCAGCACGTGTTGAGAAGCGCGGGAGGTGTTCTCGGGAAGCGACGCATGACGGAAGGATCGGCGCCTCGTCTCACCAGCACGTGTTGAGAAGCGCGGGAGGTTCACGGGGATCTCTGGAAGATCGCAGCTCACTGCGATTGGATCCAGCTCGCTCTCGCTGGAGCCCGGGTCCGAACAACTTGAAGACCACACTAGGTGGAGAGGTTCGACATAGTCTGGGTTTTCAGCTCATGTCCTCCGAGCTGGAGCTCGTTATTAAAGGCCTCTGCCACCATTCTTGGGTGTGTGTGTGTGTGCGTACGTGTGTCCGTGGGCCCGTCTAATAAGTAGGAACTGCTGTTAAGTGCAAGTGACTGTACATAATAAGTAGACGGTTGTAGTTCTTTTTGTTGCTTATTATAATTGCAAACGTGTTTTGCCTTGTTTAATTGCATACGTGCTTTATTATAAATAAATGTCCTTGTGTGAATGTAAACCTGTTCGTTGCGTCCATTCCCTCATTGAACTGCCCCATCTTGCACTCGGAATATAGTGGTTTTTAATTAGCCGGTAAAGTGATCGGGTCCAACGGACTGGCGCGATAATACCCCCGCTCGGTTATCCAAAGAAGCGAGCTGCTTAAGCGGCTCGTTTCCAAGTGGTCCGTTGAGGTACAATCTCTCGGTAACCTACCCGTGCGAATATTAGGTAATCGAAGATTTGGCGATCGGACCCTGTAGCGGCGGTAGAGTGCGGGACAAAGTTGTGGTGTGGTTACAAACACACCGTGGCTGGTTTCCGGCGTTATCCCGGAAGCTGTGACTGGATTGTCCGTTCGGTGGGTGAAGCGACCGCTATTGGTTAGACGCGGTTGTTCGCACGCCGACATGCGGGAATTCTATCAACAATATATATATATATATATATAATTATATATATATATATATATATATTATATATCTATACTGACACACACAATATATATATTATATATATATATATAGTATATATATATATATATTATATTTACACTGGACACACAGCACACCACACAACACACACACACACACACACACACACACACACACACACCACCACACACACCAACACATATATATATTGTTATGGATTTCAGAATCGGGTCGACTAATGCATACAAATATTTACGACCTCAACCAGTTATTTCCCGAAATCTCTCTCGATCGAGTGCAGCCCGTGGCTTCTGGTTGCATCATTGTTAGGGACCGGCAATGCCGCTGATGCAGTGTCCCCTCTTACTGTACACGTGGTACTCATTTTGCCGACTCGGAAGGATGACAGGCTGAGTCACTCGTCAACCTCCTGGTGTATATTAATTCAGCGGCCAACGGGGCTTGAACTCAGGACCCTAGGATCCCAAGCAACCACCCTAACCACTAAGCCAACACCAGGCTTATTTCCCGAAATGTATGCCCAGGATAGACCTATCCCCGTGTCTGGGGGGATTCTAACTTTGATGCGTTGAGAAGGGTATGGAATAGATTCCCTTTCTTATGGGATGGCCTTTTTCTCTTTACGACAGACGCATTCATGCATGTGAGATAGCCGTTAGCCCAACGAGGCTTTTCAACTTCCTTTCCATCAGGACACATTGGCTTGGAGGTGGACAATTTCTTTACACCTTGGACTTATAGGACATTTGATGAAGCACACCACGGGCTTTTCCTGAGCAGTTATTCTGACGGTCAAATATGGCTGTGGATCATTTACTTCACGCACCTATCTTTCATTGATGTTCAACATCCACCGCTTTCACCGACGTTGGCGTCTGCCTTTTTCCATCGAAGTTTGATGCCCCGTTTAGCAGCTCTGTGGATGCTGGCTGGCTCTTGTTCATGTCGGGCTGAATGGAGAGGTGATGGTTGTTGTTGACGTTTTATGAGCGCTTCACGTTTTCACTTGGTAATTCTGGCAAATGGCTGCTTTCTGCCATACGTCCGGTACCACAAACATGGCACCGTAAGCCAGGCCTGTGCTGATTTGGGGTTGCATCTCGCTGTGGTAAGGAAGGAATGATCACGAGATTGGAGGTTGGTCATGTGCGACGATGTGCCAATAGACAAGGTGGATTTAGCTGAAGTCTGCTTGAGGCTCCGCCAAGACTGGCCGCCTATAAAAAGGACAGGAGGACAGTTTTTCTGACAGTTTGTGACAGTTGGTGATGGCTTTGTAGCCTTGCAGCTCTGATCGCTGGTGACAGCCTTACAGCACCTTACAGCACCTCACAGGTCCTCACAGCAACCCACCGTACCATGAAGTTAATTGTGAGCAGTGGCCCCAGGTTCGGCTCTTTCGAGGAGATACAGGGATTAACTCCCTCATAATACACTTGGTACCTGTGTCCATAACAATATATATATATATATATATATATATATATATATATATATATATATACATTTCGAAATTGCAAAATAAATGTTTGAAAGGTTGCAAAATAAATGTAATATGTTTCACCTGTTTGTAATCAGTGGTTTAACTTAAAAAATAATCTCCCCCACTGATCTAAGAAGTTTTAAGGTGCAACTCACTTGGTCAACCAACAAAGCAAACAAGCAGTCATAGACTGGTTATTACGAAATCGTCAACTTGACCTCTGACCTTGTCTAATAAAAGCTGTCTCTAGAGAAGGTAGCGACGCAAACCAGAAGTTTCTATGATGATTCTGTACCAAACCATCAAAAATCGAAGTTTGACCTCACTGTGACCTTGACCTTTGACCGATTTTGAACCAAAATCTAATCAGCGCTAGCCACACCCTCCTGAATCACGTGGTTAATTTGACATTGGTAGCTTCTTCCGTCTCGAGTTATAAATTTTTTGGATGTTTGACCTCACTGTGACCTTGACCTTTGACCGATTTGACCAAAATCTAATAACACGCTAGCCATCACCCTCCTGAATCTTCTTCCATTCTCGAGTTATCGTGCCTACAAACAAACACACAAACACACAAACAGAGGACGGAAGTCATCATATACTTACGAAATCTAAGCAGTCATAGACTGGTACTTACGAAATCGTCAATTGAACTCTGACCTTGTCTAATAAAAAGCTGTCTCCAGAGAAGTAGCGACGCAAACCAGAACTTTATACGATGATTCTGTACCAAACCATCAAAAATCGAAAGTTTGACCTCACTGTTGACCTTGACCTTGACCGATTTGACCAAAATCTAAACAGCGCTAGCCATCACCCTCCTGAATCACGTGGTGTAATTTGACATTGGTAGCTTCTTCCGTTCTCAAGTTATCATGTTTGGATGTTTTACCTCACTGTGACCTTGGCTTTGACCGATTTTGACCAAAATCTAATCAGCGCTAGCCATCACCCTCCTGAATCACGTGGTGTAATTTGACATTGGTAGCTTCTTTCCCTTCTCGAAGTTATCGTGCCCTACAAACAAACACACAAACACACACACAAATAAACACACAAACACACAAACAGATGACAGAAGTCAATCAATATACTTACGAAATGTAAAAGGATTTCGTAAGTAACAAGAAGATCAAGGCGTTTTCCAAAGAAGTCAGAAATAAAGTGGTGGAGAAGCACCATTCAGGAGAGGGTTATAAGAAGATTTCAGTCACTCATTAGCCCTTTGAGTACGGTGAAATCCATCATTAAGAAGTCGAAGACATATCATATCACTCAGACTCTACCCAGATCAGGTTGCACACCCAAATTCAGCAGCCGGGCAATCAGGAAACTGGTTCGGGATGTCACTGTAAATCCAACAATGACTTTGAAAGATCTGCAAGGCTCTATGTCC
>CM068967.1:21589189-21618592 GCA_035128595.1 Eptatretus atami | reverse complement strand
GGCATGTTTCTCGTGAAGCTTCAGGAAAACCATACCTCGAGTCACTTTGTCGTCGCCATCTGATGGATTCCAAGGACATACGACTGATCTTCGTTGTGGGGCACACGCTTCGAACGAGATGATGCCTACCAAAGACAAGAACATAATATTTTGGGAAAACACACCTCGATCAAGAAGTAGGTGGTTTGCAAGTCAAAACGATGCTGCACACCGCAAAATAAGCCGGAACAGAAAGGTCAACGATGCATTTGCCTTCACGTTTGGTTTCTTAAATTCCTCAAAATAAATTATTGCTTAATCACAGTGGGAATTCATCTTCGAGATGACACACATGGTGGCGGGAAGGTGGGACAGCAGCCAAAAAAAAGCATTGCCTCAAACCAAAAATGGTTCAGACAAATCAGTGAGGACATGAAGTTTGAAAAAGAGAAACAATGCCACCTAAGTATGCCAAAATAACACGAAATCACCAAGGGCATTCACACTGGATTCACATGACATCTTGTAATATGCAGGGATGGGGAAACAGTGTCCAAGTGATCTCCATCACACTGTAACAGTGCTGAAAATGGGCGGGCACAGCAATCCATCACCGTTTTTAATGAGTAGGGAAAAATTCCAAACTGTAAATAATGTTTTACCACTCCCAGCATCTGATACAGCATTTGCCCGAGCCGCACAGATGACTCCATTACACGCTACAGATTAATGTGCATTTCCGGAAAGGCGGTTAAGTGGGTCGATCGAGCCGGCCAGAATGTACGCTGACCATCAAATGTCCCTCGCTTGCGTGGAGATACACTGAACCAGTAGTGAGTCGATTTCTGAGCCGCTACAGATAAGGTTGAAGGCCTGGACACGCAGCGCAGATTGGATTCCACCTGCAACAAATAAATACATGTAAAAGTTTAATAAAAAAAACATATTAGATCAGAAATCAGAACTGCACAATGCATTTTGTTTCCTTACTGTAAGTAGGTTTTGCTGGCGAGGAGGGAAGATGAGTTTGGGAAAAGCCATAATAATTCTCGTCGTTGCTATTGCTTAGCAATATGTGGAAAAATTGTATAACTAGAGCGAAGTTGATGGCTCGCCATCGCAAATCCCCACGTTTCCCACCGAAAGCAAAGTTGATCGATGGCAAAAAGTTGCACCAGGAATGATCCAATATCAATTTTGAGTAAAATATTTTTTTCCCGTTTTGACTTCTTGTGACTCTCAGTGTCCAGCCACTGGGGCATGAACCGGGGGTCAAATCCCCCAAAAATTGCTATATATTTCATGTACCCCCCCCCCATTGTTGATTGCATATATGGTACTGCACAAAGCTTCATTAAAAAAAGTTTGAAATTTTTTAGAATTTGACTTTTTAAACCCACCCTCAGGGGCAGGCCCATAATAATACTGCTCTTGCACCTTCATGCCACGTAGTGATCATACCGACCAAGTTTGGTGAATTTCTGCACAACTGTTTAGGAGTAGAAAGCATGACGGATGGATGGACAGACAAAATATACAGACCCGATTACAATATCCCCCTTCTTTTTTTTCAAAAAGAATGGGAATAGTAAATGAGAAAATAACTCTATCCTTGCATTTTCAGGCCCGTCACCCTTGAGGGTCAAGATCAGTCCGAGGAGTTGCTCATGTTACAGTATTTTGGAAGCATTGCTCTACAGGAAAAAATACAATCTAATTGCGACTTTAATTTTGGGTCAAAACTATTTTGAGTATATTGCTTCGGGAGGAGGTCCAAAAGAATCTCAGAAATATCTATGTTGCAAAACAACACTGAAAGATGTACAATGTACATTGCATGACAGCGATTGACCTTTGGGAAAGGTAAAAACGTCTGGGTTGTGCTTTGTGGGATGAAGAACATTTGAAGAAATGAAGGAAAATCTGGTACAGTGGAAAAGGAGCATGTTGAACATAAATTTTGAAAGACCAAAAATACAGATGAGAGGCATGGAGATATGACCATCTGTAGGAAACGGCGTGCTGCTGGCACTCAGACAAGGAATGGGATAACCCAAAAACAAATGGACGTTAGGTTCTCAAAGCTGACATCTTATCAAGATTGGTGGAGCAAAAAATATTGAGAACCACTCATGGCTAAAGAAGAGCAACATGCTTGGATTCACCACCACGGAACCTTAACTGGTGTGCAAAGAAGAGCGAACCGTTGTAGGGTTTGATAGGGTTGGAGGTCATTGACAACTGATTGTACACCTTCGAGATTGAAAGGCACTGCTTTAAGCAGAAGTAAATGAGAACGGCAGATGTTTTCAGGACCTCTCCTTGTGATTGAGGTCATAATGGCAACATTCTATAGAAAAGGAAATTTTGGGTCTCTTAGAGGGTGAAGGAAAAGACAATAGACAGCCGATTGGAGCAGAATTCGAGGATGCTGAATTTAGTGGCATCAGGATAAGCATGTGCACCTGCATGAATGATTACCTGGATTCTGTGGGATTGAAAACATTTATAAAGTCCAACTTTCATCAGTCCTATCTGTCAACATTGGCTAATAGTGGTTGAAACACCTATGTTAAAAACAAATACCGCTTTGGAAAAGAGGGGTGGGGGAGAGAAAGATGAGAAAAGACTATTTTTTTTCTTGTCTTATCCTAAAATTAGAGTGAAAACCAAAATATTGCAGCCCCGATATGTAGAAAAGAGAAAGGCTGAAGGAATAAGCAAAAAGCAGAGGAATCCAGTCGATTTGCACGATTTGTTTTTAAATATACAATGTCGAGGCTCGTATGAGAGCTAACGCACAGAACGTACAACAAGGGGAGCAGGAGACAAGAGGAGTGTGAGAGGGAAGGAAAAACACAGTGGGGAACAGAGACATGAGGAGATCTGTGGAAGGGAGAGGGATGGGGGTGGGGTACACAGGGTAAACAAGATGGACACTACAGGGACAATCAGGTCCTTACACGACAGGGACTTTCAGGAAAGAAAGAGATCCTTGAAGTATTTCCACATTAGCGTGCATTTTGCATTGAAATGCTCACACAAAAGCGCAGTTGTAATAATTTAGAGCTTCTCTCATGCAGTTGACGTGGTTGATTGTTATTTTTCATTGGTTGAAATCATCTATCTAATAATTCCAGCAATCTCTGTGTGTCTGTCTGTCTGTTTGTCTGCGACCGCCGTTTCTCGACGACCGCCGGTCCGATCTCATTGAAACTTGCCAGGAATATTGCCGGGACCCGCGGATGTGCCTTTTCGAGGTTTGATATCGATCGGACGAGCGGTTCCCAAGTTACGGCCATGTATCTGTGAACCAATGACAGGACACGGTGCTATGACATCACGAATGACGTCACAATTAATATTTATTTAATTAATTTTTTTTTTGATGGATGGACGTCACTATTCTTCTTCTTCGTTTGGTATGACGTCACAATCGACACTGGGGACCTGGGTATGTGCCTTTCTCTGGTATGTGCCATACCTGGGTATGTGCCAAACTCCCAAGGTTTGATTATTATTCAAATTATTAATTAATCCCAAGGTTTGAATTTTCCCGAGGGAAACAGCTGTTTCCCAAGGGTTTGAAAGCTGTTTTTTCCCAAGTTGGAATTAATCGTTGTGCTTGGTAGACATTTGTGAATGCATTTACAGAGAGATGGACGAGAGAGGAGGGGGAGAGAGGAGGGGAGAGAGGAGGGAGAGAGGGGGCGAGAAGGAAGGGCGAGAGAGGGGGGTGAGAGGGGGCAAGAAGGGAGGAAGAGAGGAGGGGGACAGAGGAGGGGGAGAGAGAAGGGCGAGAGAGGGGGTGAGAAGGGGGCAAGAGAGGGGAGGAGAGAGGGAGGGGACAGAGAGGGGGGAGAGAGGAGGGGGAAGAGAGGGGGGAGAGGGGGCAAGAGAGGGAGGAGAGAGGGGGGCGAGAGAGGAGGGGGACAGAGGAGGGGGAGAGAAGGGGGGAGAGAGGGGAGAGAGGGGGGCGAGAGAGAGGGGGCGTCACAATTCTTCTTCTTCGTTTGATATGACGTCACAATTGATGCTGGGGACCTGATACTGCAGGCACGAGCTGCACATACTGGCACACCCCTACGGGCCCGCACTAGTCTATCTATAATTCCAGCAATCTGTGTGTGTGTGTGTGTGTGTGTGTGTGTGTGTGTGTGTGTGTGTGTGTGTGTGTGTGTGTGTGTCTGTCTGTCTGTTTGTCTGCGACCGCCGTTTCTCGACGACCGCCGATCCGATCTGATTGAAACTTGCCAGGAATATTGCTGGGGCCCCGCAGATGTGCCTTTTCGAGTTTGATGTCAATCGGACGAGCGGTTCCCAAGTTACGGCCATTTATCTGTCAACCAATGACAAGACACGGTGCTATGACGTCATAAATGATGTCACAATTAATGTTTATTTATTTATTTATTTATTTTTGCACGATTGACGGTCCGATCTGATTAAACTTGCCAGGAATATTGCTGGGGACCCGCGGATGTGCCTTTTTAGGTCATCTCTTCGAGCATGACCTAATAATATGGGTGTCGATGTCCTTCGATCCGTCCATCTGTCCGTCCGTCCGTTCACAATGAAGTTGAAGCGGGAGATCTGGTCATTGATGATCCTGATAGAGGTCGATGAGACGTACACGATGGTATGACTTTGAAGGTCACCGAAGGTCAAGGTCAAGGTCACGAGGCCTTTGAAGTTGCGAAAATGACAATTTTCAAATTCTATCTCCTCCGCCATTTCTCAAGCGATCTTGAATTTGATTGTAGCATTTGAATCTATGGACAATATCTAAATTTGGTCGGCCGGATTTTCGATATTCGCTTTCGTTTTCGTGTCACGTGACTTCAAATTTGGAAAAAAAATGCGAAAATGACGATTTTCAAAATCTATCTCCTCCTACATTTCCCAAGCGATCTTGAATTTGATTGTGGCATATGAATGTATGGGACAATATCTAAATTTGGTCGGGACGGATTTTCGAATTTCGCTTTCGTTTTCGCGTCACGTGACTTCAAAGTTTGCAAAAACTGCCCTACCTTCAGGAAGCTATATATTCTCTACTGGCATGGTAAAAGTTAGTGAATGGTGTCATTGCATAGCAGCTGACCTTGTAATTTATACATTTTCCGCCGAAGGTGCAAAAGTTTCAAAACCCGAAATGTAAACGTCGGCATTTATTTTCAAAATATAATTTCGTGCGCCGCCGCCAAAATGCCGAGTCATCTTTAACCAAACAGCGCAGTTCGAGCTGCGCAGTAGAACTGCGCAGTAGTCCTCGGTCATACATGAACATTGAGAACTTGTGGTATTATAGAGATGACCGTCACCCCCACACGGGGGTAATTTTCAAGGTTTGATATTAATCGGATAAGCGGTTCCCAAGTTACGGCCATTTATCTGTCGACCAATGACAATACACGGTGCTATGACGTCACGAATGTCGTCACAATGAATGTTTTTTTTTTTTTTTTTTTTGCACGATTGACGGTCCGATCTGATTGAAACTTGCCAGGAATATTGCTGTGGACCCGCACATGTGCCTTTTCGAGGTTTGATATTAATCGGACGACGGTTCCCAAGTTACGGCCATTTATCTGTCGACCAATATCTGCGAGAGAGGGACGGGAGAGGGGGGGAGAGGAGGGGGGAGAGAGGAAGGGCGAGACTAGGGGGGAGAGAGGGGGGCAAGAGAGGGGGGAGAGAGAGGGGGGAGAGAGAGAGGCGAGAGAGGGCGAGAGAGAGGGCGAGAGAGTGGGCGGGAGAGAGGGGAGAGAGAGGGCGAGAGAGGGGGGAGAGAGAGGGGGGGATGAGAGTGGGGGCGAGAGAGGGGGAGAGAGAGGGGCGAGAGTGGGGGGAGCGAGAGAAGGTGCGGGAGAAGCGGGGGCAGAGAGAGGGGGCGAGAGAGGGCTGCACATACTGGCACTCACCTACGGGCCCGCCCCTACGGGCCCGCACTAGTTATAAACAAAGATAATATGCTCAGGAAAGTTACTTTAATTTCTAGTTCAATTGCTACTTGATAAAAAGTAAACCCTTTGGGGTTTTGGACCGTTTTGTCATCGTGACCACTCAAAGGCGAGTAAAACTGCACTTCAAAGAATAATTACAATTATTCTTGTGATTACTGTTGAAGAAATGCTAAATCATTGGGTGAAAAGTCGTGTACTCTATTTACATCTAAAGTAAATGGCTACACAATATAGAGTAGAAAGGAGTGGAAATAATAAAACTACAGTACAAGATAAGTTGCACAAACTCTGCCGCGCAGACGAGTCCGCGCAAACTAAACTGGATGGACCACAATGTACAAGCTGTACAAACCGTCACCAAGGAATTGCTTGAAAAAACAGCATCAGCATTGAAAGGCACCTCTACATTTCACGAATGTGGGATAAACAGGGAATAATAATAAATAAAAAAAAGAAGAAAAGGATGAAGACGGAGGATAGGAGAGGAAATTGAAGAGAGCAGAATTGTGAAGGAGGGCAGACAAATAAAAAGAGATTGGGATGTGAGAATGGGAAGGAGAGGAAAAGTAAGGTTTTAAATTCAGTCATCAAAATCCCCAGTCACAAGCCCAGAGAAAGGCCCAAAGGGAGTCTGAGAAAGCCCAAGGAAGATTGTAAAAGAGCCGAGAAAGGATCAAGGGAGATCTTGAGTAAGTCTCATGGAGCCAAAGTCAGACCAAATCAATTTCCAAGGCGAATGATGGACTAGCCTTGAAGGTGAGATCACGTGGACAGATGTTGGGCACGTCGAGAGAAGTGCGTGTTTCCTGCCCGGCCTGGCAGTGGAGTAGAACGTGGCCCACGGCTCATGGATGCTCTGCCCTTCCCTTCAATTTGAAGACCTGCTCGCTGCCGTCACACTTGTTGTACAGTTTAAGCCAACCCTGTCGGCAAACCGAGGAAAGGTTGGAATGGCATAACCGAGAAAAATAGAAAACCGTGAAATTGTTTTCTTCAAAACTGATGGCAATATGCTGTTATAAGATGATATCAATTTGTGTGCGAGTTAATTTTCATTCAAAACAAGTGCCTGGGGAAACCTCTGCTCCCTCAGCTGGCCATGGATACCATGCAATAGAGATGTCAGTTTAAACACCTTTTCTTTTGAAACGCTCCTTCCAAAAGACTTATTCCAACATCAAAAACCGTTAGAGTCCTGCCCAATATTGATCTATTCCACAGAACAACTTTATCAGAAAAAAGGCATTGGCATCTCCCGAGCAAAGTAGAGGAAGGTAATCCTTGTGTTATGCATGATATCAGGCATGCGTCGAAACGAGGCCTTCTCACAATGGAATATTCTTTTTTGAATAACTTTCTGACTTTTAACACCTTGTGTGCATCGAAGAGCATGTGTGGAATGAAGATGTGAAAATAATCGATGTCACCAATGCAGCGAGATATTGAAAAGATGGAAATGGCATTTTTTCAAATCGCTGTTTCGACACACAGCTCAAGTGTAAAGTGCAGGCCAACGACGTCGGAGGAGACGTCACCAAGTCAGATGTGATCCGATAAACCTCTGGTGGTAAAATTAGAACACTAATAGCCAGGGGACGTGATAATCAGCTAACTTTATAACTCATGTATCAATATTCGAGTCGAATGTTGCAAAGATCAGATTCTTCTCGAGCTTCTTCTCGAAGTACCAGACAACCATGTGTGCTCAATGAAGTGTGGGTTATCTTTGATGGCTATACACGTACTGTGGCGATTCCTTCGAAGAGTGGCTTGAAAAGGAGAGTGTAGCGTGCTGTGCTCCCGGCTTTCACAAGGAGAGATTCAGGCCCACAAAATGCACTCCCGTTCAGGCAGGTCATCAGGTTCCAATCCTGCTCTGTGGGATTGTGCTGCATCGAACACACGCCCGGCACCACGCCAGCTTTCAGTGCCAAGATCGATAGTTAAACAATGTCTCATGGACGTGCCAATAACTCTGTGATCGGATTGTTTGCACACAACCATTACCAAACGTGGCAGGTATAATCAGGCTCAAGAACTCCAGTAACTACAGAACATGTGTGTGTGCAGCCAAGCCAATGCAGAAATCTTAGCTGCCTTCATGTTTATTAAACAATTACATTCATATTTGCTTCAGGTCAGAGCCCAGTGGCACATTCCTTGGTTATGGAGTTTCTTGGCTTGAGATGAAGGTATGCATTTGAAGAGTGTTATTGAGGGGTAGCCATTTGACCACATCCACTGGTGGGGAAGGTCAAACTGACGGCTCAAGATCGGCTGAAAAGGCCCTCTCATGGGCCTTCATTGGTTAATTTTACATCATTTTTCTTCGTGTACCGAAGGTTCCACAGCCCATGCAGAGCAGATGGAATGACGTCTAAATGTCTGAAGATTATCCGTGAAATGTGTGAACTCTATTGCAGGAGAGACATGGAGAGTATGAAGAATGAAGTAAGTGGAAAGTAAAATTGGGTACGATAAAAGGATTAGATATCATATATATATACCGTATTCAGCTGGGCCTCGCGGGCACACCTCTGCCAGAGCCGTACGGCTTATAATGCTGCGGGAGGCTTTGAGATTGCATTTATCGCACACACACACACATGTATGTTTGTGATACACACATATATATATATATTATATATATAATATATATATATACTATACATATACATATAGAGATATAATTCAGATTCTGATGTACCCATACTCTGTACAGTACAGGCATTGGTGCTGCCAAAGTAGTTCTTGGCAAGGTTATACTGGATGGTTTGTCATTGCCTTCGCAGATGCAATAGTTAGGAAAGAAATTTGGAACTTTGGCCATGGTGTCGGCGATAGTTCACCTACCCTTCGTGAGACACGGGGATCTCCAATGTCAACCAACTAATGCTCACAATATGGGATGTCCAGTGTATTTTACATCCCAGGTACGGCCTTGTCTTGCCTGCGAAATAACAGGGTGATAATGGAGAGCTGCGTCGAGATTCGAACCTCGGCTCAACAGCTCAGAGGCGCGTGTGCATACCTCTAGGCTTTCCTGCTGGCCCAGTCTCAAGTTCCATTAAAGGTCCAGTACAATAGAGTTTATGATTGGTTTACTTATACATCTGGTTTGTCTCAACAATTATTTATTGCTCATTTCTTTGATAAAAACTTTGAAAAGAAAATTCTCGTATATTTTATTTCTCGTATAAAATCCGTCGCTGGTACCGCGCGACAACATGTTATCCTTTCACGTCATCTCGGGAACGTTCTTACATCTGGAAATGTATTGTGGTGGAACTGTCCATCGCTCTGTAACAGTGATTTCGGCTTCGACTGCAAGAAAGAAGAAATGAAATGTTGAATTCGTTCGTGAACTATTTAGTTCTTACCATGAAATATATTCACGAATGCCATGAATGTGCATGTGAATGATTTACGACATTGTTTGACAGCTCTGATAAGCCCACCTACCCACTCCACAACCCAGTTGCAGTTCCGATCTCTCATCCCACCCTCATTTCCCTCACTCCCCCCCTTCCTTCGTACCAACCAGGCAATGGAAGTTGATAGCGCATAATAATTTTACAACCACGTGTGTGTCAAGGCGCACACCTTGACTAGCGCACATACCACCCTCCCCCTCTCCATTTTCATTTTGCTTTCCGTGATCAGCGTGACCAGAAGTTAGGGCTATGTCGACAGATGTATTCATACATCGCATGACATAGTAATGTTACTAGCATTCATACATCGTTTTTGATTAATAAAGTTGAGAATTTGTCAAGTTGTTTGGCAAGTTTTTCCCTCCACATTCGACTCCTCTCTCACAACGACGCACTCCTCCCTACCCACTCTCTCACTCCCCCTTCTCTCCCTTCTCAACCACTCCTCTGCTTGTTCCCTCCCCCTTACTTTGTCATTTTTCCAAAATTAGATCTTCCCACTCGGTTTGAAGCTCAGCATGCTAGCGCTCATGTAAATAACGCTTCTCGACTCCCTCAGGCTCTCCACCATGCTCTGAGAATCTCTCTCTCTCCTCTATCCTCAGGGCAGACGTGAGGTTACCACTCCACGCCAAGCCGACTGAAGTAGGATGGAAGCAACGCACGCAGTACGTTCATGGACGTAAAGGCCTCGATGACTCAGCCTGGATTCAAAATAAAGCCGTTCAGGTTCACAGTGTGCTCGAGGCACGTGGTGAAAATAATGCATGGCGATTGCACCGGCTAGACCAAAGCTTTAAAACCTGGGGAGTGAAAAATGGAGTAGGCCTCAGCCACGCGCTCTCGAGTAGTGGGCCGTGGAAATAAACCGCACCGCAAAGCCGACTGCCGAAGACAGCCCATGACAGTCTTCATAAACCGGCACGCAAACCTCGGCCTTTGCTTTAAAATGAGCGCGTATATTTTTCATAACTACAAGAATGACAGAAACTGTTGCATCAAAATACTACTTAACTAGACCGTTCCAGCTGGGATGAATGATTATATATTAACTAGCAAATACCGCCCGTCGCTTCGCTGACGGGAATACTGAGGGGGGGGGGGGCGAGAAAAAGAAGGGGTGAGGGAGAGGGGCTGATGATGGAGACGGGTGGGGGAAGATTGAGAAGGTGAAGGGGAAAAGAGAGATGAGGAAGAGTGAGGAGGGGTGGGGGAAGGGAAGGCAGCATTGAGGTGAGAGGAAGAGAAGGCAGACATGTGGTAAAGTGTTAGTTATGATTCATACTGTCTCATCAAAATGATTCTCGCATAGAATACACAGTGAATATGGAAACAAAATAATGTCTGAAATCCATTTTCTACGTCAAACTATAAACACGGCCCGGAGACAAACACCGCCCGGAACACCACCCAGACACGTTCAGAGACAACACTACCTGGACATAACCACTACCCAGACACATATGGAGATAACCACCGTACAGACACCTCGGAGAGAGAGGGAAGGAGAGAGAGAGAGAGAGAGAGAGAGAGAGATGTGGGAAGATGGTGCTGCACTGTATTCGGAGGGGGTGAAGGAGGATGGGACAAAGAGAGCGAAAGGGGTGGGGTAGGGAAGTTAGCAGAGAGAATATTTATGCTTTATGAACACACACACACACACACACACACACACACACACACACACACACACACACACTTATTCAGATATAAGCAATTACAACCGTCACTTCGCTGACGGGAATATAAGAGTGTGGGGGGGGGAGAAAGAAGAAGGGAAGAGAGGATTGCGGAAAGGGAAGGCAGCGTGAGGGGAGAGCAAGTTAAGGCAGTGTGAGTGAGGATCCACCGGACATAACCACCATCCGGACAATGGGTATACTAAGGGGGGGGAAAAAGAGGGGGAAGAGAGAGGGGTGGAGAGCAAGGAGGTAGGGAGACCGAGAGGGGTGGGGAAGCAAGGAAGCAGGGGGAAGTGAGGAGGGGTGGGGAGTCCGGTGGGGTGGGGGAGGAGGAGGGGCAAAAAAGCAGTAAACAATGCATAATTAAACAATGTAACAAATAAAATTATTTAAATGAATTACTTTTTAATAAGTATTGTCAATGATTGGTGTTGCATACCATGCTCTGACATATTGCTTGGGGATACATATCTGACAGTACATATTGCTTGGGGCAGGCATATTCAGGTGTGGGCAAGCTATACACTTGAGGTTGAAGGCTCAGAAGATGAAATGGAAGCTGATTCGCTTGGGATCTTTACAAAGAATTTTACAATGGAGACTTGAGCGACTGTCTTCATTTACTGTTCGTAGACCTTGAAACATTTCAGGGCATTATCCATCTCTCGATGCACCTTGGAACTTCTCATGCAGTCAGGATCCTGCTCATCATGAATGACTCACTCAGAATGACCGAGCACGAACCACTCGCTCAGAATGACCGAGCACGAACCACTCGCTCAGAATGACGGAGCAGGAACCACTCACTCAGAATGATGGAGCACGAACCACTCGCTCAGAATGACGGAGAAGAACCACTCCCTCTGAATGACGGAGCACGAACCACTCCCTCTGAATAACTTGGCACAGCAAAAGCATCCGCAGTGAGTGAACGATTAACTCAGAATGACTTAGTGTGATTGTTCTTTCTTTCTTTTGGGGTTTAATGGTGATTTCAGAGCCGCGAGGCTCTATATACGTCGCACACCCAAACACCTCGGATATGGCTACTGGAGGCTTATATTGCGAGCCACATTTTTTTCATGAACTTTAAAACTTATCGACAGAACCGGCGGTGCATCTGAGTCAGATGTCAAAACGCATCCGGCAGGCCTGACCACGTGATCCCCATGACACGGACAGAATGCAGTAGACGCGATCTGGGCTCATCGTACTGAGGGCAGAGAGAGAAAACATGAACCAAATCCTCGAGAACCTTACACCTATCACACAACCCCGTGGGGTGATGCCCAATCATGTGAAGATAGAGGTTGAGAGACCAATGCCATGTGGTTGCTGTTGTTGTTGTTGTTGAATTATATCCACGCTGTAGCGAAAATGTGTTATCAGAACATGCTCTACCTTGCATCAACTGCCGACAGTATATCCCGTTCGGGACAGGAACTGCACCACCGTCCACTGTGGGGTACTCAACAAGCGGCTTAAGCACTCAAGTAAGCACTCCAATTGAATGGTTGGCAAGCAATAGCGATGTCCGAATGTCCAAACTTTGTCCATATCGGACAAATCAACACTTTTTTTTGGAGTCAGAACTGCTGATACTTACAAATCTGGAGCTTAAATCTTGTAATTCTGCTTAGTTTAAGAGATTCTCTCAGTTATGCATATGTGGAAATGAAATATAGCCACAAATGCTGGCATCGCCGGTCGTTTATAAACATTGCAATGTAACCAGCGATTCATAGCTATGTTGAACAGGCATTTGATAATACGAGTGAGGAAAGCGAAAACCTCAGCGAGGCTTCAAACCTCAGCGAGGTTACCCAGGAAACGTCTTAAGACCCTAGAGAACAAGGTGGCTGAGGATTGCCTGATGAAGGATATAATTAAATAAGGCCATTAATTATCTTCAAAAGGGTTGTTTTAATTAACACAAACACCCAACTTTCAGTTCTGCACTTCTTTGAAGTTTTCTTAGTATGCATGCAAAGTTTTAGGCTGCTAGGTTTTTATAGTTTTGTAGTTATGGAGGAGACACACTGACACACTGACACACTCACACGCACGCACGCACGCACGCACGCACACGCACACACACACACGCACACACACTGACATTTATTAGTATGGATACCAATTCCCAGTAATTACTTCGCAGTCTCTCTTCAGGGACTCCCCAATTGTTGTGAACACCTCGTACTTCATCATCGATGCTCTCTCCACTTTCCATCTCAGGTTCATATACCAATGGCTTAATTGGTTTTACAGCACCGACTACAGCATAGTCATCACAATGAGATTCCATATCGGAAAACACTTCCTCACATTCACTTCCTGACGTCGACAATTCTGAAAAGAGTCGTGCTGCCATTTCTTAGCACAGTTCACTGAAACTGTGCTTGAACAATGCACAATAGCATGTTTCTCTATTGCAGTGCCGATACAATCATTCCCGGGATGATGTCACATGGATTACGCAATCGCCTGAAGTTCTGTCCAGCATTTTGAGGGTTGGTCCTGGCCAGATTTAACTTTTAAACTGAACGCCTCAAAAAAAACATCATTGAAACTAAAAACCATGTTCAGGTCTTGGTGTATCCTTACAACAATTCATGGACCGGTACGTAAGTATGTTTGTTTATCATGCTCCTCCTTCTGCACAGTTCTGGGGCAATTACATCCAGCCTTGCTACATAGGATCAGCATGACCCCAGTTAGTGCATAGGGGTGTTTTTATCTTTGCCGGGGGGGGGGGGGGGGAGGGCGGGAGGCAAATTATCTTTGTAAATGTGTATCGTATAGCACCGCCTCCAGGTGGAAGAGGGTATTACAAGTCCGACCCTTTAGAGTACAGTGTTCCTGTACCCATGTATTCCAGTTCAGTGATGTGTTTTGAACTACGCAGCGAGAGATATTTTTGAGATGCATTTTGAATTACACATTTGAATAAGCATAACAACATAACCCCTTTGACCACTCCAGTAGGGAGTGGGTGCTTTTAGTTACTTACAATAATTATACCGAAAAAGGGTTTTTACAAAATTTTAATTGCACTGGATCTTTAAGTATTTAACAGTCAACTGTGAAAAGGTTGAATGATTGTAGTGTAGCGGGAGATTCCCTAGCAAAAATGCTATAGTTAGAACTATAGTATATGAGTAGTACCTCTTATATATTATAGTTGGGAACAGGTCCTACAACAGTAGTCTGCAGAGAAAATACGACAGGAAAGGAATTCTATTTTTGCCTGGGTTACTTCCACTCTGGAAATCATTAATGAGCCAGCTAGGGTTGATTGGCATTTCCAAAGCGTTGTCGTAATCCTGATGCTAGATCCGTTTCCAAAAGCTTGGAATTCAAATCCTTAACACTGCCTCATAAAGCTCGATTTGAAAGCACGATTCCTCGGCTGTCAGTCCAGTGTCCTCACAACTACGCGAATGCTGTAAAGATTTTTTTTCTTTTCAATAATCAAAAACAGACTGAACTCAAACAACACTGTTCCAAACTAATTGGCAAATGCATTACCGTGTTGGGAATACGTACGACCGGAACGTCTCGTGCACAAGTCTGCTGTGCTGCCGTGTGAAATTCCAGCTTTGGTGGATTTGCGGAGTCTGTCACCACCTCTTCCAGCAAGTAGAGCCGCACGTCCCTGGGCGAGTTGAGCAGAAGGCGGCATGGGAACCGGCCAAGCGCAGGTGGGGTGAAGCTCACAGGAAGGCTCACGGTTGAACTGTCGTCTGCATAATTACGCAAGTGTGCACAGAAGCAAAAAGACGTTTACAATGAGCAATTAATTTTAGAGAGAAGAAAAAAGGTCAAATTAAAGAAGCCCAACCGTAGCTAAACAACCAAAGGTGGTATCTCAGAACTGTCTACATTTTCAGTTGAGCACCACCTGGTCATCAGAATTTGGCTCATCAAGTTCAGCACCACAAGGTAGAGACAGTAAAAAATAAAAAAATAAAATGATAATTTACAGCCAGTATCCCAAACGGTTCACATTCATCGTACAATTCTTTCCAACTGCACCCATCCAAATAAATCAACATTACCTGCTGGAGCTGTTCAAGGCTCTTTGATATGTGAAAGGCAATAGAGTTGAATGCATAAATAGCGATTTATCTTTCTCACTCTTTTACTCATTCGTCCCTTTTTGTTCTCCAACTTCTCACCTATGGAGCCATTTCTTTATCCTCTCATTCAATGCCGACATCCCCTGCACTGCTTCAAGGCAACAGCGCATCATCACCTACCTCCTCTCAGCCTCCACGACCACCCGCTACCGATACTACCCATCCAACCCAGCCTTCCTTGAACATCAACCATGTTAAAACAGAGGCTCTATCAATTGCTCATAACTGCAGTCACCCCGTGGTGTTTTTCATTCACAGGAGCCTTCATTATGTCAGGAAAATAAAGTAACAAATAAAACAAAATAAAGTTCTCAGCCTCTATGCAAATAGATGTGCTTACTGCAAAGACGACCACAGTCCGAGGTGATCAAACAAAACATGGCCTATATACTGAGTAGGTCTACGTGGACAGTTATGCGTAAGTACACTAAGTGAGGCAAGTGGAAAAAAAATAAGTTAAGAGTCTTAAATACACAACGGTTCGTAAGATGTAACGTGAAGAGTTCCAGACAGCAGGTTTTGATCCAATGAAAGAGATGGGTCTTCTTTCATCAATTCTTCCATTCTCGGTTTAAAAAGTGACATTTTCATGCAATTCTGCAGTTTTTGAGAGCACATTTAACGTTTTATTTCTCGACAGCTGCACAAAGGAAAATGTAACACTCTTTCTTTGTGATCAAAATAATTCGAGAAACAAATTCACAAAAAACATTGCGTTTTCTTGAATGACGACCTCATCAGCTGTCAACACGCAGAGGGAAACAGATGTGAGATCATCAGCCTGTCCGTAGTGGGAGATGGGGCTTTGCAATTGCGTGTGTGTGTGTGTGTGTGTGTCTCCAGGCAATAACATTTTCACCATTTGAGCCTTTGTCGTCATATTCTCCACAAACCTTTATTATGAGAATATGGAGAAAATAATTAAAAATTGGGTCAAAATGTGAAAGGGTAAAGTCATCGTAACTATAAATAGCCCTGATTAACCCAGCCGCAGCGTGTCGAGCATGAGACGGCTGGGTTTTGAAATCGCTTCCGTGTTTCTTCATTCATTTACCATTGAGCTTCAGTGTGTCTGTCCAAGCCATAACATTTTTCAGAAATTGAGCTTTTGTAATTAAATCTTCAACAAACTTTTATTTTGAGAATATGGAGAACACGAATAAATAAAATGTACAATTTGTTGTAACTGTCGTTTTTGTCACCTTTAGTTCGAATACAAAGTGGACGCAAACGGGGTTTGCATTTTGAGATGCTTTCAAGTTGTTTTTGTGAAGTTTTGAAAAAGAAAAAAAAAAACGAAGGAAAGAAAATAATAAATAATAGGAGGCATTTGGAATATTTGTCCTGAAAATATACCTTTGCACTTATTACAAATACAATGGAAGCACCAATCACAACACGTGTAGTCCTACAAATTATAACGGTTATTTAGAGAAGCAGATGCCTCAGGAAAATTTGCCGCATCTTCTGGGCCAAAAAGATATCCAACAAAGACTTGCATGAAAGAACTGGCTGCCACAGCATTGCCCTTGAAATCAAGCGTCACCGCCTCCGATGGCTTGGCCATGTGCTTCGAATGTCCCCTGAACGAATCCCAAGGTTGCTTTGAAATGGACACCATCAGGAAAGAAGAAGCCAGGAAGGTCGAAAACAACTTGGTGTCGGACTGTGGTCGCTGAGTTTGTAGAGATGGGTCCATCATGGTTTGAGGCACAGAATGTAGCTAAGGATGGACATAAATGGCGAAAGTTCGTCGTGGCCTTGTGTCGCATCAGGACGAAGAGGATAATTAAGTACGTATACTCGGGAATGTTGGGGGGAAGGGGGGTGTGGGTTAATCTTTTTCCTGCTAGTGCATCTTGCCCAACCTCATGCTAGTATGGGGGGTTATTATTCGTTGGGTGGCTTGTCACAAATTGACACAAATTCAAAATCTTGGTTTCATTCATAAATATCACATCCATGTGCAGCAAAATGGGAAAATAAATAAGTAAATAAAAGCACTGATCCAAAAGATCTCAACTTCTCCCCCTCAATCCACATTTTAAACACCACAATATGTTCCTGGCCTGAAAACACAACTTTTCTGCTTCTCAACCCATTCTCCTGATATGAGTTTTAGCCTTGTGGACTTAAAAAAAAAACTTTTGTAGCCTTGATAACACAAAAGGAACTCTGGTGAGCGAATGACATGGAGCGACTCTAATATTTTCTAGTGAGTTTGGCATGCCTAGTGAAAGGGAACGGAGTCACGTTAGCATTAGAATGCAATTCAGTCAAAACCTTGAGTGAGATGTTTTTTGTCTTCATTCGAAAACTTCAACGTCTGCTACTACAGCAGATTGTGTGTTCAGCAGCAATAAAAAAATTTATCAGGCCTTCCACAAAAATCTCATGCTTTTATCGAACTTGATTGATGTATTTGAAGGCCAAACGCAACCCAGTACACCCCACACCGGCCAACCTGAAGTACAGGTCATCACATCTTCATAAATCATCCGATAACCATGAACATACTGTAATAGCAACCATTAATATTGTTCGACAATGGATTTTCAAAGGGAAACTTCAGCATTCTCACAGAAATTATGTGAAGTAGGAATGGATTCACTTTTGCGGCTAAAACTAAATTTGTTCCACCATTGTCGCATTTCTCGAGGCTGAATCAAGCGGAAACCACTGCGCTTGATATGACAGCGCGTGACATGTGCACACACACACACACACACACAAACCTAGTTCAGGTTCAGGTTCTTCATTACGAATAACGAGAAATAAAACATTTCAGAAAACCCGCTCGATTCTCAGAAAGCTTGTTGCACAAATCGCTTTCAAACATAAACAATGACGCGGAGGTTCCATCCATTTTTATCGTTTCGCCACCATTTACGTCATCATGTATGGAGGGGTGTCGACGTAAGAAGGAAAGGCATACAGAACGCAGTGCTCTAAAAGTAAGGACATACAACCTGTCCATTCAATGCTGATTGGTGTGAAACGGCAGGCCGACTTCATAATATAAATTCCCATTGAGACGTATGCTTTTGCACGTCCAAAATCAGGTCGCTTTAAATTTAATGGAGAACAGTGCATCCTTTGGAAAGGAGAAAAAGGAGAGAGAGAGAGAGAGAGAGAGAGAGGAGAGAGAGAGAGAGAGGAGACACACACAGAGAGAGACAGAGACAGAGACAGAGACGAGAGAACATAGAGACAGAGAGATACATAGAGAGGCATAGAGAGACAGAGACAGACATAGAGGCAGAGAGATACATAGAGAGACAGAGACAGAGAGATACATAGAGAAGAGGATACATAGAGAGACAGAGACAGACATAGAGGCAGAGAGATACATCGAGAGACAGAGACAGAGAGATACATAGAGAGACAGAGAGATACATAGAGAGACAGAGAGACAGAGAGATACATAGAGAGACAGAGAGAAACAGAAGAGAGACAGAGAGAGAGAGAGAGAGAGAAGAAGAGAGAGAGAGAGAGAGAGAGAGAGAGAGAGAGAGAGAGATTCTAAGTGTACAGCAAATTACAGTTGTTTCCGACATAAAATCAATGTACCATTGCAAACTGCTGCACGGGGAGCAAATTAATCTCCACGACTGAGTTTTGCAGATGGGCATTTCAAAGGCTTTATGAACCTCTCAGGGGCTGTAGTTGAACACTGCAATCATTCTGGGCAGTTTTCTTTTCACGTAGTATATATATTTTACATTAATCTAAGGCTCATAATGGAACTTTAACATAAAATGCATGAAGGACACAGACATTAGTCACATCAGTGTATCTTATGCATGAATTACAAGGATATTAGTAGACAATGGATGCACGTCATATAGGGCCATAAAACTGGGTTCCATGCATCATAGGCCAAGACATTCAGTTGGGAACACTAATAGGCCAATGCAAGTTATTGAAATACTTGAGATCAGATGACAAGTGAAACTTGAAGAATGCAATTCAGTTGAGCGAATTGTGTGTATATGCATATGTCGTGCATGCACACATGCGTGTGCACACGCGCACATGTACATGTACATGTACACACACACACACACACACACACACCTAGTTCAGGTACAAGTTCAGGTCTGATACAGTGTACAAGTATAGTTAGATGGGAAGTTGTACCCCACTTGATTTGCCCTGTTAGCCGGTGCTGCACCTATCTGTTCTGCTTGACAGAAGATCACCAGATGTAGTGCAGAGGGAATGGCCTTTAGTGAGGTTTCCGTGCCAATAGAAAGGTATTGCGGAAACATTGAAGCGTAACCTTGCAAAGTCGGTCGCTTAAGTCAAGCGGCTTCAGCTGTGTAAGAACTCCAGCCCATAGGACCACAGAGTTACCTGTGGTTGTCGGCCTCAGGAATGGGTGTTCAGGAGAAACTCAAGTGCTTCCCCTCGTGGTGAAACTCGAACCCCAGGCCATCACAATACATAAAGCTCGGTTCGTGTCTGCATGTCAAATGATGTCTATCAATTACATACTCCTTGAACTTCAGTTGCACATTGCCAACACGTACATCTCTTCCTTTTAAATGTATTGTTGCGGGCCGGGAGTCGGGTGAGAAGACCACCAGGGGAGAAGCTACCTTGGGTTCCCACCAGACTTCCCGGAATTGCAGGCCATCACACATGGATAACTCCATGACGCGGTGGGTCGCTAACCGAATGTGAACGCCAATAACTCAACCACGTGACATAGGGTCCTCCTGTCTATGGGTTAATCGGGTTACCTAATTAATCACGTGACCTAATTACCGGGGGACATGCCCTCAGTGCGTCTTGTCCAAACCGGATCACTTTACCGGATCAGATGCAGCCGAGCGACACTGCCAAGGACGTACGCGTAAAAGGAACAGATCGTTTGGAATAAAGTCCCAGCTAAGTTAGGCTATGGACCATGCTGGATCAATGAAGAACAGCAAAAACGAGCTGGGAACATTTCTACAAGGATTTATTACAGGCAGGTGAGGAAAGGTATGTGGCACAGTGAATGTAGCTTTATTATGGTGTGTAAGCAGGGATAGGAAGAAATGTGAAAGGTGCGGCAATAATACAAGCAACTTACAAAAGCAGACACAGAGCAGAGTTATCCCGATAAATTATTGCACACTCTTAACTTAAAAGAGGACAGGCACCAGGACACAACCACACACACACACACACACACACACACACACACATCACACCACCAACACACACACACACACACATAACCCAATGAAGAGGAGTTAATGAAGAGAAAAATGAGAGGAGATGAGGCGAACGGTCTCTCAATACCTTGCACGATTGCTCGATCACGCCACCAATACGTTTTTGGGGGATGCTCCGCTGTGCGATACCTCCCTGACAGCTGGCGCGTCGTCTCTTGCTTCGTGGCACTTTGTGCAGCTAGCGTCGGTCCAGAGAATGAGACGTGACCATCGGGTGTGAAGGGAGGGACTTGGGTGGAGTCAGAAGCCAATGGGTGGAGAGAGGCGACGAGGCTGTGAAGAAGGCAGAGTCAGCAGGCGAATTGGTAAAGTAGGGCGGAGAAGGGCGGAGAGGTGGTGAAGAAGGCAGAGTCAGCAGGTGAATTGGAAAAGAAGGGTGGAGCCAGCAGGCGAATGGGGAGGTTGTCGATCCCAAGCCAGACAGAACGAGCCGACAGGAATGAAGACAGGAACGATGGGCAAGTGCGATGACCAGGAACGACACACCAGGAACGATGACCAGGAACGACGACCAGCGGCTCCACGACCCATCCTTTTATAGATCCCGTGGTGCAGGCTGGGGTGACGACCTGAAGCGATGTGTCGTCATCCGAATGGGGCACTCTGATTGGGCCCCGGCCAGCACACGGGCCGGCCGCCATGACCGGAAGCGGCTCCACTTTACTTCCGGCTAGATGGTTCAAAGCTGCGGAATTGCCTTGCACCGAACCCCGTGCCATGCCCCGGCAACCCGCGGTTGGCACTGGTCAATGTGCCTGCTCCATGGTGTGCCACGCAGCCCGAGCGATCTGGCCACACAGCATGCCTCTGCCTGGTAGCAGCTGCATCGAGTCGGAGGTGTAGGAGGATGTCTGCCATCTGCGGGAGACAATTTTGGCCGTCGTGGCGAGTGAAGACCGACGGTAAGATGTTATTGTAACCCCATGCGCAGACCCAACCAAAGATGTGTTATTCGTGGCCCATTCTGTACGGTGATAAAGTATCACGGGCTGCACGCGAGTCCAACATTGTACACGTGGTCAGCACGCAGGTCCGCCCACCAGCGAACATGCCCCGTACAGTGCGCGCAGGTCCGCCATTGTACACGTGGTCAGCGCGCATGTCCACCCGCCATCGAGCATTGTGTTCGTGGTTATCAGAGGCGGTGGGATGCACGGTGCGAGCCCTGATCTGTGTCAGGGAATTGAGGGAAAGGATTGGATATAATTATTAGATGGAGATTTGGAAATGGGTTGGAAAGGGCGCGGCCGCGTGTGCTTTGCAAGTTGCCAGCATTTAGGGTGCCGTTTCTTCCATCTCCTCGGTACGTGTTTGGAAATTACCGCTGCACGTGTGTTTGACAGGCTGTGATTTCTGCAGAGGGCCGTTGTGTTGGGTGTGCTTCTAGTCGCCTGAACAGTGGGTGGGGGGTTATCGCTGTGCTGCACGTGTGTTTGGCAGGCTGCGGTTTCTGCAGAGGAGTGTCCGGCGTAATGCCTGCTTGGCCTTCGCTGAGGACCGACCTCACAGCGAAGGGCGCACGTAACTGGGATTTACCTCAGGAATAAGAGTAGAAAAAAGAATAGGAATGAGTGCAGAGATTTAATCAGACCTAACTATGAGATTTACACAATGCATTGTCCCGTTTGTCCCACTAGACAAGAAGGAAGGGACTATCTGAACATACATTAATGAAATAACTGACTGGGGACCACTGTATGATGGTTGCTATTGCTTTGGAGGGATACGGTTCCCAGAACTGCAACAGTATTGACCCTTTAGACTGCTGAGACCCCTTAGACCTTTTGAAGACCCTTTAAGAGGCCCAAGACCATTAAGACCACAAGGAACCCCAAAAACCCTGAAGACCCCCAAACCCCAAAGACCCCTAAGACTGTTTACATCCCCAAGAGCTTACTACCCCTACGAGCCTTCAGACCCTTTCGACCGCAAAGACCCCAAATACCCTAAATACTCCTCAGACCACCCCCCCCCCAAGACCAATAACACCCTTTAAAATCTTGAAGCCCTTTAGACCCACAGCCGCCAAAACCTTTAAGACCCCTTTTACCTTTAAGACCCTTTCAACACTTTAGACACCTTGATATCCCTTCACCCTTTCGACATTTCATACCCTTTAGACCCATAGAACCTTTAGACCCCTTAACTCGCTTTCAACTGCTAAGACCTGAACACCATTTACATCCCTTACACCCTTCAGACAGATTTTAGACAGCTTGGACCCTTGCCCATTTAGAGGTCATCACATACCATTGGCAAAATACTTCCATCCATCCATTGGGACCATACTCTTTGCAGAGAGTTGATGCTGCCTAAGCAGTCTCCTTGGCAATTGGGTACAACCCTGGACGGGTCGACACTCCGACACAGGACACCAGCAAGCTGGCACTCATTTTGCCGACCTCGGAAGGATGATAGGCAGAGTCAACCCCACCTGGTATTAATTCAACAGCCAAGGAGGATTTGAACTCAGGATCCTAGAATCCCAAGCCCACCACTCTCACCATTAAGCCAACACCAGGCATGATACAAAATACTTGAGAACCAGAAATTACCAATTTATCAATTTAGTCACTTTATTACTTTTGGAAAAGATTGTATTCCACTTCAAATTACCCTTATGTACCCAAATGTGATCCTATCTGAAAGGGAGAGTGGGGGGGGGGAGGGGGGACTGCTCGTGTTTAATGCAACACAAATCCGCGGAATAAAAATAAATTGTGCAAGAATAATGAAATTCTCTAACATGTAACCACATTCCTCAAAAAAGTGAAGAAACAAGAAAAAGAGTAATCAGAGATTGCAGACCCTCACCAGGACTTCCTTTGAGTGGTGTATTTTTGGAGGTTTTAGGGTAAATCCAATATGGATTGCCAAACCATGTGACCTATGATAGCATGTGTGTGAACCTGATGTTCCTCATGGACAGGCAGTCATACAAGTAAAGTTTCACCTCGATTTGTTCAGCCAATTCAGAGAAGAAGATTTTTGAAGGTTTTATTTTTTTTAAACAATATGGCTGCTGAATCACGTGACCAATGACATCATAAAAAATTTTCTGTGGACCATTTTATCTTTCGCATGGCCCTCAAAAATATTCATACTGATCAGATGTGGTGCTCTACATATGCAATCATGACTCATAACGAGGGCAAATATGACATCATAAAAATCACATTCATTCACATGAGGAATACTTGCACTGTGCCAAGTTGAATTTTTTTTCCTGGTGCGGTTTCAGAGATACAGAGGTCCAAATTTTTCTGTTTTTCCAATATGGCCACCACACCAGGTGACCTATGACGTCAATAGAATTAATCATTAATAACATTCTACATGAGTAGTTGCACCAATAAAGAAATTTCGGCTCAATACACCAAGCGTTTGCAGAGAACAACACGAAAGTTCTGTGCGGACAAACAGACAGACAAACAAATGAAAAATCACTCATCGTGATTTTGGCACAACTTGGCAAAACAGCACAAAGTAGAATGGCACTCGGTAGAGCACATACCTCTGCCAGGTGGAACCGTTTACATTTTATATCCCACTGATGGGCTGGATCCGAACCAAAGTCAAATCTGCTTGTTCTTGTCATCTCTTCAACTCATCCACCTTGTCATGACTCTCGTCCACAACTTTTTGAGATATAGTGATATATTTAGTTTTTATCCCTATCTATCAATTTTAGAAATTAGGCCTGTGTTGACCTTTTGACCTTAAAATTACTTAGTAGTTGAATTCAGCGACCTTACATGAAAATGCTCTTCAAATTTCAAGTCAATCAGATGAAAATTGAAGATTTTAGAAAATTTGGCCCAAATTGGCCTTTTGGCCTATTTTAACCTTTTGGCCTATGTTTACCTCAAAATTAGTAGGTGGTTGAATCCAGTGACCTGACATGCAAATGCTCTTCAAATTTCAAGTCAATTGGATGAAAATTGACAATTTTTAAATTTGGCCTATTTTGGGTTGACCTTATGGCCTATGTTGACCTTTTGACTTAATATAACCTCAAAAGTAATACATGGTTGATTTAATTGACCTGCTATGCAAATCCTGTTCAAATTTCCAGTCAATCGGATGAAATTTGAGGATTTTAGGAACTTTGGCTCAAATTGGCCTTTTGGACCAATTTTTACGAAACTTCAATGTGGGACCGTTGCAGGGTCGGTGACATTAATCTCTAAAAATTTCAGAACGATCAGTTGAGCGGTTTGGGGGGAAGGCGAGCAGACAGACAAACAAACACACAAACACACAAACGGAGGCGATCAACATACTAGTGAAATATATATATTTTTTTTTGCCAAGTAACAAACGGACCCAAATGCAATACCCTCTCCTCTGGCGAGGGTAACAAGTAATAAAAACATTTTATAAAATTAAAAATGATGTACAGGGATGTTCCTCCAAAAAGTATGTAAACAAGGAACGGATGGTTACAAGAGAAATGATCATGTGAAACCATCCCGACATCTTTCTTTGAACAATGATTGTCCCCACACAAGACGCTAACTGTGTGTGTGTGTGTGTGTGTGTGTGTGTGTGTGTGTGTGTGTGTGTGTGTGTGTGTGTGTGTGTGTGTGTGTGTGTTGTCTCCTTTGTGGGTTTGTGGAGATGGAACGGTCATGAGTGCATGAATGTGTATGTGTGTGTGTTCAATATAATCTTATGCACGTGCACACACACACACACGTCAGATGATGGGCAGAAAGATAAGGGAGAACAGAAGAATGAGGGAGAGGAGGAGGGTGAAGATGATGAAGAGAAGTGCAGGTTGGGACAAGAGTTGGCCAACAATTATAGAAGAGATAAAACTGATAAAACTAAGACAGACCCCAAAACTGCATCGCATACCAAACACCAAACGGACAAAAATCTTAGTGAGGCCGACCAACCATTCAATAAGGAAAAGGATTTCAAAATCATCCACCTTGAAAGAAATCAATATCGTGTGTTTCGCAGCAGCACTATTCATTCAAGAAAAAGTAACAGGCAAATAACACCAGAAGAGGAAAAAAAAATAGTGGCAATAACCCTGAGCGCTCACCTGGTAGCGGTTGGATAAGAAAACGATGGAACCACTGGTAGGCGTGGCTAACCCACAAAAAAAATTAATGGAGAAGAAAGTAAATACCTCTCAATTTTAACTTGTTTGATTCCGTGAACAAACTTTGGTACATCAATGGTGATGAAGGCTGTTGTCAAGTTTCATCGAAATTGTGTGTGTAGTTTCTGAGAAGAAAGCAAATACCTATTTTGGGGAGCAACTACCCTTCCCCCCAGTTAACCCTTCAGACCCTGATTTTTTAAATAGCATAAACAAACTTTGGTACATCACGGGTGATGAAGGCTGTGGCTATGGCGAAGTTTCATCGAAATTGTGTGTGTGTGGTTTCGGAGAAGAAAACATACCTATTTTGGGGGGGAGGGGCAACCCCTGTCCTCCCTCTCTCCCGGACACCTTCTTAGACCCAGATTTTTGTTTTTCTTAATGTTGTGAACAAACTTTGGTACAACATGGGTTATGAAGGTTGTGGTCAAGTTTCATCAAAAGCATGTGTGTAGTTTCTGAGAAGAAAGCAAATACATATTTGGGGGGTAACCCCCCGTTAACCCACTTAGACCCTGATTTTTTTTGGTGTGAACAACCTTTGGTACATCACGGGCAATGAAAGTTGCGGTAAAGTTTCATCAAAACTGTGTGTGTGGTTTCGGAGAAGAAAGTAAATACATATTTTGGAGGGCAGCCCCCACTGTAGACCACCTTTAGACCCCGATTTTTTCAATGTCGTAAACAAACTTTAGTACATCACAGGTGATGAAGGTTGTGGTCAAGTTTCATCAGAATTGTGTCGTGCAGTTTCTAAGAAAGTAAATACCTATTTTGGGGGGCAACCCCCCATAAACTCATTTTTTTTTAAATACTAGCGTGGATCGGTACGCTCTCCTCTCCATACGTCGTTGCAGAGATTGATTTCGTCATATATTTGCTGTGTTGGCATGATTTACACCAATCATCATACAAACATTTCTTTTCTTCAAATTGCTTTGTAATACCGGTAATATTATATTTATTAGGGTACAAAGTCCACAAGGCTGGGCAACTGATTGTTTTTGCAATGTTTATTTTCATTTTTCTTCCGTCGGCAATTTGCGGGTTTTTTCGCTTGAAATTTCATTTTCTCAGCAACCGTAAGTCCGATCAACACGAAATTTTCACCGTAGTATGCATCTTTTTTTAATAATACACTAAATTGATAATTTTTATGTCATAGGTCACGTGTTACGGGCGCCATTTTTGAAAAACCAAAAAATTTTGGACCTCTGTGTCTCTGAAACCACGCAATGGAAAAAATTGAAACTTGGCGCATGGCAAGAGCTCCCCGTGGGAAACACAAGTGATTTTTCGTGACGTCATCGGTGAAGTGGTATTTGCGGTGAAAATTCGACAGAACGCTGCATCTGAAAATTTTGAAATTTCTTGAGTGTCATCTACGCAACATTTCACCATAAAAAAAACAATTACTCTGACATCATTGGTCACGTGGTTCAGCAGCCATATTGTTTTGAATTATTCAAAAAATATATATTCTTCTCCAGAATGGCTGGACAGATTGAGGCTAAACTTTACACACACATTCCCCGTGTCATCCTTTTCCAAGTTTGTTAATTTCTAATTGATTGGCAGCCATATTGGATTGAAAATTTAAAAACTAAAAAGTCTTCTACTCTGGAATGATTGAACAGATCGAGGCAAATCTTTATAGGTATGACCACCTATCCATGATGAACAAAAAGTTTTCACCTTCTTTTGATGTTGGTCACATGGTTTGGCAGCCATCTTGGATTGAAGGAAAAAATATTAAATAATGTTTACTCTGGAACCACCACATCATTCATTGTGAAACTTCAAAGTTATGATTAAGCGGAGATGTGGAATTCAGCTTTGGAATTTCAACCCAATTGGCCACAAGGTTTGGCAGCCATATTGGATTGAAGTGAAATATTAAATAATGTTTTTTTTCTGGAACCACTAAATCAATCAATGCGAAACTTCAAAATTATGATCTAGCGGAGATGTGGAATGTCGGTTTTAATTTTCAACCCGATTGGCCACAAGGTCTGGCAGCCAGAATTATTTAATTATTTGAATCATAACTTTTAGAAATGTCTTTTTTTGCATAAGGCTCACTTGGCTGCACCTGCATGCATTTGAAGGTCCAGGTGTAGCAATTTAATTGATACCGATGATTGCCCCAGGAAAAATGGTCACCTGTGTACATAATAAATGGATGGAACGTGGCCTGTTCCTCGCTCCATAGGTTGTGAATCCCGCGTGGTAGAGAAAAGTGTGAGCCCTCATTAGATTAAGAAGAATCCTGCTTTACCCTTTGCACCTATGGTGTCCACATTTCGTATTTTGTGTTCAGGTTATTTGAACAAAAAATCAATTAATACCGACTATGTATTCAGGATAAAGGGTTAACTGCTTACGTAATAAATTGATTGAATGCGGCATGTTACTTGGTCCATAACTCATCAATCCTGCATAGTCGAAAGACATATGGGGGGCTCCGTATTACTCTGCGGAGTTCCAGTTTACCCTGTAGACCTACGGTGACATTTCCTGCACATTTATTGCATCGTGTTCAGGTAATTTAAATGCCAATTCAATTGATACCGACAATGTCCCCAGGAAAAAGGGCTACCTGCACATGAAATAAACAGATTGAACACAGTGTTACTTGGTCGGTAACTCATCAGTCCCGCGTTGTATCAAAGCAGGGTGGTATTTGTATCAAAGCCGGACGTCTTCATACCCGATCATCACTGCCAGCAGTTACAAAGTGAATCCCGCGAAGTTATATTATAACATAGTTATATCGTTATAAAGTTATAAAATGAACATAGCTATATAGTGAAGTGAATAAAGTGAATTTTTGTCCCCACCATATTTCCGCAGGTCGCTTGAAGGTCCGCCAACAACCCCCTTCTGGTAAAACTACCAAAATCACGAATCACTGCTCACCTTCACTCTTTCATTCCTCTTTTTCCCCGCCTTTGGAATAAACTCCCTCACTCTGTTCAATCCCATTCTTCCCTCCAGGCCTTCAAAACAGCTGTTCACCACCAATCATCCCCCATCCAAATCCTCGATCTTTTCTACCCCCGTTAATCCACCCAAAACCCACCTCCTTCAAATTCCCTGCTTTCCTTCCTGAAAGTCCCTATAATGTCCATCTTGTATACCCTGTGTTCCCCGCCCCATCCCCTTCTCCCTTCCACAGATCTAATGTCTATATTCCCCACTGTTTTGTCCTTCCCACTCCCACCCCTCTTGTCTCATGCCCCCCTTGCTGTGCGTTGTGCGTTAGCTCTCATACTAGCCTCGACAAGGTATACAAAAAAGAAAAGTGGCAGCTCTAGTTCGAAATTTAATTTGTGATAGAAGAAAGTCCAAGTGGTCTGAATGGTCAAGTGTCTAAGCTGTCTAATCTGTCTGAAGAGTATAAGGGGTCTAAATGGTGTTAAGGTCTAAAGGGTCTGAGGGATCTTAGGTGTCTTTTGCGTCCTGCATGTCTTTTGGATCTATGGGGTATTTTGGGGTCTTCGGTGACTTTTGGGCCTTCAGGGTCTTTTTTGTCTTTTTTGGTCTTCAGGGTCTTTTGCGTCTTCGGAGTCCTCGGGGTCTTTGGTGTCTTCTGGGTATTTAAGGGTCTTTGGGGGTCTTTTGTGTCTTATGGGTCCTCAGGGCCTGAGAGGGTCTTCAAAGGTATAAGGGGTCTCAGCAGTCTCAAGGGTCGAAAGGTACATTCCAATAGTACGTAAATAATAGACATATAGTCACACAGCTGGATGGACGGACAGAAGGATGGAGGGACGGAGGGAAGGTTGGACGGACACATGCCCAGATGGTGCTATATATATATATATATATATATATATATATATATATATATATATATATATAT
>CM068967.1:21558777-21582102 GCA_035128595.1 Eptatretus atami | reverse complement strand
GATATGTCTGAGGGGCACATAGTCACAGAGGTGACCATTCACAAGGAAGAGAAGCCATCACGCATACGATTTGATGCAGAGGACCGAGATAAGATAAGGAGAAAACTCCAGTCCTGTATCGACCCACTTGACACAAACGAACATGCACACAGAGTTGTCAACATTGTAACTGGCAGAATTGGACTGGAGAAGGTGAATGCGCCAAGGGCAGTTGACAATGGCCGAGCTCAGATGCATTCGTATGAAGAAAGCTGGCCAGCATGATTCAACGCTCACATATCTAAACAAGTCATAACTATGGCAGTGATACAGAAAGTCATGCATGTCGGATCTACTGAGGTTTGTGATCTAAATCTCATCTACTCCAGGGTCATGGGACTCCAACAAAGTCGAAACATCAAACTATATGACGTCTTAGAGTACGAGCTTGCACCTGTGCAACATCAATGTTCGATGAAAAGTGGGAGATGAGAATAGCAAAGACCAAAGTCGACATTGAAGAAGAATCTCAAAGTGGAAATCTCAAAAGACTGGGTCCACAACTGAGTCACCATCTTAGATGGTTATGCAATCCTCTGGGTTATTCATTGCCTAACAGGGAATTGTGCAAGACTTTGTTGACAACTTCACGAGCTACATCACAGGCAAAGTGGACAAATCAAGTATATCTGGTATTGACAGATATCATTGATTTCAGCATCAAAGTGGAACAAGTTAGCAAGAGCGGGCACAAGCTAGCAGGTGCCACAGTTGAACCGCCAGACTCCACTGCCTCCACAGCTAGTGTTCTGTCAGTAACTGAGAACAAAGTTCAGCTGATAGAACGGATTTGCCAGAATTTGATTGACGTAGTCAACAGAGAAGCAGAGCCCAACACAGGCTCGTCATTACGGACAGTATCCACCCAGCTGGAAATACACCACGGAGCCCAAAGGTGTCGCACTGATTTGAAGACGACGCATGAGGAGGCAGATGTCATCATGATTCAGCAAGTCGCTAAAGTTGCCGAAGATGGCGCAAAATGCATCACAGTCATCTGTGATGATACTGATGTGTTCATCTTGCTTGTATATTATTTCGCAGAATTCATTCTGCAATGCTGCATAACAATGGAAGCAACATGTCTGGCCGATCGTGATCGACATTGGGGCCACTGCCAGAAAGCATGCCGGGATGGTGCAAGACTATTAGCTTTACACGCACTGACAGGCTGCGACACCGTTGCCCAATGTATGTAGAGGTAAACAGACTGGCAAGAAGACACTCGAAGCAGGCCATTCACTTCAAAAACTTGGGAATGTGGATGCATCGATTGACGATGTCATCGCCGAAGCCACTGTGTTCATGGCTGTTTGCTATGGTAGCAGGAGAGAAGCAACATGTCTTGATGTTCGCAAAGAGTGTGGTCTATGAAGATGGCGAAACCAAATGCATCAAAGCACCAGACCTAAAGACTCTGCCACCAACTACAGAGTCCTTTGAACAAAACGTGCGACACGCTCATATCCAGACAGCAATATGGAAGTCAGCTGCTGAGCTGCAGCCACCACCTCTGGATCCCACTCAGTACGGATGGAAACGTGATGAGGCATCAAGATCATTACTTCCAATTATGCTGCCGCCAACGTCGCTCTTGCACCATCAGAGATCTTGGAGCTAATACGATGTGGATGTTCCTCCACAAAGCAATGCGACACAGCTCAATCCGCTGGCACAGCAGCCAAGTTACCATGCACAGTTTTCTGTACGTGCCATGAGATACTGGCTGCAGGAATGAGCGCACCAAGACAGCTGCTGCATTTGCCCTTGATGATGACTGACACTGAATGAGACACAAGCACTGAAGTAGCCTTCATAAGTTTAAAACCTGTTATATATATATGAACATTTGCTTTACACAGGAATGTCTTCTTTTGTTCATGTTGTTAGCTGCTTTCATTGCATACTGTCGAATTGTTGAATCTGTATGAATAATAATGTGATCGATATTCACAAAGACTGAAGTGGTTTTTTTCTATCTATATGTCTATTTATCTACATTTTCAATAATAGTGACTGCTAATTTGCATATTAATGAGCTAAATATAAATGTTATTAAATTTTAAGTGGGTTTATCATGACCAGTGATCCTAAAAACATGGGTGTAGACACCTCAACCAGGCGGTTTGGATGCTTACTTTTGGAGATATTAAGAAAAATAGTAATTTCGACAATGGCTACGCTAATTTGCATATTAATGGTTTCTACAAAAATGCTCAAGGGTGCCAGAGTGGCATCAATCGGAATATTCATTCAGATGGTCTGTGTATCACAAAAATGCAGAAAAACATGTGCGGACTAATGCAAGGTATCTTTGGAAAAATGGTGCTTGACATCCGGACTAACGTTAAAGATCCCACGGTGTCCTTCGCGAAGACAAGATGAGCCATCACCGGCACCACAAACAAATTCCAAATTCCTTCCTGAATGTGCAGGGGCACTGCATCAACGGTGTCTCAGTAAGTGATGCAACTAGTGGGCTTAATTCAAAATTGAATCTCAGTCCAATATGCTTTCGCTAACAACATGACAATAAACAGAGCAAATGCCCTGCAGTACTGCTTCAAACTGTACATTACAACACCAAGCATCAGAAACAGAAAAATCAAAGAAACACAGGGACCGCTCCAGAATGTGTTTTTCATTCTTTTCTTTTTTTTGTGTGGAAGACAGGTGACCATTCAATCTCCCAAAATCGTTTAAAACTTTGAGGTTTTTTTTTCCAAAATATGTGAACTTGATTGATTAATTGTGATTGTATTTGTATATTTGTGTCAAAGTAAGCAATTCGACAACAATGTCGTGTTTTTTTTTTTGCCATCTTGCACTCATAATAGACGTGATACAGTTTCAAGTGGTCAAGTAACAGTGGAATAAATAATTTGAGTTTGTGGAAAAGGGAAATTCTTCTTTTTTTAAGGAGGAGGAGGAGAAGGAGAAGGAGAAAGCGAAGAAGAAGAAGGAGAAGAGGAGAAGAAAAGAAGGAGGAGAAGAAGAAGAAAAAGAAGAAGAAGGAGGAGGAGAAGAAGGAGAAGAAGGATAAGGAGAAAGAGCATGGGAAGAAGGAGGAGGAGAAGGAGAAGGAGGAGAAGGATAAGGAGAAGAAGAAGAAAAAGAAGAAGAAGAAGAAGAAGAAGAGCATGAGCAGGAAATTAAACTTTTACAAAATACATAATAATTTTTTTCCTGAAAAAAAAAGCGATTTTCTGTCGCATGGCTGGCTAAACGAAGATCAACGAAACTCCACAACTGTGTCCAAATGTTTTGAATGTCATTAGGCAAATGTTTCGAATGTTATCAAGGTTCCATCACAGCGTTGCCACCTGTTACGACCCCGGAGCATCTGCTTGCTGATGCGCCATCCATGTGGAAAGAACATAGTTCAGGCTCCCAATGATTATTAATGAACAAAACAGTGTGCCCGGCATGCAGGAAGACGTACGCCATTTGCCAACCTGCAAGGCTACGCAGGAAGAAGGGAACACCTCTGACATTCAAAGCAACCTCGGGCCAGACAACATCCATGGTCAGGTTTCCCGATGAATCCAACAGGATTTGGAGCTGACATTTATTAAGAAGAAGAAAAAAAAAAGCGATTACTTTGCAATACTTTCTCACACAAATGAGAATTAATGTGCGATACGTTTAAAGGGCAATCCTCTGGGGCTTGAACTGATGCTTGGCTTCCATTTGGTGTTGACGTTTCCCAATTAGGAGTGGCATTTCATATGGTCCATTGAAACCAATCATCCCCTTGAACTTTACACAAACCATCAAACTAAAAGGGACTTTCTTATCAAGCATGGGAGTGATTGAAAGCACGGAAGTCTATCTTTCCGACAAAATGTCACATCTCCAAGTGGTTTTGCCTCCCATCACTCTGACGCCGAACAATGTACTTCGGAATCCTGCAATAACAAAATTAATTAATTGATGGCGTCAAACTCGCACCTTCGTGCTTGGTGTGAAAACTTCATTGATAGAGTCAAGCTCGTGTTAAAAAAAACAAAAAAAATCTTATCAAGAGGGAAACGTTTGGCTTCAACATGCGCCAGGAAGCAGTTTCCGGTCGAAAATCAAGTCAAGACAGACTGAGATTTTTTTTCGCCAAAATACTTACCCTTGACGTGAAGAGCAAGCAAAGTTTTTGGCCGCGTCACAGACAAGCTCATTGTAAGGGGCGTACGGTGAAAATGCGATTCACAAAATTAAAGTGCAGCAAACGCACGATTTTTACAGTATTTGAGGTTCATGGAGGAGCTGCACACACAAATTACGTACACACACGTAAAATAATGAATGAGACAACACTGGACTTCACTTCAGACAAATACACTTCCCAGTGATGTCACTTCCCAGAGCACTCTGGGTACCAGCGACGCAAAAATTTTATGACGTCACTTTTCTCTCCACACTCAGCAGATCAATTAAGGAGGAATTTCCTCCTCCCGATGGATGCAAACTTATGGGGTTTGTCTGTGCTCGAACCTTTAAATCCAGAACATAAAGAAAGAAGGCAGGCAGCCTGTAGCATGTAGCATTTTAAAAGTCTTTGGTATAAGTAGGCCAGGGACAGAATAGAACCAGCGACATCCCCAATCCAAGGTGGGTGTGTTCTCACCGTTCGTTATGCCACCACGTCTGCTAAATGATGGAAATAAATGGTTCAACACAACTTGGGGTTTTGTAAGTGTCAATATACTGTCTGAAACATGGTAAGGTATGAAAAAGAAATGCAAAGGCCATTCAAAAACATTCTAATCAATAGACTGAATAGAAATGCCACAATTTTGAAATATTTGTGGTATCTGTCTGTCAGACCTACATTGGGGGGGAAGGGAGAGTGAACATTGTTACCATTGTGTTGCCTTGAGCAAACAAATCCAGGCACAACAAAAGGCTGATTGAAAGCACGGAGGTTTATCACTTCTTTTTGAATCAATAGGATTAATAGAAGTTTGACACTTCTATTTAATCATATTAATTCAACGCAGAAAATGAGAAAAAAATAATCCCGAGCCACTTGCATTTACAATGCGACCATTTTTAAAACCGGAATTTCTATGGAATATACACGACTCCTTGATGGTCGTGTAATGTTATCCGCTAAGAGAAAGCTTGCCGTATGAAGGAAGAGGGGGAGGAGAGGAGTAGAAAGAGATAAAGAAAAAGCAAGATGAGAGAGTGGAGAGTAGAGTGAGAGAAGTGAGAGTGAGAGTGAGAGTGAGAGTGAGAGTGTGGAGAGAGAGAGAGAGAGAGGAGAGAGAGAGAGAGAGAGAGAGAGAAGAGAGAGGAGAGAGAGAGAGAGAGAGAGAGAGAGACAGTGAAAAGAAAGAATAATAAAAAAATAAATAAGAGAAGAAAAAGAAGCAGACGAGGCCTCAACACTTACCAATCATCTCTCCATTCAGTCAGCATTTCGGCTCCCAAGGCTGCTGGGAAATGGAGGATGCTGGGTAGGTAAAGCATTCACGGTCGCTGACTTCCACACTCAGATCTTTCCCATCTGCCGGGTAAAAACCGATGTACTGTGCCTGCAATGATTTCTGTGCACACAGGATAGACGAATGCATTTGCAGCGTACGATAACACAATGATTCGGTGTGTGCTTGCTTTCAAAACGTTTTGCTTCACCACACAACAAAATAATTACACTCAAAATATTGCCAGGGAATATATATTATCACTGGGGAAATTCTACAATAAAATGATTATCCACATATTGCATGGAGATACCAATATCGATAATGGCGTGCGCAAGGTGTGGAGCGGCTAAAACAGGTGCATTTACACTTCTTCTTTTTTTTCCATATTTCCTTTCCCATCCACTTTCTCACCGTGTAAGGCATAAGTGTTTCAGGCACTTATAGATAGGAAGCAAAACAAGGGCAATTTTGAAAACATTCGGAGCCGGTTCCCCACCCTTATTTCCCATGAGTACACGCTATCTTCCGAACCCACTCAAAACGCAGACACACATCAATAATGGTATCGCACGATCACCACCGGCAAAGAGATGCGGTCGGTGGATGTATAAACGCGGGTTGTAGCGGGCGTCCTGGGAGAGAAGAAGAACCAAAAAAGGGGAAAGATCTCCATATGGAAGAAATTGATCCAACGGAAGGAGCCTTTGAGACAAATCAATCCGGATCGAGATGCTCACGGGCCAGTGCAGAACAGGAAATCGGCGTGCATTTCTGCCTCAAGGACTCTTTAGGCTCCTGGTCACTTCTTATTGGATTTACAAAAACTCCAATCAACGTTTTGTCATTGGAACGCTGGTGTTTACACCACAGATGACTGAAATGCAAATTCCTCTCATGGGTATGCACACCCTCGCTGAAAGCACACTCATCCTTCGCTTTTTGGGGTCACATTATGTCGATGGCCAAGCCACGTCTCACCTAGTTGTCTTGAACCACAACATAGATGACAGGAATGATATCGCAGAAATTTTCATTGCTTAGCTAGCTGCAGTGCAAAACTATTTTGATTTAATAACAATATTTACAGGTGTCTTTGTGTGGGTGATATTAGTAATTACAATAATGATGTTTACCTTATATAGTATTTGAAGCAAAATCCCAAGGAGCTTGACAAATAACTGCAATGGGTAAGGAAGTTGAGAATGAAGTGAAAGCAACTGTTAAAGGATGGTATTTTGGGAGGAGTTTGCAAACTCTGTTTGAGGAGGCCGTGCAGATTGTAAAAGGCAATTTTGTCACAACATGCCAAAAAGTTGTGAGTACAGTCAAAGGGTTTATTTTTTAAAAAATAAGTCAATTAAAACGTCGTTGAGCGAAACACAGGGGATGAAGGGGACAACAGACGGGGCTGCAATTACACAGAAAATGTCTCATGGTAGTTGTCCTCCATGTGAGGTGTGCCTTGAGCTCAGTTCTCTTCAATGCTCATGGTAGTGGTGCTCAACCCCATTCCCTCCACCACCCCCCCCCCTTCCCATAACTTGCTACCTCAATGACGAATTGTGAAAGACGAAGGAGTGAGAGACAAGTCCACTGAGTAAAACACGTGAGTATCATGTGATCATCTCCATAATCATTTCATTTCAGGTGCCATGTGGAAAATGTTGGATGCCTGTTCGGCATTGGTGTGAAGCCTTCATTGATTGAAATTACAATAATTTAATTTTAAAACTCACATTTTAATGTCATAAATGATTTGTTGAGCAACTTTTCACTGCAATAACAAATATACAGTTAACATTATGTACATAAGTATAGCATTGACAAATGCCACATAAAAGGCTTGGTTGACATGATGCAAGCTCTCTGAAATAGATACATCCCAAATATGATGCAATAATTGGCATCTGACTGTGCAGGTCTACCAAGACTATCTGTGCACCTTAATGAAATCCCGCCGGAGCAGTGCCGCCCGTTGCAAGGCCATTTCTCGAGCCTCGTTCCCTCTCGGTATCCGTGGCATGGTATGCACTTCCCCCCCGAACTCGCAGTGCAAGAATGCTCTGGGTCATGTTGCCTGCAAACCAACTGGTAAGCAGATATACACCATTAATGCAATGGATTCTCCTGGACTCTCAGCATAAGGCACTCTCACATGGACCTCAAGAGAACCCATATCAGGGCTACTTCATTCAAGCTTACTCTGCTATTATTCTCAAAGCTCGACCATTATAATACCATGATGCAGTTTCTTTCATGCCTCCTGCTACAAGATTATATGACCAAGTTTTAAGGTGGCTGTCTTAGTGGTGGAATTGTCCCATATTTGAGCATTCATCGAAACATCGTCATTGTCAAAGGAGGCACCACTGGTTTAAGGCGAAGACCTCAACGCCAACGACATTGGTTTTACTGTGAAAATGGATTCTTGGAATTACAATCCACCCATCACATCGTTCAGCCATATATGATCACGACGAGGACTTCATGGAAATCGATGGAAATAAACCCTAATGTCCCCAGACACCAATCTAAATACAATGTCCCATTGTGTTCCTTCGATTCAGTGGGGATCTATTAGCGAAACGACCACTGCATGGGTTAATGCAGAGTGCCAGAGTTTTTAAGCCATTTCACACCTCAATGACTCATCCGACTATTTTTTTTTTCTTCCAAAAGACTCATAACTGTTGTACTATTACAGAGCTGCCAGCCTGCTTGGTCAAGGTGAGACTTTTTGCAGCAAATTTCACGGTTATGTTTTTCAAACACCATGAGGATGATGTCACTGATATGAAGAAAAAATAAACTCTTAAGGTGATAATGCATTGTGTCCGTTGCTTTTGGTTTTGTTTTTTAGAGGTTAACAATCATTCTCTCATTGAAAATGGCCCAAGGAACCTGTTTCGGATATATCTTCAAACACAGGAGGTGCATGGAGATTATTAAGGTCATCGTGAAGGTGCTTTCCGGCTTGATGGCCATTTAACCCATTAACAGTCGCTATCCTTCAGCACATCATTCCACAATTGTCTATTCAGCTTTGGTTTTACTTAGACATCTAATTTACTTAATCTACTAATTAAAGGAATGAAACCCCCATGGCATTGTCACAAAGGCTTTCTGTTGTGAAAGAAAAATTATGGCGTCTTTTGCATTGAGAGTAGAAGAGGGGACAAAGTCATTGAAGACCACTGAAGAACTTTCACAACTCAAACCTGCCATGGGCGACATGGATTGTGTCTGTCTCATTAATAAAAACACCGTCATGTGTATATACGTAATTCACGAGACCCAAAATCAATTCTCGTGAAAACACTCAAAGATGAAATATAAAACAATTTTCCCAGTGCCAACAAATTCCTCGAGGGTTTATATTCACCAAGGTCCATGCTTAAGACAATTATCCCCTTCGAGTGAATATGCAATGGATATCCCCATCTTGATACCAAAGCCAGCTTAACATCCCCATCTGAAAACAGAAATCTCATCAACCTGAAAAAAAAACTTTTACCGCTGGATTTGACTCTGCCATCAGTCAAACTCAAAATTAGAAAACCCAGCGATGAGTGTGGTTCCACCATTGCAAAGTAAAACTAAAAGGGCCTTGGTAGAGCACATGCCTCTGCCACACAATGCCTGATGAAGTAGAACATATCGGGCCCAATAAATTTTTGAGATATCATGCTACATACCGTTTTTGGCCATATCTCTCAATGATGAAAAATCGCTTTTAAAAATTCTTGCAGCTGGATCTGAATCCGGATCTTCATCAAAATCGAATTGGTTCGTTATCGTCACACACCCAACCTGCCCACGAAATTTCATTCAAATCTGCCCCTAACCTTTTAAGATATCCTGTTCGCAAACAATGAAACAAACAAAGACAGACAGGGATGAAAACATAACCTTACACCTTCATTGACGGAGGAAACTAGACAGCATCTGAAAATTCAAAGCCTGAGAGCATCTGGTAACCCGTGTGTGCTTGTCTGTCTGTGTGTCTGTTCAGGCCAAAATGTTTTTGTTTTTTTATCATTTGAGCTTTTGTCATCAAATTTTCAACAAAGCTTTATGATGAGAATATGAAGAAGACAAATTAATAATTTGGTCAAAAAGTTAATGGTACCATTTAGCATATGGAAGACGAAGAAGAAGTCCGATTACAAAGTGGACAAGCTTTATATTTTCAGATGCTTTCTAGTTTCCTTGTTTGGTTTAACTGTCAAAAGTCCGTGTTAATAAATGTGCTTTACAATCGTGGAGTTAGAAATCCCAAATATCATTTTCCGTCATTCCGCATTCCTTTCCACAAATCATCTGCCGCATATTTTCCTCACCCACTAACGCGTTATCCACGCACTCCCCAAAATGGTTAGCAGGAGGGGAACGGAGTGCAAAGGGAGGGTCTCCGTTTCAGTCAGGATGTGAGTCAACAAATGTAAGGTGTGCATGGGGTCTGTCCTGTCCCTTCCTATTTTTCAATCTCAGCTCATCTTCGTTGCCAATCATTCATCCCATCATTCTTTGCCAATCACCTATACTTCACTTCCACATTGGATGTATGATACCAGCATGTGTACTGTAGAGTGTTAAGTCAATGATAAGGTTCCGAAAGCGGGTCTGTCGTGTAGGTGATAAGGGGGAATGTATACATGATAATTGTTGCACATATATGTCTTTCCATTGTTTTCTCTGGATGTAAGTACTTGTTTGGCCTGCCATTGGGAATAGTTGCATTTTTATTGCTGCCACTAAAGACCACTTCTATAAGAAATTGTGTCCTGACTTATTCTGTCTGTTCTGATGGCAGCATAAGACTGAAGAGACGCTTGGCCAGCTCGGAGTCGTTATCCAAATTCGATCTCAGATGCTGTTACCTGATGTTGGTTCTGCTCAGCTGACTGAATAAAGTCTGTTACACAACCACTGGCACGGTACCCACTCGCACTCGGGCATTTGTGTATGGTAACACGACTCTGGGCGTTGGATCCTGTGAGAAATTCTGGGGCGACTGGCGATCATGGTCTCTTGAAGACACGCTATCCTCTCAGAGTTATCCGGAGGTGACGTCCCCAAACCATCGATATATATCAGTGATGTAGGACTCGAGTCCACTTTTTGGGGGACTCGGACTTGCACTCGGACTCAATCTCAAGAACTCAGACTCATCCCGATTCCGGCTCAAGTCCAGCAAAATTTAGTGTACAATAAAACTTTTAGAGTACAGTGGAAATAAAAAGTGTGCAGTAAAACTTAAAACTTTAAGTGTACAGCAGCAAGAACAGTAACCAGAGCTAATTGGTTTCCCGGGAAAAACACTTGTACCGTGCAACCATGAAGAAGATGATTATAAAGGATTAACGGACAGAAAGAAACAATCTCGTGCAGTGGAAAATGAAAATAACTCCAACCGATGTTCTAGATATTCGGAGATATTAAACACAAATGTCATACCTTCGTGTAATGGTGCGCGATCCCAACACAATCTGTTCTTTCAAAGAGCACTTTTAATGATTTGCTGAATCAATTTAAACCAAAACACTTTTTTTCTGTTTCGTAATAAGATTGAGGTTTTGGAGTGTAAAAAGAAACCGGATCGAGTCATCTATTTCTCCACAACATTACGGCTTAAGCGATCTTTCTTAAAGTACACTATGTTGAAAAAAAAAATGTAACATACTTTACATCGTTGTATTTTTAAACACAAAAAGACGATTATTTGGACAGTCATATCATCAAGTTAGCTGTTAATTTATGTGTTTTGAAAAAAAAACAATTAAAATAAGCAATTATATCTCACTCCTGATTGGTTAATATGATACCTTCCATATCACCGTTATTATTTGAGATAGAACCTCGATTTGGTGTGCTTAACTGCAAATGCTACCCTGAGGATGTGTTAAAATCGAAGCGCCAGACTGAGCATGTCGGGAAAAACTACAGCAGGGTTATGATTGGGGTTTTTCATATTTTATTTTTTTTATTTTTTCATCTCACAGTATGAAGGGGGATTGCTGTGAGTACAGAGAGTTGTTAGAATGTCAAATCTGACCAAACCTGAAGGAATTAGAGCAAAAATAAGGGTTAGGATTCCGGTTGGGGTTATGAATTATTTATTTATTTTTATTTTACTCTTCGTCAGAACAAGGAAAGAGAGAAGGGGAAGGGTAATGATGTGGCATAAATTCAGCAAATGACGTCATCACTGATGTGCTGGGGGTGGAGAACACCGATTGGACAGAGGTGCGCGTCATGTGTGATTTATTGCCTTGAGGGCCAGAAATGCCGCCTCCACTTTTATTTATGGCGGATCAAGTACCATTTGAGGTATTTTAAAAGGGTTAGTGAAATTTGTTTTATTTGTTTTGCCTTCCTTTGCCACCCACGCATACCGATATTTTTGTGCTGAATTTAGCGAGCATATTCCAAAAATAACAGCATGTCTAACTGGGGAGACGGTGGACGTACCCACACAATTCACACCTCTGAAACAAATGGTGAAAACGGGATGGTGTAAACAGCTGGATAAAGTGAGCAACAAACAACAACAATCGATTCCAAACACCACATCCGCTTGTGTACAACACCCAATGGGAACCCCAACAATCACACAAGGCGCACCTCATCACTTCCAACCAAGACACCAAATCAGCCATGTTCGTAACCTGGAAACAGAAAAACAACATGCGCACACACATGCTCACCCACGCACACACGACACCAGATCACGTGTCAGTGAAAACAAAAAATAGAGCAGAGCAGCCCATCAATGATGCGATTTGACGTATACTTGCCTTTGAGTTTGAAAAAAAAAAAAAAAACCCAAAAACCCACTTCTCCATTTGACCTCACGCACCAGCACGTGAGCGGAAATGGGCGGTCGTATCAGAAATAAAAAAACGATCACGTGCGAGGCTCGGGGTCTATTGGCCTGAGGAAGTCTGCTGTGAAGAGGGGAAACATCACCTGTGACCGGGTCTGTTGTTGCTTATTGTTCAAATTAGCAGAGTAGATCCAGTTTACTTTTGGCTGGAAAGCATCTCTTTCTTTTAAAATGTGTAATCCCAACCAACCCAATCTTCCACTATATATATATATATATATATATATATATATATATATATATATATATATGTATAATAATATATATAATAATAATATATATATATATATAATTAATAATATATATATATAATAATATTATATATATATATATATATGTGTGTGTGTGTGTGTGTAATGCTGTTTCACAATTATTTTCAAGTAAAGCTGGCAAGTGAACTCAAATCTCACCTCTTACATCACTGCATTGATGGAAATGGTCAGAAGTTTGAGGTTGAGGAAGGGCTGAAAGCCATTGGTGATAGGCCAGAGCCAACCACGGTGTGCACAATATCCCCAGCTGCAGATTGACAAAAAAATAAACCAATGTCACCCGTTAGGGTGATCCGTATCTTGCCAAAAGGTGACCACGTGTTGACTTCTTTAAGGTCACACTGAGGTGAACAGAGCTGCTATCCACCAGGAGCGACTCCTTGAGGAATACTGCCTACGAGAGATATCCGATGAGAATCGTTCTACAGAGTAACCATGAAAAATATGCGTTTTCCTCAAAACGTCACCAAATCACGTGCATAATGTCTCAAAGCTTGATATATCTAGAAAGCACTCATCGAGGTGTTCAATTGAGGTACTACACGATATAGTTCTAAAACTTGAAAAATTTGACCTTGGGGTCAAATATGTTTGACCTTAGGCGTTAACCATGAAGGTCAAGGCCAATCGCCACCAAAAAATTAATCAGCTGAATGCCAGACCATGAACTTATATTCCCATGAAGTTTGAAGACGATCCGATCAAAATTACTCAAAAAATAAGGGTTTCGTCGACTCCCCTGATTTGCGACAAAGTGACCTTGACCTTTGACCTTGACCTTCAAAATTTTATGCGCTGAAAGGGACCTCTATAGGCCTCTTATGCGAAGTTACAAAAATTTTCAATGATAAACTGTGCTCTGCAGAGTGATTTATACGTGATTACAGATAAAAAAAAAAACACAATAGGGTCAGGCCTCGACCAAAATAATCAGCTGAGCGCCAGACCATGAACTATATTCCATTGAAGTGAAGACGATCCGATCAAAATTACTCAAAAAAAATGAGGGGTTTTGTCGATTACACTGATTTGCGAAAAAGTGACCTTGACCTTTGACCTTGACCTTCAAAATTTTATGGCCTCAAAGGGACCTCCATAGGCCTCTGATATGCGAAGTTACAAAAATTTCCAATGAAAACTGTGGTCTGCAGGAATTTTTTTTCGTGATTACAGAAACAAACAAACAAACAAACAAAAAAAAAAACATACAGACTGACTAACATATCTTGCAAAAACTTCGTTTTGGCAAGATAAAAACACAACACCATGGACAAAGTTAAGCCAGTGGTGCAGCTATGAGGAAGAAATAAAAGGAGCTTTCCATACAAATCTATCGCCGAGACGACAGTGTGGGTAGCAATCTTATTGTGGTGATTGTACTGTGATGAAACTGAGAAACATTATTTATTTATTTATTTATTTCACTGAGGCACCATCCAGCTACTTTGGCACAGCAACGCAAGCACAGCTCGCTCATGCTGAAGAATTGCTCTCTTTCTGTGATAAATTCATTTATGAAGAGTGAACTAGTTGCTCTCCAAAAAAAAACCTCTGCATAATGGGATTTCAAGAGATTGCCACTGCAAATCGAACCTAAGACCAGAGAACTCAAAGGTGAGCATGGAAGTTTCGCATATTTAATGTTCGTCATCAGGGATAGAGTATAATCAAATATGATACTATCATCGGTAGTTGAGGATCGAATATCATCAAAGCCCTCCCCCATGTTGGTTCATCAAGAACATGTAACTAGAACCAGCACGGTCAAAAATACACTTGTCGAGGTCACAATTATCACCCGTGATCAGCAAGCATGACTAACCACACTCACGAATCAGTGACACCTGATAACTAATGACATCACTGCCTCCGCTCAGAGCACATATTTACAGTCAATCGAGAGAGACCATTATGGGCCATGTTCTGATGATTGCAGTCACATGGAACAAAGGTTCCATGTGCAAGTGTAATGACATGACAATGAATTTGATAATGCATTACAGTAGCACGCCATTCACCATGGAATACCGGACAGTTGAAAGTTTCTGCTTACTGCATCGCTTGTGAAAATGAGGTAAAAGTGTCGTTTTCCAAGGGAAAATGGAAGGAAGACAATGGGGAGGTGGACGATGCCATCAGCTTCCAGATGCAGCAGCCGTGCGGTACAGAAGGACCAGTGTGTGGACTCTGTTACAAACGTGCATGCATACGTAGATGAGCACATGCGAACACACAAGCCAACATAGTGCACTGTGGCCGATTATTATAATAACAGCATTTTCAACAAGTTTTCAAAGTGAGCCACTTGAGTTTGTCTCTGTCCATTTATTTTTGCATTGGTGTGCATCGGTGAGCATAATAATAGAGCTAATAGCAAACAGTGGCTGTTTAGAAAGCAAATTCAATAAATAAATACATGACAATAATATTGACAAGTCTGGAGACGGCGATGGTTAACGAGCAATGTACACGGTTCGCCTTTTATATTTTTTGACCTTCGAGGGGACGCCACGGGCAAACTGGCGGGAATCGGGAAAAACGTAAATGATGAAAGTTGTAGTACTCGAAGCGCACTACTTGCATACCAGCTTTCATTCGAAACAGATGAAAACCCTAGGAGCTCGATGCCCAATTTATTTGATTTTTTTGACATTTTCTAAGTTCGTGACCTTGTGACCTTGACCTTGGGAGGAAAATGAAAAATCGAGCTCCGTGGGGCTATGCAGGTGCGTGATCGGATGTGAGAAATCGGATGTGAGACGATCACCAATGTGATGTGAATGTGATTCACCAATGTGAGAGGATCGGATCAAAACCCACGGAGCTATGCTCGGGACAGACAGACACACACACATAAACGAATATAGTGGTCACTTACTGACTCGTGAACCAATAATTAATACTATCCTTGATGTAAATTAAAATTTCAATCTGGGAGTTTTAAATATTATTATTTCTAAAATCTGCAAGTATATATATATATATATGTATATTTTAACCAGAAAGGGGAGGGGTGATTCAACTTGCAGTTTAAGTAAATAATTGCAAATCTCTAAAATCCCACACTTTAAAATGTGCTCAGCATATTAACATTCGATTTATACAATGTTTATTTAACACCTCTGCAAGACTCGTGTGACATTCTCCATTATCTGAAGTCGAAGTGAAATTGTGGCCTTCTCACCTTGTACCCCGTGTCCTCCAAGTACTTTGGTCAATTCACCTCCTGGTTCAGAGCTTGGCTCCTGGGAAGATCTGCATGATCTAAAGGCATCAATGTCAATACACATCGCTTGCTGGAGCATCTACATCCCAGAGGAGTTAGTTATTGGTCGACAAAAAAATTAAACTTCACACCATCGCTTGTGGATTTCCAGGCTTTAGGGGATTCAGGACAGCTGAAAGTCACAATTTGATCCCCTCAATCCCCTCATAGTCTTCAACTTCAATCAGTAATTCAATTCAACACTAAGAAGCATTCATGACGTTTATTCATCCATCGAGCGAATCTACATCTCAAGGTGATTCTATTACGAACTTGAACGGCACTCGATAGAGCACATACCTCTGCCAGGCTGAAAAGTTAAAGTTTTGTAGCCCACTGATGAGCCAGATCTGCATCCGTACCTTAGCCAAATTCCAATGATCTTGTTCTTGTCACCTACCCAACTGATCTATCAAGTTTCGTCCAAATCCGTGCGCAAATTTTTGAGATCTCGTGCTACGTATCGTTTTTGGCCCTATCTCTCAATGGTGAAAAATCACTTGAAATGTTTTTTTATATCCATGTACCAGATATGGATCTTTACCAAAATTGAATACATTGGTCCTTGTCAAACACCCAACCTGTCGACCAAGTTTCGTCCGAATCTGTCCATAACTGCGAGATATCGTGCTCACAGACAAACAAACAGACAGACAGGGGTGAAAATATATCCCCTATCCACCTTCGGTGGCAGGGGTAATTGAACAAGTTGGACGAATCATTATTTTCCCGATTGAGCTGGGTATGAGGGAGCAGGTATGCCTTTCAGGCAGTGCTCTACCCACCACCACGGTCTTCAACGTGCGAGGAATTTAGAAACTGAACAAAGCGTCGGCAAACAAGAGGCCTGCTCTTTGATGCTCACAGGCAGCACGGTTCTGCACAATCCTCGATAATCTCTTGGATTTTCCCCTTGCAGAATTAGATTTTCTGATTTTGCTTTCTTGACTCCTGTTATTGAATCATTCAGCAAAGAATCAATCAACCTTTGTGAAATTTTGTGAGTGTTGGAAGTTGTCCATTTGCTCAGTATAATTCTTCCTTATTTATAACTGTTGAAAACAATTTGTGAACGTAAAATTTCAGAAACTTTCTGGTGACGCAATTGGACGATAAAAGTGTGATCTTTCCGCTGCATCGTATCGAGAAGTTCCAGACAGAGGCAGCTTTTGTGAATCCATGGTCCCAGCTCAAGATGATTTCAGTTAAATTTAACCAAGGGGGTGGAAATAGCACTGCGAGGACCGAATGACATTTCAGGCAGACTCTGGGGTTGGGGGGGGGGGCTTCTTTTACTTCCAGCTCTAACACAGCAAAATGCATGCCATTGTAATTCAACAAGAGGACAGGAGGCAAAGGAACACTCCAGCTGTGGTAAATGGCAGCTCCTTTGGGCAATCCTTCAGAATTAACAATAATGGGATTTGATAACCCTGCTGCCTTGAAGTGAACGTGAGTTGCACCACTATTGTAATAATACGAAATTGTATATATTGTTGCTTCGAGCACTGGATGGTAAAATGGTTACATTCCCAATGCCGTTGCACAAAGTAGCTCTTTCCAGTTCCTAATGAACATTCTGCGAGTCTCAAACAGCTTAATAAAGAAAATAGATATAACGACAGCAGTAATAACTACAAAATAGAATATAACGCATATACATCGATGGATAGTCCTCTGCCCATATTCGATGTTAAACCAAGCTGTTACGTTTGATCTCGATTAAAGGTCACATGAAAAACCTAAGGTGCCTTGAAGTACAGCAGGAGAGAGAAAAGGAGGATAAATCGAAGAGAGGGAGGCAACATTAGATGCTTTGAACTCGAGTTATGGTCGGCAAAACGGTTTTCAAGGAGAACATGACCTTTGACCTAAATAGTGACATATATCATCTCATTTGAAAAATTGGAACTGCTCACACACCGACTAAGTTAATGGAGTACTGCTCTCCCCTATTGACTGACACCCCCACTTCATGTCTGCTTTGGATTCTCTCAAATATAAAGATCTCCAAGTTGTTGGCATCTCCCGTGATGAGGCCAAAGCACAAGGCCTATTGCTTTTACATCGCAAACGTGTCAGTGGCTTCTAATTTTTACCCCCTTTTCTCCGCTGTTCAATCTGCCTGAAGCTGTTCAATCCCACTCTTCCCATCACAACTTCACGTTGGCAGTACACAACAATCTCATGCGTTCTCACATCCCTACCCATGATCATTTCTACTTCGGTAACCCTCCCTAACCTCAAACATTTTACCTGCAAGGTTTTTTCCCTGGCTATTTCTCTCTCTCCTCTTTTCCCGTTTTTTCATTCTCTTCCTCGATACATACACCTACTGCCCCACTTGTCAGTCCATTGCCTTTTTGCCATTTGTCTCTCCCCCTTTCCCTGAGCGTAAATGTGGAATAAAAATATTTTAAAAATTCAGAGCCTAATGGGACTGCCTTGGTATTGCCTTGGCAAGTTGAAATGGTATTGCCTTGGCAAGTTCAGAGCCTAATGGGTCCTTGCCTTGGCAAGTTTTAGCCCAGCAAGTCATGAATACGATGCAAAATCGACATGGGAATTTTGGAATTTCAACATTATTGATTCAAAAGCATGCAATCGGGGAAAGAAGGTCCACTTCATAGACAGGACAACATGCTCCACAGTGCCGTCACTCCACTGGCACCGCATCACATTACAGTTTTACTTCAATCTGAATCCAATGGCAATCAAGCTCGGTATTAGAAGGTTGAGAATTGGGAAAATTACCATGATGCTCATCAATAAATACAAGGACATGAGTAGACAATGACTTCTGGTTTTGTGTTATTTCACGACCAGAATAGATCTTTTCTGCTCTGGGAGAGTCTGAAAAGCTGAGGATACCTGTTCAGGAAGTGTCATCTTTGACAGTTTTTGCTGATTACCTCCGCTCCAAAGGTGGACAGTGGCTATGCTTTCACCCATGTTTGTCTGTTTGTTTCTCTGTGAGCAGGATATCTCAAAAAATAATGGACGGATTCGGACGAAGCGTGGTGGACAGGTTGGGTGTGTGACAAGGACGAATTGATTAAATTTTGGTGATGATCCAGATCTGTATCCAGATACAATAATTTTTAAAATGATTCTTCACCATTGAAAGATGGGGCCAAAAACTATATATAGCATGATATTTCGAAAAGTTGTTGGCAGATTATGACAAAACTTGGTGGATGAGCTGAGTAAGTGACAAGAACAAGCCGATAAGATTTCGGTTAAGGTCCGGATACAAATCTGGCCTCTCACTGGGATACAAAATGTAACTGTTCAGCTTGGTGGAGGTATGCTCTCTACCGAGTGCTTTTCCAATTTGTCAATGGAATGAATTGACACATCGAGTACCTTCGCATGTATGCTTTTGTATTGGTCGTTGTCCAGGCCACATGCTGTTGTAGGCCTCAATTACTCCGATTTCTTTTATTCCTGTTTGTTCATCCCCCTGCTTCTCACCGCATTGCCCAACTATCAGTGTATTTGCTTCCCCCTCCGTTGCTTCACTCTTCCATGAGCTTCAATTTTGTAGAAGAAAAAAAAACTGATAGAAATCGGCGAATCAATAAAGCTGATGGGATTTCAACCCGGGATCCCAGCTTCATGAGCAGAGGGCTCCGAAGGGACCACCAAGAAGGCTAACCCAAACTCTTATTGTTGTATGACATTCTTATTTATTACTTACGAAATCTAAAGATTTCGTAAGTATATTGATGACTTCCGTCCTTTGTTTGTGTGTGTGTGTGTGTGTGTGTGTGTGTGTGTGTGTGTGTGTATAGGCATGATAACTCAAGAACGGAAGAAGCTACCAATGTCAAATTACACCACGTGATTCAGGAGGGTGATGGCTAGCGCTGATTAGATTTTGGTCAAAATCGATTAAAGGTCAAGGTCACAGTGAGGTCAAACATAATTCCGTAAATTCATTAGGAGAAATGGAGTATTTTTGCTTCGGTCGACGTTACGAGTTCGTTTTAACTTCGATTTATAATTTTGTCTCCGGTTTTTGCGATCGCTTAGGACGCTTAACACTCGGTTGTCCAAATTCTGGTAAAATCGGATGTTTTGGAGACGTTTTAAGATTGTATAAAAATATTTCACTCGCCGCGTCACGGCTCGTCACGTGGTGCAGCGCGCTCAGCAGACGCGTCGTTGAGTCCAGTAAAGTTTTGCGTGTGCGCGCTGACGGTGTTTTCGATAAAGATGGTGTTTAAAAGTCATTTTTTATCCCAATAAAGGTTATCGTCGCATGCCTGACTCGCTAAGCCGTCGGATTATGTAAAGATTGTTGGTGGATGGCCGAATATTACGGTTTTGTGACTTTGATAAAAATAATATTAAATAATTGCGTGGAGAAATGGAGATTTTTGCTTCGGTCGACGTTACGATTTTTGATGGTTTGGTACAGAATCATCGTAGAAACTTTGGTTTGCGTCGCTACCTTCTCCAGAGACAGCTTTTATTAGACAAGGTCAGAGGTCAAGTTGACGATTTCGTAAGTACCAGTCTATGACTGCTTGTTTATTATGTATTAGGATTGTCCAACACCTGCACAAAAAGAATGACAGTGTGCCTCTAAACGTTGAGTGAAAAAAAATTTTTTTTTTAATCTTTTATATTTGCATTTCACCGACAAGTCATGAGTGAAAGTTTGCATGAGCTACTATTATGGTCCAAAATAAACGAAGAGAAAGGTGTCCGTGCTTCAATCATAGAACAAACTGCATTATCAGTCAATATGATTATTTTGAAAACGGGATTGGGCATGACCAATTTGTTTCATTTTGCTGGAGTAATTGCAACGTGAACACAATTGCCATGTGATGCATAAACGCAGCTTGCAGACCTGAAGCATGGTTTTCACATTCCACCAGTCATAACAGGCCCTTGCGGCATCCTAAGGGCTTGTGAATGTCAGCACGAAGCATTTTTGCATGATTTTAAGAGCATCTCATGGTGCCGAGGAACCACTAAAAATACCGTATAAGTGGTTTGTCATTAACGATGATTACATCACACCTATGCTGCAAAGAAAAAGAAAAAAAAAAAAAAAAACTAAAGTAAAATTAATGGTTTTGTATATTCCAGATACTCGCCGGTCAGCTGTCTCGCTTTGGTTTAAATCCCGACCCAGGTGTAAACTGTCATCCCGGTGTTTCACAGGCTGGGTGATTCGTTAATGTGTGTGTCGTCCCTCGGATGGATGTTAAATGGGATTTTTCATCTGCCGGCATTACCTGGTGGGCGTTGAGGACCCCACAATGTCCTTCGCGTGGAGGATGTGAGCTATCGCCGGCACCATGAACAAATTCCAAATTCCTGCCATAACTGCTGCTGGGTAGGCAATTGCAAACCACCCAGTATAACCCTTGCTCAGGAAGCTGCTTAGGCGGAAGCGACGCTCTGTGAAGAGTACGGGACATCAAAGAGGGGAAAAGAGATATTCCAGATATGTTTGGCTTCTGAGTGACGGATTGCTCCCCAGGGCCTGCAAATGTTCAGATATCAATGTTTTGGTCCTGGTATGTATTGCTGATAAATTTGTGCATCAAGCCAAACGCTTAGGTAGTAGCATGTGCCTATGAAGTCCGTTGTCGCTAGGTGTGTACAAAGAAGAGCTGTAGTGATGAATGCTATCGACTTCACAACTGCCCACTGCATAAATTTGTGTCAATCAAGTGACGCCGCTTTATGCAGTGGGTGGCTTTGTGTTTTTCAGGCACTGAAACTGAGATGGAATGCATAATAAAATTGATAACAATCTTACCAGCCACATTTTATAATACTAGTTCACTGACAAGGAACTTCAACGCAGGAGGAGGCCATTAGATCCATTGAGCCTGCGCTATAATTGCCAACACATGGTTATTTGTTCATGCTCTATCCTTTTTAAATGCTGAGCATCAAGCAAAGAAGCAGGATGCATGTCTTTGGAGTTTTTAAGTTCTTGGTATGACTCAGGAGCTCAGGCAGGGTTCAAACCGCCACCCTCCCAGACGGAGATAGTATGCTCTAACCATGAGGCCACAGAGTCTGGTTTAGATATATTATTCACTGGGAATGGGTCTGCAAGCAGGGTGGGTTTGTGGCGAACACCTCTTGTTGGTCACGCCCCTTGCAGCAAGTGCTGGTATGACACATAGGTTCAAAACCACCATTCCAGTTTAGAGGTGCTGTGTGTGTGTGTGTGTATTTCCCAAATATCCATTTACATTTCGGGAATTCAAACTGATCGATACATGCCAAATGCTTCCGATAAATGTGGAATGAGGTTGAGTTCGACCAATTTGGAAATTGTGCGCCTTTAAAGCCACCGTTATTGCTCTCTCAAACGTGGTTCAATTTGCACTTGTACCAAACAGGATTCGAACAACAGAGAGAAGGAAGCCATGTTGTACGCACCGTAGGTCTTCTCCTGTGCTTCCCAGGCTCCTCACGGCGCTTTGTTCTTCCAATTGGGTGGACGGCCAGAGTTCTCTGCATGACCTTGGCATTTGAGACTCCACTGCTGTAACCCGAGACAGTGAAAAAGGCATAAACAGAATATGTATTATAAAATAGGCATCTGTCTTTGTCTGCACCTTTATGGCCAAATTTTTATCTTGTTCTTTTTGTGTTTTTTTTTTTTCACACCATCAGTTAACGCTGATCTTCCATAGATTCACAATGGTCAGAAAAAGGAATTGAGCACGTCATGTCAATCCTTCCTGGATTAGAAATGGCTCAACCCTCCACTTTTACAACAAACAGCCATTGTATGATGTGGTATGAAGAACTAGTCTTGCTGCTGGAGGCTGGTGCTGATCTGCTTCGGCAAACAGGGAGAACGATGGATGGAATTACCAGGACATTGATCGAGGTCTCCTAACCGTGGTCAGAAGCAAGGATAAGCTGACATTACCGAGAATTCACCCTCCATCGTGACAAAATGTAATGCCTAGGTATGTGATTTTAGCAAAGAAAAAAACCCCAAAACACCATAATGCCAAGTGCGGAACACACACACACAACACACACACACACAACACACACACACACACACAGACAACGAAAATTGAGGTGAAGAAAGACAGAGAAAAAAAAAAAACAGACATGGAAGGAAAGAGCAAAAAGGACAGCAAACTTCTTTTTCTTCTTCTTTGTCACCCCCGATTATTCCCACTGTTCTGGTGGGGTCGGCGAGGAAGGAGGGTGGAATGGTTCTTGCCCAATTCTTTCTGGAAGAGGCTGTCCAAGCATGACGTTGGACTAAAGGTGATTTGGACAGGGTAACATGCAGGGGGACAAGGGAGCTAGTGAAGCAGAAATAGTCTCATTTGCAAAACCCCAAAGGTCATCAGAGTGACCTTTTGGGATTTTTTTTTGTTTTCATAAGAATCGTCAATCCATAGGCAAGTGCTCAAGTCAAAACGAGAGAGACAC
>CM068967.1:21516154-21543021 GCA_035128595.1 Eptatretus atami | reverse complement strand
TGGCGCACTCGGTCATGATAGAACGTAGCTAGGAGATGGCCTGTAAGAACAGGGCTTTACGGCTGGCTTTCTTTCGATGCATGAAGAAGGCGGCACGAGTCTCGTACTCGTGATGAGGCAATTTGGCTCGGTGGTGAAGCAAGATGCTGGCCTTTGGCTCTTAGTTGGGTAGTGAGGAATGGCCCAAGCCTCGTGAATGTCAAATAGCAGGTCGGCGATGATGATTGATGCACGAAGCAGCTGCATGGGGTCTCTGAGCCTTGGTGTTGAATACCGCTCAATAATTGCCTGACTAAGGTTTGTCCCGCTGCGAGAGAGAGAGTACTGGAGCCATTTTACGCGCATCTACACGTGAAAATAGAAGCGCCTCGATTCAAGTTCCACAAAGACCATCTCTTGACAAAGCTAAGTGCCAGAGAGTAAAGGAGGATTTTCTTTTGTTTCATTTTCCCCTTGTCTGTATTTGAGTCTGTGTGTAGAAGCGCCTCGATTGGAGCTTAATTATCTCACATATTTATAATTATTACAATAGAATTACCCTTGTAAATCTTACTATTGTCAGTAAAAACGTGTTCATTTTCAGTTGCTGTTTCCATGTATTTGTCAGGGGTTTGAGTGTAAACCCCCCTGTGCATCCCCATCTGTGCCCCCGTCGCACTGCCATTGCGCACTTCCCCTTCTGCCGTCCTGGTGTAGTGCTTAACTGTGTTTCCCGCGCACGCATTAATCTCCGAGAGTCTCAGCTGTAGGCCTCCAAAGGAGGAGTTCGACCGTCCGGGCTGGCGGTGTTGACCGCCCGTCACCACAATTTGGGTCGGGGGTTTAACATGGGCCGCCAGCGCCGGGTGTGTGTTATATATATATATTATATATAATATATATATATATATATATATATATATATATATATAATATATATATCTTGTTGGCGAATTCGCGCCGCCGGCGTCTTGAACGGCCACGTAACTCGAATCGCGGCACGTCTGCCCACCGGACGGACAATTCTGTCGTGACCCTCTCGCACACCAACGCCGGGAGCTAGTCACGGGTGGCCTTTCGACCTCACCACAATCGTGCCAATCGGCCACCCGCGTAGGATAGGGTGTTCGCCAAACTGCGACCTACCTAATACCACCGCGGATGGTAAACCGGGCGATCGTACCTTGCCACAGGTCGACTCCGGACACGAGCCGCTTGGTGGCCCGTTCCGTACAGTATCGGGATAACCGAGCGGTGTTATCGTCACCTGGACGTTCAGATTAATTACCGGATGTTGCACCCACTATGAACCCCTTACGTGATGCAAGATGGAGATTCAAATGGAGAAAAGACGAAGCGAAACGGCACAGTTCAACAAGCAAGCATTTTATTACGCGACACACGGAAAGCACGTATATACAGCCATACAGAATACACAAAAAGAAAGGCAAGAAGAAAACAGTTGACACCGACCACCTAACGCGTACACGGCAACACTTATACAGTTTTACTTCACAGACGGCGCCAACACACATTACACAAAAGCAAAAGAAGGAAGCCACTCTCACAGACAAGGAGGCAGACAGGCCCGTAGGCCAAATGTGCGGGGACCTAGAGGAGCGGCCAGGTCCACGAGACCAGGGAGGTCTTACCCGCGTCCTCGTGACGCATTGGCGGGCAAGCCGCAAAGTATCCGCGCCGCTGTGCCCGACTCCGGGCCCCTGGCGTGCTTGTTGGCACCACGTTTGGGGTGGGGGAGGAACGGGGCCCCCTTTGCACTATCTCAGCGCGGGGGAAGGGGAAATTGTTGATGCCCTGGGGGAGGGGAGTGGCTGGCTGGCTTGGGTCCCGCGACGAGACGAGCGATCCCCCACACCGCACCTCGTCGCCGACCGCCGTCCTCCTTGCCTCGGACCCGAGCTCCCTTGTTCCGACCCGCCACCTGCAGCTCCACCGCGCGCCTCCACTTCTTCCAGCTCAACTCTCAACTTCGCTCCCCAACGCTCAACGCTCCACGCTCCACGCTTAGCTCCACCAGTTCCACACTCTCTCGTTCCACACTCTCCTAGTTCCACACTCTCTTTTCGAGTCGCCTTCCGCTCGCACCTTTATAGCTCTCAGGAGGCGCCGATATGCAAATTCCCGGATCAGGACGCAATTGGAGGCGGGGCCACACCGCCCCCCCCCCCCCGGTCAGCCATTGGTCGGGTAAAAATGGGCGTGAACCTCCCTGATCCTAAAATTTGCATAGATGGACCTAGACGGAATTCACCTACACGCCCTGGAGGCGGGCCAAGCCGCCTCGCGCTTGCCCATTGGACGGAGGAGAAGTGGGCGTGAAGCATTCCTGATCCACGGATCGACGCGTTCGGCCTCCATGGCCGAACGGCTCCGGAACACGTCGTTTGGTGTTGACTGGTGGTGTTTGGGAATGCCGGTAGAAGCGATGATGTGGGATGAAGTTGTGAAGGTAAAGGCGAAGGTGGGTGTTTGCGAATGGTTGTAGAAGCGATGATTGGTGGTAGCGTAGGTGGTGGAGGTGGCGTCGTTGTAGTGTGGTTGGCGCTGTGGGGGGATGGCGTGGTTGTTGAGATGCTGTTTGTTTGAAATAAAAGATAGAACAGAAAAATGGCTAACTCAAAGCATCGCAGCCCGGATGGATCACATAAATTCCCTCTATACAACGGGTTTGGGCTAACTGTTCTGCCTCTCCGTGTGTGGACCGGATAGCATACAGCTAACCCCATCCGCCAATGAACGTATACGTCTAACAACCATGCTGAGGCTTAGAGTTCTTTATTCTTGACGTTGGGTATGAGTTGTGGTAATCGCTGTAACAAAAACAAAAATAAAATGTTATAGTAAGTTGACACAGATATTACGGTGATCGTTATACATGTACAAGATCACTGATCAGAGTAACGGTTCAATAACAAATTAGAGTCACTAGAATAGACCGCAGAGCTTACATTTGTCTACACATCAAAGTTGCAAGTTCTTTCCTATAGGTTGTTGTTGTAACACAATTGTCGAAGTTCGTCGGTAAAACGAGAGCATCGAACTGTTTCATGTCGACATAAAGTCACAGTAAAAAAATTCTGGTGTTGAACGATAAACAAAATGCATCACTCACACTGTTGTTGGCCACAGTCTGGCATAAAACGCATTTTTCATCGCAGCGGGCAAAAAGCACATAGCAAGGCGACATTTTCTTTCTCAAACAGCGTGGTCATGGCTCACGGTTCTTTTTTTCAACAAGCGTGGTCATGGCTCACGGTTTCTTTTCAACAAACGTGGTCATGGCTCACTGTTGTTTTTTCAACAAGCATGGTCATGGCTCACGGTAGGCGAGCCACAGGAAGCAACAACAATGAATAAGCATGACTAGTCAACCGGCACAGTGTGGCGGCACACTCCCCGCCTGACGTCTTTAGAGACGTCACACACAAACACAAATATATTAGGAAAACAAACAATCAAAAAAAAAATGGCATCACTGATCCGTTGGAACATATCACAAAATGAACACGGCACATATTCATTTAACACCACAGGGAAGCAACACGACCAATTCACTAATAGGTCGTGTGAATGACACAATCTTCCCTTCCTTGGCAACGCGGATGACGGCTTTGCGAATCCTGCCGTCTGAGCCGGGCAAGACTTGAGTGATGACTCTGACAGGCCAGTCATTGCGGACACAATCCTTTTCCTTGAGGATTATAACGTCCCGTCCTTCACTTCTTGTTTGTCTTGCATCCACTTCCGTCGAACTTGGAGTGAGTGGACGTACTCGTGCGCCATCTGCGCCAGAACTCTTCTGCGAGGAGTTGAACTCTTTTTCCACTGGATACCGTATATGTCTTTGATGTCCGCGTCGTAGAAAGGTTCAACAGGCGACCCGTTTTCTGTTAATAGCATGTTGGGAGATAACACGAAAGGAGAATCTGGATCGGTAAACATGGGAACCAGTGGTCGGTTGTTCACAATGGCCATTACTTCCATCATGAATGTTGTCAGCACTTCGTGGGTTAGATCCTTCGAAGCAAACTGGGCCATCATAGATTCAAGAACACGTCTAACGACACCGATTAGCCGTTCCCAACTTCCCCCATGTGTGAAGAATGGGGTGGATTAAACAGCCATTTCCACACCACTGTTGTACAGGAATTCTTTACCGGGCCTTCCCCCACGTTAATGGCGTCAATGTGTAGAGGGTCTGTTGCGCGAGAAAATTTGTGCCACGATCTGACCTGTACTGTACACTTTTCCGCGTATGGCTTGGAATCTCCTGAGAGCATTTATGAAAGAAGAAGAGGACATCCCTTCCACAATTTCAATATGTATGACTCTGCTGGTTAAGCACGTAAACAGTATAGCCCAGCGCTTGCTACTGGCTGAACCACCTCTTGTTTTTCTGGTCAGGACATTCCACGGCCGAAGGCGTCGATAGCTACATACGTGAAGGCGGCGCCGGGCGTCACGCGATCCGCGGGGAGGTCTGACATCTTCTGCTGGAGTGGGCGTCCACGCAGCTTGCGGCATGTGACGCAGTGGTGAATGAGGGAAGTTAACAACCTTTTACAGCCTGTGATCCAAAACCTGCTGCGCGCGACAGCTCCCTCTGTCAGTAGTCGGCCTGTGTGTTTAACAAGTTGGTGGTGGTGACGTATCAGCAAGACAGCGACGTGATGTTTTCCAGGGACTATGACGGGGTTTTTGCCTTGAGCCGGTAAGTCACTGCGCCTTAGTCTTCCCCCGACAACCAACAGCCGTCTGCATTCAACGTCGGATCTAGCGAAGTATGGGGCTGTCTTTTGGCAGAGGTTTGTTGATTTCAAACACTGAATAACTCCGTTGCGTAGGCTTCCGATTGTACTTGTTGAAGTACAAATGTTTCTGCTTGTTTCTGTTGTTCTACACTTTTACCTTCCACGCAGGCGTGCCACCTTTGCATTCGTTTTGGCCTTTATACGAATGGAGGATATGTCGTAAACGGACAACAGCGCGACAAGTCTCTTTCCAGTCGGAAAACCGTTTAAAACGTTCTGTACCAAGGCTTGTGGATGAAGAAATGTTCGTCGATTTGACATTGGCAGACGGCCGAATTTCTTTATCTTTGTCGGGTTTTGACAGCGGGAACTGTTCCGTGTCGTTGACGTCTGTGTCGTGTCGCTGTGACGGCCCCCTGAAGCAGCTACTAGAGGTGAGGTCTGACGCTGCGATGAGTCTTGTAGCAACGTCTGCTGGGTTCATATGTGAAGGCACATATTTCCATTGTTGACATGTGGAAGATTTTTGTATGCGCTCACCACACGATTTGCCACATACACATAGAATCTCTGTATGGTTATACAGAGATAACCATACCACTTTACTGTCTGTGAAGAAGTTTATTTCAGCAATGTCAACATCGAGCTGTTCAGAAACTGTCTCGGCGATTTGCACCGCGAGCACAGCCGCACACAATTCCAGGCGTGGAATTGTATGCCGTGCTTTGGGGCAACTTTGTTTTTGCCCAGGATGAATCCAAAGTGCGTGTTACCGCTGACGTCCGTTGTCTTCAAGTACGCGACAGCTGCGATATTTTCTCCGAGGCATCGGAGAAAACGTGGACTTCTCTTTGACAGTTTCGTTCGGGCTTGGGGCGTAGGTCCTGCGAACTTGTAACTGTTCTAAGTCACTCAGAGAATTCTCCAATCATCCCATTCTTTTTCTTGTGTGGCGACAATGGCTCGTCCCAGATTACAGTCTCCGTCATGAGATCTCGGAGAAGTAATCTGACAATGGATCAAGAATTACCTTGAAAATTATGGGGCGACGAAGCCTAGGGGGTCGAACACACTGCTAATCGTAGACAAAACACCCCCCTACGTGTGAATGGTTTTTCTTTGGTGTTGACTTCAAACGTGAAGACATCGTGCTGGAGGTCCCACACAAGGCCTAAGCTTCTCTGTTGTGGTAAGGTATCTTCGTCAAAGTTCAAGTTCTTGAGGTTTTTAGCATAATCCTCTGAAGGAAATGACTTGAGTACTTCTGGGCTATTGACGACAATTTGTGGAGGCGGAGGTTTACCGCCGTTCGCAGAGCTTCTTGTGTGGCAGACAAGAATTGTACCGCTTGTTCACAGATGACATGACGTCAATCCGTCATCAACATAAAAGTTGTGTAGTACAAAGTTTGTGACGTCAATCATTGGTTTTTCTTGTCCAGCGACGACAGCTTTCCGGAGACCGTACGTGGCCACAGCGGGAGACGGCCTATTCCCGAGACATGCACTGTCATTCTATAGTCAAAACAGCGGTTTCTCGGGATCGCTATCTTGATACCACAAAACTGAGGTAATTGCGGTGTTCTTGTGTTTGACAGGAAACCATAAAACATGGACTGAATGTCGTTGAATGCCACTTCATCAGAGCGAAACCTTTTCAAAACACCAAGTAAGTCATTGGTCAATCTGGCCCTTTTAGCAACACGTCGTTGAGTGATATGCCGTTGTACTTGGAGAGGAGTCGAAACGCCCGTATCGGTCGCGGCTTATGTGGATGGTAAACCCCGAAAAGTGGTAGATACCAGCATCCTCATCTTCTCGAAGGGGTGGGCGATTTCTGCGTGGTTCTATCGATAACCTGCTTCATAAACTCGACCATAGTGTTGTTTTCTTATCTGGGTTTTTAATGAGGCTGTGGTGCAAAGAACTAGCTCTTTTGATGGCTTCCGGTTTATTGTTAGGTAGCCGCTGTCTGTCTGCCTTAAACGGCAGCGGTGCCACCCAATTACCTTCAGGTGACCGATGCATCTCATCTTCCATTTCTAAATTGAAATGAATTGTCTGTCTTCAGTGGACAGGCCAGATTTGTTGTCATATTATTCACTTGGAAAAATGTCTGAAAAATTGTCGTTTTTGGCAGGTAACAATTCTTCAACAAACAGCTTATTGTCACATGGTGGGAAAATTGACGGACGACCGTCCGGCAAAAAGTTAATTTTATCACCACAGGACAACACCTGTTTTATGAACTTTGCCGATACAAGTTTCACGATTATCGCCCAGCCAAGAGTTTGTTTTCTGGCGAATGGAGACTCCTCTCGGGCCCGTCCGTTGTTCCAAATATGATGCGCTCTGGAATGTCCACGCCGATCATAAAATTAATATTCTCGGCGTCGCTGTCAATCTCGGGGGATTTCTGCAGCAATATCAGACAGGTGGCATGATGAAATGGCGACAATCGGCGTGGCTATCGTGACGGGCATTTGGAATTTCATCGCACTCGATTAACGTAGGAACTTGTATTTTGTGTACCGTCTATGGACTCTATTGTGTAGCAATGTGCACGTTTCCCAACCATTTGCGCTGACCCGGAGCATGACGTAAGGTTGTAGGAATATTTTCCCCGATTCATCAAACGATTTGAAAAATCTTGATCTGGCGAGCGTGACGTTGCTCTGGTCGTCGAGATTACGTAGGCATGGATATACTTGTTTGGATTGTCACTGTGGTAAACTTGGTCAGAATTTTTTTACTGCATGATTTACCCGGACACATCACCACAAATTTTGTGTGCATTTTGAGTTCGGAATGTTGACGGTAGCTCCCGCCGTTATCGCGCGAACGCCTTATTGGCTGGCGTGGCGGGGCTCGTTGGGTCACCGTGGGTTCTTTAAGGGGCTGCCGCTTGTCGTAATGCATTGCTGTAACATGCTGTTGCCTTACACACAGAACAGGATATATTTACATACATGTCTTTGCAACGTGGTCAGTTGAATCACAGCACCGGAAACATATCTTATTTTCCCGCAGAAAGTCCCTTTTTCGACAAGTGACTTCAATTTGAACGCACGACAAGTCGTTGAGGTTATGTGCAGTATTGTGCAAGGACAATTTGGCTAGAATGTCTGTCTTTCTTGAGAAGAGGATGCGATGTGCAGGAAGTTTGTTTACCTGTGACTGTCTATATCCACTCTGACTGCTGCTCTGTGCGGCATGACTTTCGTACGCAAAACTAGGATCATTGCGTACCTGACTGAGGTTCTTGATAAACTCAGGAAACACATGGAAAGGAGGAAACACCACATTAATTTCTTTTTTTGTACCTGAGCATGCATTGTCCTTTCTCCTGTATGTTGTAAGGCAGTTATTGAGTATGGGAGTACTCCTGATGAGAGTCAAAATAGCTTAAAAGAGTGGCGTATTTTTTGATCTTCTTTGAGGAAAAGCACTTCATACAATGTATCTGACAGTTCATACAGTTGCTTGTGTCTTTGTTTGACACGCCGCGGAAAGGAAAGCAAGTTTATGTTTGATTGAGGCTTCCACCATTTCCGGACTGCAAATCGCTCCTCTAAGCGCTCCCATATTCGTGAAGCGCGAGAAATGGATTGTTGGCATTTGACATTTTAAGCTGACGGCGTGTTTCTTGATTGTGGACCTAACCACTTAATCAGGAGGTCAATCTCTTCATTAACACTGGCACACACATAATCGTTCACAACGCTGCGAAAGTCTGCTTCCACACTGTGTATGCTTCTGGGGTGTCGTTGAATGTACACAAGCGTGTTAACAGCAAATCTCTTTTTCAGCAGATATTGTGAAAAGTCAGTGATCAATAGGCGTTGATTATTTGCTGTGTTACCGGCACAAATGAAGGCAAATTCGGGTCTAATGTCACACGAGGGTTTGAATGCTGATTTAAATGTCTGTTACTCGTGGGAACAGATGTAGCGTTAATAGCTCGTTATTTAAATCAGGAAAGAAGGGTGATCAGGGTGTCTGGTTGTTGCTTGGTAAAATTACTGGCGATATTGGGCGTAAGAGCCGGTGGTTGCAAATTTTGTCATATTGTCAGTAGCGATAAAGTCAGCAGTTGTAACACTGGCGGATAACTGTGATCTTCCACATACTGTTCTGTGCGCTTTGCTGATGTCTCCTGAGTAGGTTGATATTGGGCTGGCCATTTCCACCCTCAAGTTCGCTAATACATTGTTCAATGCTTGTAACTCCGCCTCAGTCTCGGCGACTTGTTTTTCAGATTGTAGTAGGGTTAAATCAGCCTCCATTGTTGCTTGAATTCTGTGACTGTCTGATTGCTTGAATTCGTGCTGATTCTGCGGCGGCCAAGGCTTGCTTTTTTGCGTAGTTAGCTAGTTCAGCTTGCAGCTGGTGGCTGCTCTCGTACTGCAGGCCAGCTTAGCAGCAACGGCTTTAGCACGTTTTTTGTGCTAACATAGAATTATGTTAGACAGTTCTGAAGATTTTTGAACCAGCCTGAATTGATCGTGCTGATGTTACTTCTGAGTGACTTCTCTGCATATTGATTGTCTGGACGATGGCGTCGAGTGATACTGCGGACACTGTGTTTGGTTATGGACTGGATTCCCCTGAGCCAGGCGGACTGACGTTTCTCGCTTGCTGTGCTGTGCTTGGCCTAGTCGATTACTGTTCTGCCTCTCCGGTGTGGACCGGATAGCATACAGCTAACACCCCACCGCCAATGAACGTAACGTCTAACAACCATGCTGAGGCTTAGAGTTCTTTATTCTTGACGTTGGGTATGAGTTGTGGTAATCGTCTGTAACAAAAACAAAATAAAATGTTATAGTAAGTTGACACAGATATTACGGTGATCGTTATACATGTACAAGATCACTGATCAGAGTAACGGTTCAAATAACAAATTAGAAGTCACTAGAATAGACCGCAGAGCTTACATTTGTCTACACATCAAAGTGCAAATTTCTTTCCTATAGGTTGTTGTTGTACACAATTTCGAAGTTCGTCGGTAAAACGAGAGCATCGAACTATTTCATCGTCGACATAAAGTCACAGTACAAAAATTCTGGTGTTGAACGATAAACAAATGCATCACTCACACTGTTGTTGGCCACAGTCTGGCATAAAATGCATTTTTCATCGCAGCGGGCAAAAAAAGCACAAAGCAAGGCGACATTTTCTTTCTCAACCAGCGTGGTCATGGGCTCACGTGTCTTTTTTTCAACAAGCGTGGTCATGGCTCACGGTTCTCTTTTCAACAAGCGTGGTCATGGCTCACCGTTGTTTTCAACAAGCGTGGTCATGGCTCACGGTAGGCGGGCCACAGGGAAGCAACAACAATGAATAAGCATGACTAGTCAACCGGCACAGTGTGGCGGCACACTAACTACACAATTACTATGGAGATATCTCACCTGAGGGATCTTTATGGTTGTAATGCGAATTTCCACAACCGTAACAATATATATATATAATATATAATATATACACACAGCCACATATATATACTGTATATATATATATATATTACAACACATATATATGTATGTATATATATATATATATAATATATATATTAAAATATATAGTTGCGGCTTGGGTTCGGGGGCGAAGACACGAGGGTGAACTCCTGGGTTCCCACCAGACTCTCCGAATCACAGGCCATCACACATGAATAACTAACTTGTGACGCAGCGGGTCACAATCAACCGTGAACGCCAATAACTCGACCACATGACTTAGGGTCCTCCGTCTAATGAATACAGTTTACCCAAACGTTGCGTGATCTAATTACAGGGGACACACCCTCGGTAACACTTGCTCAAACCGGATCACCTTACCAGATCAGATGCAGCGAGCGGAAACTGCCAAGCACATACCGGCTAGGAAACAGATCGTTGGGGGATAACGTCCCGGCTAAACGAGAGTGCGAACCATGCTGGACCAATGATGGAAAACACGAAAACAAAGCTGGCAACATTTCTATACAAAGCGTACATTTACAATGGGGAGGAAAAGTATGTGGCACATTGAATGGGGTTTATTTTATGTGCAGCAGGGGATAGCAAGGAATTTGTGGGGTGTGGAAAAAGGCAACAACTTACAAAGAAAACAGCAGAGTTATCCCTTTATATCTTCTACATAATCTTAATTTATGCTCAGACAGGTGCCATACACACACACCCACACACACACACACACACAACACACACACACACCAACACGAGGAAGATTAGAAACCCAGTGAGAAAAAAAAACGTAGGATAAACAACCTTTCAATACATGGGCATTGGCAGACCAACGCAACCAGTGCGCTTAGGGAGAGGTAGGTGGGAGGAATTCTGGTTGTGTCTAAGGTGGTGAATGAGATGTGTGGTGTAGTGCAATGTGGGGTGTGTGTGGCGATCGTGCTAGTGGAAAATGGGTTTGAAAGTCAGTAATGACACTGTTTGTGCATCCAAAGAAGACGGGATAGAGAGGTGGATAGAGAGAGAGAGAGAGAGAGAGAGAGAGAGGAGAGAGAGAGAGAGAGAGAGAGAGAGAGAGAGAGAGGAAGAGAGAGAGAGGAGAATAGATGCGTAAGGAGAAAGATCCCTAACCTAGCCAAGTAAAGGTCTGTACTAAGTGTTGTACGGTTCGTGTACCTCTGTGGGACGCTCCGCTTGAGCGTTCCCACCTCGACATGTGGCGCATTATCGCCTGCTTAATTACTTTGCTGATGCTCGTAGCAACGTGCGCTCCACACTGGTCCGTCTGGCTGCATGGGGGTGGTGGAACATTGACAGCATGGCAGGGAGTCTCGGCAGTCGCCCCTGATCAGCCTCTCAAGAAGAAGCACGTCCTGGCAATCACACATCAATTATGAGACAGGGAGCGAAGCGAAGAAGCCAGAGGCAAGTGAAGAGCCAGCGAGGAGCTGAGCAGAGAGCGAAGAGAGTCTAACGGCTCCACACTCCCCCTTTTATAAGCCCCTGGCAAAGGGTGGGGTGATGACCGGAAAGCGACGTGCTGTGACCCGAATACTGCTCCTCTGTTGGGCAGCCACACCCTGCAGGCTCTGGGACCAGAAACCGTCTCAGTTGCTCACCCGTTTAGACATGGGTCGGAGCTTCTGACTCAACATAGGGCAGGCTCCCTGAGCTGGCACCCCGGCCCTGAACGTACTTCAAGTGCAGTCTGAATGTTGAATAGCAGCGGACTATCCCCACCACCCATGGGCCCCCTCATGAGCTAAAATGCATACCCGGGACCCGAACCAACTCCCGGATCGCTCTTCTTGCGACCCCTCCTCGTTGTCCCTGGTCTTGCCATGGTCTGGCGACTGGATGAGAGTTGTATCAATCCCGCGTGCTCACCCGGGACGTCCCCGGTGAGATGCGGTCGAGCTATTAACATCTGTTGCTTGGTCAAGCATCACGCGGTGCCGAGGACAATCCGAGTCGTGCAGTGTTCCTCAAAATAGAGTGGCGAATTGTAGTGATGCAGGGGTACGAGGGAATGTGGGAATATTTTCCCCGTGTGCGGGAGGTGTTTGTGGTCGAAGTGGTGAGGTTTGGTGAGCGAGGTGCGAAGTAAGGTGAGGTGCCGGTTTGGAATTGGTGGCAGATTTCAAACGAAATAATGGCGCGCGATGCGCGGGTGGTATAGTGTTTAGTGTGTAGTGTGTAGATGTGGTGGATCTGAGCCATGGGAGGCATTGTGGTGTGCTTATCAATTGCCTATTGAATGGCGTGTATGCTTGCATGCTTTTGTACTATGGCTAAAAGGAAAAGGTTGGAGTAGGAATCAGAATATGAATTAGAGATAGTTACTTGACCTAACTACGAGACCCACGCAAAGCATTTTGTCCCGTTGACCCACTAGACATGAGGGGTGGTCTAACTACACAAAGACTAATGAAATAACTGCCCGGGGATCAGTGTATGTTGGGTGCTATTGCCTTAAAGGCATGCGGTTTTGCAGAACCACCACAATATGTTGATGATTTTGGAAATATATTGTTACGAATTCGCGCCCACCGGCGTGCGAACGACCGCTTTTCACTAATAGTAGCCGCTCGCCACCGGACGGACAATTAGTCTGACCTTCCGGAACAATGCCGGAACCCTGTCACGGTGGGTCTTCAACCCCACCACGGCCTAGCCAATTTTCTACCCGCACAAAATAGGGTCAATCGCCGAATATCGATATACCTAAGTACCTGCGCGGGTAGCCTACCGGGAGACCTTACCTCGGCGCAGGTCGGCCCGCTCAAGCGTCCGTTCCGTTCTGCAGTGATAACCGAGCGGTATTATCCCGACCTCGCCGGATCCGATTCTATTTAACGGGTATTTAAAACCCGACTAATATTCAGAGATGCAATATGGCGTTCCAATGGGGAAAAGACACGACGAACGGGTTACATTTAGACCAAGCACATTTATATACACGTATGCACATATACAGCCATGCAATCAATGCAGGTATCCAAGAACACGTATACAGGAAACAATCATGCACGGGACGGGGACAAAGACACGAGAAGGTGAAAGCACTACGACCGTTTATCAGCAATTATCTAGTCACTTAACAGTTTTTACTACAGGACACGGCGCCACCAACATTCATTCAAAGAAAGGAAAAGGCCACCCTCAAAGAGAGGGCGCCAGACAGGGTCCGTAGACCTTTATGGCGTGGACCTGGTTGACCGAACGGACCCCACGAGACCGTTGCAGGTTACCTGCACCCTCGTGGTGCGATGGTGGGCGAGCTCTCTCCGGCGCTCTCCTCCCGGTTGCGCAGGCTGCGCGGCAGAGCTGCAAAGCGGCGCCTCCCGTCCGCGTCCTTCGCACCTGACCCGGACCACCGCGCACAACACACACGACTTGGCGCGCCCAAGGAGAAGGCACCACCTCAACGACGACGAAACCACCAATGTACACGAAGAAGACCACCAGTGAACCACACGAAGACGACCACCAACCCGAAGACGACAAAAAGCCCAAAAGCCCCAACTGTTGTCCTGCGCCCTTATATCCCTCAGTTCCAACGCCTTCCTCCCCGTTTATGCTCTGCCCCCTTCCAGCTCCTGGGGAAGCTTCCAGAAAAGGGGCGTGCCCTCTCGCCCCTCCCCGCGCCTCGCGGGGCCGAGAGAATCATTCTTGGCACAGGTCCAGGGAGATTCATTCCCCAAAATCAGGCCCCTCCTTCACATGACCTTTGACCTCTGGCTGGAATCGCACTTCCCCCACACCAAAGCGGGGAAAGCAGCGGGAAAATCCGCGCGCCACCGATAGAGAGTTGTGGTTTGGTTTGTGGAAGGGGATCGGCAGTGGCGTAGCGGGAAGGTGGTTAGGTATGGGCGTAATTGTGGTTGGCGTTTGTTGTGAAGGGTTGATGAGAGTGATGTTGGTGGTTAGTCCAAAATAACAATAGTAAAGAAAAACGGCTATCTCAAAGGATCACAGCCTGTGACACAAATAATTCCCATTAAAAACGGTGGGGAAATCTAACTGAACACAGACTTATCGATCTAACGAACTACGGACCTTTATGGTGTTCTGCGAATTTCCAAGCCGTAACAATATCCCATGGGGGAGAGCATACATTGACATGTAGGAGACCGGGATCGTTTATTTCATTAGTCTGTGTGTAGGTACCTTTGCCTCATGTCTGGGTTTTTTTTCAGGGGAATGCAATGAGGTTTGTTTGTGTGTATCCCCAGTGTGATGTCTCCCCCCCCCCTTACACCCAGCTACTTTCAATCCTTCGTTTAATATGCCATCGGTCTGTTCCAAACACTCTGCTTTCTCAATCCAGCAATACTCCCCTTCAGCAAACCTTAATCAATAACCCCTCTTTCATCCCATTTCATCCCTTTCAACGTCACAGGTTTATTCTCATCCTTCGGTACGTGTCTTCCTCAATGTCATTCAAATCCACTCATTCTCTTTTTATTTACCACCAACCACTCGTCACTCAACGTAAACAATTAATCCTCCAGACCGACAGTGAATTACTTATTTTATACATTCTTCCACCCCTGTTATTCCTTATTTTCCTTCTCACATTTCACACATTCGTGACACAAAGCACAGTGCTTGTTGCCCTCGCCGAAGGAGAGGTATTGCATTTGGGTCCGTTTGTTTGTTTGTTTGGCCGCACAGAACTTTCGTATTTTTCTCCCGCAACTACTTTGGATTGAGACGAAATTTTCACCATATGTGCGTCTACTCGTGTAGAATGTTAAAGTGATAATTATGATGTCATACGTCATGTGGTGTGGCAGCCATGTTGAAAAATGGAAAAACTTTGGACCTCTATCTCTGAAACCGCACCAAGGAAATAATTGAAACTTGACTCACAGCAAGCACTCTTCATGGGGAATGTGTGATTTTTTAATGACTTCATAGGTGCCTCCGTTATGACGTCATAATTGCATATGTGGATGCTACATTTGATCATTATGAACATTTTTGAGGGTCATCTAGGGATAAAATGGTCCACAGAAAAAAAAATTTGATGACATCTTCAGTCACTGATTCGGCAGCCACATTGTTTAAAAAAGAAAAAAACATTCAAAAATCTTCCTCTCTGAAGTGGCTGAACAAATTGAAGTGAAACTTACTTGTATGACCCCTGTCCATGAGGAACAAAAGGTTCACACATATGTCAGTCACATGGGTTGGCAGCCAGATTGGATTTACCCAAAACCTATAAATATCTTCTCCAGAACGGCTGGACAGATCGAGGAGAAACTTCACACATATGTTCCCCAATCCTTGGGTGTAGAAGTTTGTTAATGGAATAATTGATAGGTATATGGTTGTCAGCCACGTTGGATTGAATAAAAACATATTAAATGTTTTCTCTGGAAACGCTTTATCAATTTATTTGAAACTTCACAACTTTGATCTAGTAGTGACGGAGATACATATATTAAATTTCAACTTTATCAGGCACATGGTCTGGCAGCCAGAATTGATTTTTTTGATCTGGGTTATTTTTTATTTATTTATTTTTGAATAAGGCTTACTGGCTGTTCCTGGATGGGTTTGAGGGTAAAGGAGTACAGCTGAAATGTGAATCCTATCCAGATTCCTCCTGATGACTTCATCTTTGCTTTTTGCTTGTTTGGTTTCCTTCTGATGACTCCAATGTAGGACTGTACGTATTTGGTGTTCCATTTGATTTCAACATAATTTATTTCAATCCCATTCTAAATTCAATTGAATAATAATAAGAATCGTCATGGGTCAGGGTCAGGTGTCCAATCAAAGTGGGGTTTCATCAAAACAGGATGTCTTGGTACCCGGTCATCACTGCCAGCAGTTATAAAGTGGCAGTTCTAATTATCTCTCTTATTAATTACGTAACACACCAGTACACAAACACCATACAAAATACACCACACAAAACTACACAAACACCACACAAAACAAGTCCTAGCGATGGTCTGCAATCTCTGATTGCTCTTTTTCTTGTTGCATTTGTAACAAGGAGAAAAGACATAAAATGTCATCGCCCAAGTGGTTTTAGTAATCTTGCTGTACGGAGTTAAAGGGCTAGCCGATATTTACAAGATTTATGTGTATGCGCAACTGACTTGAATTGTCATGTGACATGGAAGATTGTGTACAATTCGCCAAGATTGTGCAAGTAATAAAATTTTTACATCTAAAATGGCTGCCAGTCTATATATCGGCCATATTTGATCAGATCACAAAATAAAGTGAGGTGTACGTGTATGTCATCATTTACTGTACTGTGCTTGTGGCAAGTTTGAACAAAATCGGAGTATGCATGTTCAAGAAATGGTTAGGGACACGTTTAAGTAACAAAATGGCCACCAGTCGGTCATCTTGGATATAACCTGGAAAATAAATGATGAACATATGTAAGCCACAATTCTTTATCTGTGGGCCAAGTTTAAACAAGATTGGTAAATGCATATCCATGGAATAGTTGAGGACGTGTTTAACATCAGGTTTTTTTTACAACTAAAATGCCCGCCAGTCGGCCATCTTTGATTGAATAACAAAACAAAATGATGTGCATATGTATACCATCAAGTATGACCTTTGGCAAAGTCTAGGGTTAGGGTTAGGTTGGCCTGCCTCCCTTCTCTGGCCCACCTGCCTCTCTTCTGTGGCCTGCCCGCCTCTCTCGTCTGGCCCACCCACCTCTCTCCTCTGGCTCATCCGCCTCTCTCCTCTGGCCCGCCCACTATTCTTCTGCCTTTTTTCATGTGTATAGCATATATGTGCCTGTCATGTTTATAGCATGATTTTCCGAAATTGAACGAAGAACCATAAAAATTATCCCCTTGCTCTGTAATCTTGAATCATTTTGTTGAGTGTTCTGAAGTGTGGCACAATTAAGATTGAAGAAGTTTAGTATCGGGTTAGCTATGTCTTTATCTTGTAAATACCTGTATTTATTTTTCCGCACCTCATCAATCCTTGCATTCCCCTGCTGTACATATTGCTTTTGTAATAAACCTTTTATTGTTCCACATGCCTTTCCATGCGCTCACTTTATAAATAAATTGCTCTCATTGTGAATGCACCCAGTTTGTCCTGTCTTTTCCTCCATTGGTCCATCATAATCTGTACGTAGTTCGCCAGGAAGTTCTGCCCCACTTAATTTGCTCTGTGAGTCGGTGCATGCTTGCAGCTCCGTTTGGCTGCACCTGATCAGCGAGTTAATTAGAGTAAGCATCGAGGGCATGAGACCCCCCTTGGTGTGGCCGTCCACATGTAAGGTATCACACAAGGAAGTGTAATTGTAAGTACCAATTGGCACTCGTGGTTGCTTAGCAACCTGCCAGAGCATGAATATTTTCGTGCCTAGTGCCTCAGGACAGGGTGTTCGGAAGGAACCTGGGCGCTTCCTCTCATGGTCAAACTCAAACCCCAGATCTGTAACACACACACACATATATATATATATATATATATATATATATATATATGTATATACACATATATACATATAAACATATATACATATATACACGCATACATACATACATCGGCCTGGTGTTTGCTTAATGGTTTGAGTGGCGGGCTTGGGATCCTTGGGTCCCGAGTTCAAATCCCGCTCAGCTGTTGAATTAATACCAGGTGGGGTTAACTCAACCTGTCATCCTTCCAAGGTTGGCAAAATGAGTGCGAGCATGCTGGTATACTGTGTCGGAATGGCGACCCGTCCAGGATTGTGCCCAATAGCCAAGGAGACTGCTGAGGCAGCACCAACGCTCTGCACAGAGTATGGTCCCAATGGATGGATGGATACATACATACATACATACCTACATACATACAGTATATCCCATTACTTCAAAGGTCTTGAGTTTTGTTTTTATTTTGGAAAGAATTACTCGACAAAAGATTGAACGAAGAACCATGAAAATTATCCTCTTGCTCTGTAATCTTGAATCATTTTGTTGAGTGTTCTGAGGTGTGGCAGAGTCAAGGTAAAAATTGCACACAGGACGAGTAAATATATACCTGCCAAGCACCTGGCATTTTTTCGAGCAAAGCTGCTGGAATTGACCTGCAGAGGCTCACATAATTGGCTTATGGTCCTCAAGAGGCTGGGATAACCGACTGCTTATAGTGGTATGTAGGAAGCCTGTTCGAAAGCATCTCATTTGTTTTCCAGGCATGTTAAAAAACAATGACTAGCAGAGCTCTTTCTTTCACGTATATTCTCTTTCTTTCGAACGAAGCATAATCAAGTCATACCATCATACTGCAATTTTCAATGGGCACTTTCTTGCTTTTATACGATGGTACTCTGGTGTTATTAAACCATGATGCCAGGATCCTCTTCTTGCATATGGCAGCTTGTCTGCCGGAGAGTTATCATTTTGTTGGGGAGCGGCTGTGCCCCGAAAAGCAGTACACTGGTACTAATTTCACTGACCTCGAAAGGATGACAGGCTGAGTCAACCCCATCTAGTGTTAATTCAGCGACAAACAGGACTCGATCTGAAGGTCCCAATAAGGTCCCAAGCCAGCCACCCTAACCACTAAGCCAACCACAGACTTCGATACCAGGATGAATGCATTTGATACAACTTCCCTCTTTCCTCATGCTGAGAAAATGACAAATTGATATTATCCCTTCTCTGTTTATAAAACCCAGAAACAAATTTTTAAATCTTCCATGCACAAACAAGGCAAAACTTGCCAAGTACAAAAAGTGTGAATTGGCCTCATGCCAAAAAACATGTTTCAGGAACCCCCCGAACTGGCTAAATGCCAAAAGGAAAAAAAAAATCAAGCTAGGCATTAAATTGACCATTTGGCCAGGTATGAAAAGGGCAAATTTGACAGGCAACAAAGAGACAAAATGCAAAGGTGACAATAGAACAAATCGGCAAGTTGTCAAAAGGGCAAAATCGTGAGCTTCCAAAAATATAAATTGACAAGGTAGCAGAAGATAAAAAAAAACTGGCTCGAAGAAGAAATTGCCTCAATTTCAAGAGAGTTAATTGAACACACAATACATCAACAAGCATCCAAAACCTGATCTATTTCCAGCTTGAGATACACCAGGCCTCCACCTGCACAATACCACTCGAGTAAGCATGCTCACCCGTATCAGTAATAGAGGCAGCAAGACAAATTCTTCCCTCCACCCTTGTTTCACCACCCAAACCCTCTCCTCCCCGATATGCCCCGTGAGGTCCCAAACATTGCTCACCGCAGAGCTTTCTGGTTATTTTCCAATGAACCGTGGACCATATCGCTGCTTGGCTGTTGTACCCACAAGGCAGGAACTAATATGAAGTATTAAGAAGAAAATATCACATGAGAATGCAAAGCAAGCACACCTGAACTCTCCCGGCTCATTATATGGGTTTTTCACGAGCAGCTTGAAGGAGCGCTCCTCGTAGCAATGCTGTTCACGCTCCTGGCTGCCCTAGGGAAGAAAGCAGAAACCACAAATAAGACGGAACAACAACAACAACAAAACAGAAATAAAACCCCACCACTTACATAGATCTACAAAATACACCTTTAGTTCAAGTAAAAATTTAAGTAACTGAAATTGAAATTGCATTTCAATGCAATTCATACTCAGAGCAACAGACTTGTCGAGCTTTTAAGAAATCCCCCCCAGGAATTATATATTCCTTGCACAAACAGATGCTGGCAATCATTGTATATTGGGGAATGTGTTTTCAGCTCAGGTTTGGGTTTCTCATTAGCATCACAATTTTTCTCTAACGCCGCATTCTTCGATTTGTCACCCAGTGTATGAAACTGGCGGCGAATCTCTTCACTTGTTCTACCGACGAGGTTTGTATGGAATACGAATGCGGATCTCGCCGTGCGTAGAGCGAATTTCAAAATGAAATTATTTTCTTTGGAACGAAACGAAAACAATGCCTAAAATTGTCACGAGCCACCGTAACACTTTAGGGGACGTGGCTAAAAATAATTTGGCGTAAAAACCACGATGTTCATGTTTGAGGGAATTAAGTTTTATCAATTGAATAATTCACTGCTGACAGTAATGTTCTGCCTACTGTGTGAGATGGTTTCATACACAGGCATCTTCAGCAGCAGGATGCAGGGAGCAAGTTGCTTCGTGTTCTCTGACAGACGAGGCCTGGATATGGCAGACAAACTCTTCAAACATTAAGCCAGGGGAGATTTTTAAATTCAAAACACAGTGTGTTGCCCACGCTCCCCAAAATTAAGAGAAAGCTTGGGCAGGGAAAAATGCCACCACTTTGTTCAGACATCTATTCACCTCCAGCTTAACAGCCCTTCTCCAAATGTATAGCAGGTAGGTTCCTGTTTTATTGCAATTTTCATCAAAAACAATCAATTTGATTGCTTTGGTCACCACCTGGTATGTTTTGTTTTGTCACTTTTCACCAAATGCCTTCAACTATAGAGTAGCTGGGAAACTCGTTCACAGAGTGCCGCCAAATTGCACAGGCCTTGCCGAGTTACGTCATAATCATCACATGATCCAAAAACACCGAATGACTAAAACCCACTAAACCCATGCCGGCACAGCAGAAAAAGACCCGCAATCATCGGCTGATTGAACTCAAGCACCTTGGTTGAACAATTGCAATGTGCTACTGATGCATCCATCATTGCGGTGTGCTGCCAACAAGAAGAGCCAGTTGCGTGAGCATCAGGGTGCCATTATCGCACCAAATGACATTGAATACGTGCATGAAAATGACATTAATGACATCATGTTGGCCTTCCTGCTCAAGGTTTAGTCCCAGCTTGATATTGATAGTGATATCAATCAATCTGTGTTGTTTAGGAAACTGTATTCCTAAAATAATGTGGGCAAAAATAGCGGGAGACTTGAAAAGTGACCACGATTTATAAGCATCACTGCAATAATAAGCAACAAACAAGCAGGCCGCAACACCTACTAGGGGGGAAAGCTTCGTTTCCACCACTTACATTTGGAGGAAGACGATCCACAATGCCGGTGAGTGAGTACGCCAAAGTGAAAGCATTTTGTTTTGGTCCCAGTAGGAGCAGAGTTGCCTTTTGTGGGAGAAGGTGCTTGTGGGAGCAAGACACAGAGATCTCAAGCTTGCCTCTATGGGTTTGATAGAGTTCGAGATCAGCCACAAAATGCGCCAGTCATCCCCTGTGGTGGAATCCAGCGGTGTGAAATACTACGGGAAGCAATGTTTTGTTCTCTTAAAGGATAATCTATGGCTAGAAAGTCTTGAACATCATCAGGGATGTATGATACCATACTTACGACATGCTTAATAAATACGACTGTTAATCATTATTGCACCAAAGTGATACATCAAAGCAAGTCAAAATGTCGGAACCGTATCTCCCCATGACAGTTCATGACACCAAGGTTATCCATGACTACGTTCATTTTTAATGGAATAAAGTTTTAATTACTTGCCATCGCTGGATGTGCTATTAGCAACACCAATGATAGACATGGATTAATGAGGTGGGGGTAGTAAAGGTTGGGAAAGAAAATGGTCGTTTGTGTGAGAGCCAAGACGGCAAAGATTTGTACAATCGTAGCACACAGTGCATGCCAACCGCAATTGAACTGACTTGGCGGGCAGCGTAACGTTGGCACCGCAAGGAAGACAGAACACTCCGCTGTCACGTCCCACAATGGTGGCTTCATAGCGTAAAGTTCGTGAGCTGGGATTTGATAAACAAAGCTGTGGGCAGAAAAACACAGGGCGGAGTGGGTAGCACATATAAGGACTTAGCCTTTGAGGCCAAGATTTACAGCAAGCCGTGACCCCAGATAGTGCAAGGAATTTAGAGATCAAAGTGATTTAACTTTTATCAGCCTGCTTTCATATAGTGCTCCAGAATTTCCAGGGATGTTTGTGTTTAACTTTAATGTTTGTTTTTCAGTCCCAGGAGAGTCCCACTAAAACAATCCAGTGCATCCCGTTAATTTATTCGTCTGAAACCCACTTCTGAATACCCTTTTCCGATTAAGTCTTCATTCAAGTTCCTCAACAATCAAAGATTTTCTTGCACTTCCAAATAAAATCCTGTCAAATGTGGTGTGGTTCAATGTCAGATCGAGACTGAACCCGACAATTTGAAAAAGTAAACCACATTAAAATACACCAAAACTACAAGGAAAATTAGGCTCAGAATAAGGGTCATGTGACACTTTAGATGTGTAGAAACACGCCAATCTGAATAGGACCCATGAGGCAGGTGAGGTGTACCTTATTCTTTAACAATTGTCAAATCTCTCCAAAATTGATTTTAAAGCAAAGTGGAATGTTAACATGCCTTTCCACCACCAAAATGCACCTTTCCCACGTGCACAAAGTGAGTCGGCTGCAGATGACAAAATATTGCCACGCATCTCTTTATTGTAAAGGTCAGCCGTCTCGTTTCCATGCGCTACTCAACCGGGTTGAAAACCCCGCCACCCTTTCATATTGTGTTTGCATGTCAATTTAGCAAACCTTAATTGGCTGGCAATTTGAGCTTCCCCTGATGTTTAATTTTTTTCAGGACACTTTCTCAATTCGAGTCATAGCACGATGGATGGGAATACGTCAGATTACTGACCAATCAAGTGGCGAGTGAGCGTAAACATTGAATCTGCATCCGTGATGAAATGGAAAATTTAGCGAGCAAGCAGCAAAAGGCTGCAATCGCCACGTTTTTTTGAAAAAAAAAAAAATCAACATTCTTTGGAGTCACAGCTGGCAGAATCTGACCTTGGCCACAAGGCTTGATGGGAAAAAAAATGACCCAAACAAATCGAAAACCTGCACTGCAAGGAAACAGGACTCTTTCACAGAACTCGGGTGGGCTATCAATATGGGATGTGGGAGAACCCAGGACAGCTCAGATTAGCGTTCAATCAGTGTTCATTTCATGGAAACGATACGTAATTGTGGTAGAGTAGAACCTCCTTTATCCGAGAAAATAGTCGGGATGAAGGATGTTCTGGATAAACGATATTTCCAGATAATGGATGTGCTGGTTAATGAAAAATTAAACAGATGCTTTTTTCATGGATCTTATTATTTTGTACCCTAACTCCAACCCAGATAATGTTGTGGGCCAGGGTTTGGTGGCGATAAACGACCACTAGGTGGAGCAGTGGAGTCATCTCCCACCGAACACCCGGAATTTAGGTCGCGACTCTCGGACAACTCCGAAAGGTCACGGGTCACTTAGAGGACTGTGGTCGCAATATTTTGACGGCTGAGGTAGGGTCCACTTGTCTAATTCCAATTTACCTAAGTACTCACGCCGTCCAACTACCGGGAAACCACACCTCGGCCGACTTTGTCCGAATCGAGTCGCTATCACCGACTCGGATCTGGCGTAACCAGCGGAAGTCACCAAAGCCGCGCCGGCCCAAATGAACAATTTACGGCATGAACGGCCTTACTATTTCTCAATACGCACCTTGCTAGGTCAATGGGAGAAAGCACAAGAAACGAGCTGGACATTTAACAGGGTTTATTACAAATAATAATGGGAAGGGAGACAGAGCAGAGTTATCACGAATAAAGAAATGTAATGTACAATGAACAGGCACTTAACGATTCTACTTACAGACGGGGCCCACGGACACACACACACACCCAAAAGAAACTGGACCCCGTGGGTCTTAGTCGGTAGAGCGGGCCGGGGTACCTGTCCCGCCTCGTGCGGTCATACCGACCCGAACCACCATGGTGGGACTTGAACCACGACCTTGGCATTGTCAGCACCAAGACTGCAGATCGCTCAACCACGACACAGACTGGCGCGCAATCCCACCAACACTGCAGACCGCTCAACCACGACCACAGACCGCGCCGCAATCGCCACCAACACTCCTGTCTGCCGTCCTCTCTCGTCTCTTTGCTCTCCTGAGGTGGGAAGGGTTTCTTTTTCTGCCCTCGCCTCCTGATTGGACGAGGGGTTGTCAGACGACTCGTGGTTAGCCTCCCGATTGGCTGGGGCGCGCGTGTGGTGCTCGCCCGCCGCTCATTGGCTGGAGGAACGGTCCATACCCTTCCTTGGGGCGGAGCCTCGATCCGAAGCGACGGAGGCTCCGCCCATGCCCTCAGCCAAAAACACGTGGGCAATGGCGACTGGGTCGAGTGAGGGACGGTGGCTTGTTGTTGTTGTTGTAGTTGTTGTAGTTGTTGTAAAAACTTAACTAAAAATAACTCGTAGCGCACACACAAAATTCCCATTAGACATAGGGATGGATTCTAACTGTACACATACTTATCGAAATAACTGAACTACGGGGACTCTGGCTGTTTGTGTGCACAAGGTTTCCAAATCCGTAACAATAACACAAACCCTCTCCTCCCGAACCCCTCCTCATGTTCTGTGCATTTGGACTCTCCTTACGCAGCAATGGCAGACGCCGTATTGGATGTGGAATAAATGAGTGAAACGCAGAACTTCATTCTGTTTGTATGTTTATTATGTGAATGGGGCATAAAAAAAATGGGAAGGTGTCACATATCTAAGAAAGATGTGCATGCTGATCATATAATCCAGCTTTGAGAGGTGATACCTCCCCTACCCCCCTTCCATTCCCAATGTATTTGGACTCACCCAATGTAGCCACTGAGAATGATTTGAATGTGTGAGAAAGGATGCGAAAACCCGAAATGGATCGGAGTGGAACATGGAATTATTTCACCTGGTTCGGTTCAGTCGTGAGGAAAAACTGGTAGTCAGGGCTCATTTTCGCATTTGGGGCACGATTTTTTTTAGTTTGTGTCTCTGTTTAGTTCATTGACAGGGGTTTTCACTGAAGCACTTTCTGTGACTGAAACCTCATGTTAGCATGTTTAAGAGCAATTTAGAATGAATAAACCTATGGAAAGCCTAGTGTTGGCTTTGTGGCTAAGGTGGCTGGCTTGGGACCTTATTGAGACCTTAGGGTCCTGAGTTTGAGCCCCTGTCATCCAGTGAATTAATACCAGGTGAGGTTGACTCAGCCTGTCATGAGCCCCTGTCAACCGGTGAATTAATATCAGGTGAGGTTGACTCAGCCTGTCATCCTTCCGAGGTCAGCAAAATGAGTACCAGTGTACTGGGGTAATAACCATTTGGGGTAACCTGCATCGGAGTGGTGACCTGTCCAGGACTGAAACTCCTTGCCAATGAAACAGCCTTGGCAGCCCGATGCACCTTTATGGCACAAAAGGAATGGTATTATTATTATTATTATTATACCTATGGGATTCAGCAAACATGTTTGGCATTTAGAAGAGTAACTCATGATTTTGTACCGGATTGGCCACAACCTGGCCCGGCTCAGTTCGGATCGGCTTTGTTCGAGGAACCAGCCTTTCAACAAACTGCTCTGAAACCCAAATAAAACGTCCAATTCTCTCCGCAGTTTTTTTGCATACAAATCGAGAGGGGGAGAAACGACTGCTAAAGATGCCGTACACTGCCTCCAAGAGTGTAAAATGTGTGCAAAGTTATCTCAGGAAAAAGTCCACCATTTTTATTTTGGCCATGATTTTTTTTTCCAGATAATTGATTTCTGTTATTAGGATGCCACCCCGTGTATTCCTTGCCATGAGACTGCATTGTCAGCAATGACAACATGAAAATGGTACGGACTCGATATCATCAGCTTGCTTTGTACAGTGCGTATTCCCGCTAGTGTGCTGCAAGTAGTATTCCCAAGGCACACCGGAAAGTTTTCTGAAAGATCTCTCATGAAGAGGGGAGGTAGTGTGCAATCTCGGCATATGAAGCCTCAGTCCTTGTCACATGTTTCTGCCAGAAATATTCACTGGCGAAGACAAAGATGGCTTCGAACACAAATCTCGCTGAAGCAGTGTATACGCTGGATGACATCACATTACATGACGGGAACCAGCAAGAATATAGTCAAACAGTCCCGGCCAAGAACATCTAGTGAATAGTAGATAGGCATTAAAAGTGTGGTTAATTAAATGTGGACTTGACGTTGGCAGCGCACATTTCTTTGCAAGCGTACGTATGCTGATTGAAAGTAAGAAATTTGGGACGATCGCAGTGAAGTTTGGAATTGATCATTCGTAAGCTCCATTGGTCTAGCTCACAGAAATATGAGTTGGGAGAAAGGAAATCACATTTCTCAATAAGAGGAAAAAAAATACAAGCCATTCGTGATGAATCTGAAGAAAGTGGTAGATCCTTTCGCGAAAGCATCCAAAGTTCGCCAAAAGTTTGTTGCCATCAACAAACGAAGTCGAAGCATTAATGGCACTTCCATTGTGAAACCTGTCACTTAAAAAATTCAGGATTTGCTCGGAGTTGTCCGTCAAAACAAAGAAAGAGTTAGAAACTCTCTCCCGGAGGTAGCGGACTTCATCATTGGTTTGACGAGACTGGAGTGTCCTTCCAGTTGCCAATCGCAGAACCATTCCCTCATTGTTACCCTCTGCAGTGTGATGGAAAGAAGAGGGGAAATAAGTACTGCAGATACCGTGGGATCTATGTTGTCCACAAGCAAGCTATAGTGGATAGGATCTCCACTCACAAAGCAATGTGTAGTATCGTGATGCAATGTCTGCTCAGCTTGGCCTGTTTGGCATTCCCACCTGAGCACACAGCTCGTTACGTTAGGATCCCAAGTTAAAATCCCATAGTCAAGCTCCTTCAAGGCTTTGGTC
>CM068967.1:21484528-21506778 GCA_035128595.1 Eptatretus atami | reverse complement strand
GGCACGCGAGAGCGAAGAAACGGCCTGTGTGGTTGTTGTTTGTTGCTCGCGGTTTGAATATTTTTATTTTTTATTTTTTTATTTTTACGGGCACGTACTAGTAACTGCAAATGCCACTTTATAAATGCAGATCGTGACGACCGAGTACCAAGATGTCCAGCTTTGATACAACTCAGCTTTGTACAATGCGGGATTGACGAGTTGTGGACCTAGTAACACACCGCATTCAAACTATTTATTGCGTATGCAGTTGACCACTTTTTCCTGGGGATATCATCGGTATCAATTGAATTGCTATTTAAATAACCTGAACACGAAGTAATAAATGTTTGCACCATGAGTCTCCAGGGTATAGCGGGACTCCCCCGAGTCTAACGAGGTGACACCTGATCCACGACGTCCTCTTTATCAAATCAAATTCAGAATGGGTCGTCGATCACATCTTTAAAATTAGGCATTCATCAGAAAGAAAAAAAAATTCCATTGTAGCTGTGAGACCATGTGGCCAACGATGTTGAAATTTTTAACCAAAATTCCCCATGCCGAGCCTGTCATAGAAAAAAAATATTTCTATAAAAGTGTATAACCTACCTGTGTGATACCTTGTTGCATATGCTTTAATAATGACGACATCATCAGTGCATGTGGTGTGGCAGCCACATTAGTTTCAAGGATAATAATAAAAAATTTATTCCTCTGAAACCGATTAACCTGTCGATGCGAGACTTTGCAGTTATGATCCAACACCCTTGCTGCATGTAAGGTAATAATAAGTTATTGTATCAGTGATGTGGTTTGGCGGCCACATTGGTTTCAAGGAAAAGATTAAAAAATTATATCTCGGAAACCACTGTAGCGATCGATGCAAAACTTTGCAGTTATGATCCACCACCCTTGCTTCATATAACAAAATATGCTTCACATCGATTCATAATGCTGTTTTGGAGAAAAAGGTTTTCAAAGGATTGATTTTCTATCCAACATGGGTGTCAAACCACGTGATTTATGACATCATCATTTCCACACTATATGCAGCAATGGCGTTACATGATATTTGAAAAGTTTTGCTTCGATAGGATAAGTGGTTTCAAAGAAAACATTATATAATAGTTTCCTTCAATCCAATATGGCTGCCAAACCATGTGACCCATCAATTACTTATGATCACCCTGGTTTCCGCAAGAATTGCGGAACATGTGTGTGAAGTTTCCCCCTAGATATGTCTAGCTGTTCTGGAGAAGGGGATTTTTAAAGGTTTTGGGGTAAATCCAATATTGCTGTCAAACCATGTGACCTATCAATTCGAAATTAACAAACTTGTACAAGCATATCTTGGGGAACATGTGTTTAAAGTTTCATCTCAATCTGTTCAGCCGTTTAGGAGAAGGTTTATTAATCATTTTTTTAAGCAATTGGGCTGCCGAACCACATGACCTATGACATCATCAATTTTTTTTCTGTTGACTAATTTATCCCGAGATGACCCACAAAAATTTTCATACTGCACGGACGTACTCTTCTACATGTCAAATTTTGACCAGGAACCTACTTCACCGATGACGTCATGAAAAATCACTTATTTCCCGTGGGGAGTACTTTCCATGTGCCAAGTTTCAATTTGTTCCATGGTGCAGTTTTGGAGATATGGAGGTCCAACGTTTTTCCTGTTTTTCCAATATGGCTGCCACACAACATGACCTATGATGTCATACTTATTATTAAACCTTTCGACATGAGTAGTTGCATCTATGGTGAAAATTTTGTGTCAATCAGACAAACGGTTGGAGAGAAAATTGATTTAAAAGGGAATAAACACCCAAAATCATGGTGGAATAATAATATATAAGAAGGGAGAATCTGTTCTGTTCTTGTGTGTGGCAGCTTGGCTGCATCATTTCTTGGAAGCACAGCTGTGCCACTGATACTGTGTCCCCATACCAGTACACTGGTACTCATTTTTCTGACCCTGGATGGTTAACAGGCTGAGTCAACCTGGCCTGGTGTTAATTTGACAGGCTGAGTCAACCTGACCTGGTGTTAATTCAGCAGCCAACGGGGCTTGAACTCAGGACCCTAGGATCCTAATCCAGCCACCCAAGCCGCAAAGCCAACACCAGGCTTACATATAGAAGAATAGACAGAAGAAAAACAATAGGTTACCAAGTCTTTCAGACTTGGTACCTCAATGAAAATTGACAATTTTATGATGCTGACCTTTGACCTTTTGACCTTTTAACAAAATAACTAATTACCCCTGACGTTTGACTCTGTCAATAGGAGGGGTCTTGAAATTAATTTTTTTTTGAAGTTCAATTTAAATTCTGTTTTCACTTTTTGCAGTCGCTAAGGTTGATTAACGCTCGGTTGTCATAAAGTTTGTAAAAATCACATTTTATACCGTTTGCACGTCATGTACTGTACGTGGGTAGCGGTTGCTGTTTGATTCCATTGGCCTCGTTGAAATCTATTGGCTTCCACTCGGCCTCACACGTTTATTTATTTATTTTTTTAACTTCAATTTAAATTCTGTTTTCACTTTTCACAGTCGCGAAGGTTGATTCACACTCGGTTGCATCAAGATTTGTGAGATTTGAATGTTTTGGATCCCCGGTCTGTGTGGAATGCATTGCACTGAGGGGAGGCTTCCATGCCGCCTCACGAGGCTATCTTAAGTTCGACTCGATTTATGTTTTCACTTTTGGGACCTTCTGGTGTAGTTACAGTCTTAACGTAGAAAATTTTCATAAAATCCGAGCAGAAACACACATTTCATGAGGAAAATGTATTAAATTCAAATAACCGTTGGGCATTGAAAGGAACACCACATGCTTTCCGTTCACTGCTTGACCTCGTACTGTGCCACCCCTGGGAAACTGCTTATCGGTAGTGTCTATACAATCTTGGCTTGTATTTTCGAAGGTTTGTTGATGTGCTGTACAAGTATCCAAAAGAATTCCGGTGAAAAATGGACGTTTTAAAATGTTGTTAAGACATTTCATCGGACCACGAGCTGGCGGGTCACATGACGCCGTGCAGGCAACATGGCGCCCTATGTTAGCCTTATCTCGCGAGAGATTGAACTTTTCGGTGGTCCTAGGGTCCTTTCAGTTGAATACCAACACTTTGTGGAGAAAGCCATGATTTACAAGAAATCGGAGTATTTATTTAACGGCCGTGAGCGCAGGTTTGAAAATCGTGTGATTACGTTGGAAATAAATTTCTCTGGAGAATGGAGGTCTTTGCTTCGAGCGGCATCACGCGTTTATATTGTCTGGTAATTGGCTGCCCAAGTCTCAACATCATTTGGTAATCAGTTTTCATTCAACGTCGGGGTCATTCATGGCATTCAGCTTGTTTGTCTTCTCCATATTCTCCTAATGAGGCTTTGTTGAAAATTTGATGACAAAAGCTGAAATGGTAAAAAAAGTTATGGCCCGCCCAGACACACAGACAGACACAGGCAGACACAGGCAGACACAGGCAGACACACAGAAGTGATTGTAAAACCCATCTCCCACTGAGCGGATGACGGGCTAAAAAGTGTGAGGACACACAGAAAGGAAGCAACGTGTGCATTTGGCCGCACAAACAGGTGATCGATCTATTACAGGTGTAAAGGCCAACAACGAAACAAAGCACACGCACAGAACAAAGCATGACGCAGGAGCCCAAACTGAACACATGGCATAGCGATTCAAAATGGAGAATTATGTGTGCTTATTCGCGCATGCATCATGGGACATACCCGGCATTTCGTGGAATCTTATTAGCATTCCAACTCACCAAAAGCGGACAGTATGCAGCCAAGGCTGTAGCAAGCACCAAGCCATCTGCAAGGTCGTGAGCAAAGTTAACGATCCGCCGAGCCGATGGACTTTCTGAAACAAAAGACTGACAATTAACACAAGCAGAGAGATAGTATTGGGGAACAATGGATGGAATCAACAGGAACGTGTAGTGAAGTATGCGAACCGCCATGGAAATAAAGGAGAAGATGACAATTTGGGCTTTAACCATTCATCGGAGCAAAAGAGGACATTATACACTTGGCCATTATGATTAAGACACGTTTTCCATACCACTGCAATGGGGGCACCAATGACCATGATCTAAAGGTTGGCAAATTGTTGAGCAAGAAATAGAATTGGTCACCTATTTGGAGTAGACATTACTTGGAACACGTTCGATAAATATTTCAAAAATCCATCGATTGAGAAAACGTACAGCTAGCTTCCTTGCCATGGATGCGTTCACACGCTGCTCCTCACACTGCATTCTGGTTAACTGTGCCATGGCTTTGACAATGAAATAAAGTGATTGTAAATATAATGAGAAAAAAAATTGTAGAGCAGTTGAGGGAGATGTAACTGCTGCAGATTATTGTAAGGATTTAATTTGATTTCCCAAAGCGTTTGCTTCATGCACAAGATGGTCAAATTATCTGTGTATGTGGTTGTGCGAAGAGACTCCGCGAGACCCCAGATTGTCTCGGCATGTGCAACTGCCTTCCATGCACGTCAAGCCACAAAAATAAACATACACTACCACGTTAAAGACCTCCAGAATCTTTAAGCTTCTGATTTTGAATGACGTCGTGATTATGTCGGCATCATCTATATTGTACCGAACTTGAATGAAGCATATGCTTCTGGACATTCCCCTTGCAGAATTGCGTAAACATTCGGGATCTGCTTTTCAACGTCTTGGCTCTGCCGTGCTGGGAAAAATCGCAGTGTATATCACGACGGTGCCATAATTAGACAAAGTTTCTGCAAAACATTTTTCATTAAGCAAGCCACGGGTGAGTCGAAGATTCACTTTCTCCAATGTTGTCCACAATCGCTTGGGTTTACGAGCGAATTATGATTAATCTCACAATCCTATCTCTTCATTTTTGCTTTGCTTTGCTCCATGCTTTTTAACATTATATATTCCCTTTGGAGGATCGAGGCTCATGGAAGAGCAAGATGATTGTTGAAATTTGAGAATGAATTTACGCACCTGGTAAAATTCATCATGAGAAATAATGCCTTAAAAACCCTTCACTGGACCTCTAAAATGAAGCCAAGGAATTAGGGTACAAGCCAAGAAACGGGTTTTGTTGTACACATGATTGAGGCTCGTGCAAGAGCGAGAGCGGAATGGAAGGAACAAAATGGAAAGGGGGAAACGCCAACAGAAGAGTAGAAGTGAGAAGTTAGAGGGGAGAGGGAAGAGAAGGACACATGGGGGTGAACAAGCTTTTGGAGGTTTTCTTGGGGGGAAAAAAACAAATACTCGTTTTGTATTTTCTACTGAAAAAAAAAATAGGACCACTAGGCCTGTAGCCTATCTGGGCCCTGGCCCAATGTTGTAACCCAAATTTGGTAGCATTCTGACTGGTGGGTCTGTCGAAGAAGGTTTTTTTGAAGGAATTTACACGATTTTCCCAAATATTTCCTCCATCTGCCATTTTGCCCCACTTCCATTCAGGTGATTGGCATAACCTCCACAATTTATCAGGACCCAATCCTGATGTTGTAACCCAAACTTGGTTGCATTCTGACTGGTGTGTTTGGAGAAAAATTATGAAGAAATTTACTAAGTCGGCCATTTTGACCTAATTAAGGTCATGTGACCGGAACAAGCTTTGGAATTCCTGTTAGTCAGGAGAGGAATGTTGCTGCCAAATTTCAGCCGGATCATGCCAGTGGTTTGGCCGGAGAAGTCGAAAAAGTTGACGGATGGACGGATAGAGCGCGATGACAATCCCTTATCTGGAATTTTCCAGATAAGCTAAAAATCAATCAATACTGCAACACAAAAGGGTACAAAGATACTGTACGTACATTGCAACAACGTATATCGTTTGATGATAAAACGATAGGTTGGATTCATTTGGTGCCTGCATGGCACAGGCACGATGGGCCAAATGGACTTCTCCTATGTTAAAGTTCCATGTATTAATGAGTATTTGTTCATTGTTCATATTCAATGGAGTCCACTTACGTATCAATATGCAAAGACGACAGAATATTCAACTCCCTTACATTTACTCAACTCTACTTCTTTCTTCTCCTTTTTTCTTCCTTTAATCATTACTGCATCATCCACCCACCCACCACCCTCCCACCACCACCTGGTGTATAAAATATTTAGTTGATGCCCCAAGCAAGTTTTATTTAAATTATGTACACGTACATAAGAATGAGTTACCAAGCCCAAAGCATTCTGCATTTACCCAGTCCTGTGATCCCTTAGCATTCGTACAACTTGCGTCCAACAAAGGTAGCATCGCTCCCCCTAGACACCATGTTGAAATTTTCAGTGACCACTCAGAATCAATGCATCGGCAGAATACCTTATGTTTGCTGTTTGTAGTCTTCACGAGCAAAAGGGTTGGAAAACAAAACAAACAAACTGACTTTTCAATGTCCGTCGTGCTTCACTTCCAACGCTTTGTCACATTTTACTTTGGCCGACGCTTTGAATGAATTGCTGCCATTGACAATGACCGTCCTTACACAGTTTTGCCAAACACTTTTTCACTCAGTTACAGTTTTCACCGTTTGCTAAAAAGCCAGACCATCCCCGAAGTAAGAAACACCATGAGCTTCATCAGACATTGAAGTTTCCTTTATCTCTTTGTGTCGAAGCTAACATGTTTAAGCTTTGGGAAAAAATAATAATACGTGCTGATCATTTTATTTTATTACGAATGAGTATTGAATACGTTAGCATGTATTGTACAAAAGTTTCGCTTTCTACCCAAGACATGATGTCCCCGTTTTGGCAGGCACGTGGAATCCGAAACTCATGGCACCTGCAACAAGGAGCCAGGTGTATCGTTGCACCAGAGGAAATACTATTCAACCTCTTACACAAATACAAGTCCCCGTTGTTGAGCATGGATGCGTCGTAAGTAAGCCCTTTGTTGACCCACAGAGATGACTGCAACTGATGGGAGTTTTGATGGTTGCTTAAGAAGCCGCATTGCCATTGGAGTTGGGCTGCAGGGAACTTATTTGGTTTTTCCCAAATGTACATTCAAACATTCTTACATCAGACGACAAATTACTCCAGAAGCAGTAAACCTCCACCGTGTTGCCTGCAAGTTGATGCATGTCGCTTCGAAACAATGCTCCAATCCAAGAAAAGAATGTGGACGACGTTGTCCCGTTCTGTGAGCAAGATGTCTTACATGCAGGGCAATGTAGGATTCATCCACAAGAGGATGTTCGCACAAGCTGAGTCAGATGATCATGAAGATTACTAAATAAGATAACATCAACATCAGACCATGGTATCTTTCAAGGCCAGTGATGACGTCATCGATTCCTCAAAACGAGCTAAAAAGCCAAAATGCATTTCGGGATGAAAACCAGTGAAATGCAATCATCATCATCATCATCCTGGATTACTTTGCGATTGGTTTTAGCCACTTAATGACATCATCAGACAAATAATCATGAAAAGTGATGAAATCATTAAAAAAAAAATGGCACCAATTCAGCTACAACAAGCTTCAAACCATTTTGTTCTATCCATCCATACTCTGTGCAGAGCGTTGGTGCTGCCTCAGGGTCACCACTCCAACACAGGATACCAGCAAGCAAGCAATCATTTTGCCAACCTCAGAAGGATGACAGGCAGAGTCAACCCAACCTGGTATTAATTCAAAAGCTGAGTAGGATTTGAACTCAGGATCTTAGGATCCCAAACCCACCAACCTAACCATTAAGCCAACACCAGGCATACCATTTTGTTCACATGCGATAAGTCGACACACTTGAATCACGAGAGCACAATTTTGCGGTGTGCTATGAAGCAAACCCTGAAAACATGTCTTGCCTTGATTCGGCCAAATTTGTGTCCTCTGCATACTGTAATGTTGGTTCAGCCAGCAGAGCAGAGTGCTCTCAGCGCTCGAGTGCACGTTGCTGTCCAACGGGTCGGTACTCAGATGTAAAGCGAATCGCTGTGCCATTCCACCGGCCTGCTCAATCTGTGCTAATGGCCTGGACAAGATCTCTGGGGTCACTCGAGCGAGCACGAAGACCTGGGAAAAAAATGCAAAAGCAAGACAAACATAATCTTAAAAGAATTACCTCCTGCATCATCCCCGCTTATAATCGGTTCGAAAATTCGCCTCCACCTGCTACAGAATCCCATGCAAGTCCACAAAGAAATTCCCAATTTCTGTCATGTTCACAAACTCAGGTATTTACCTTTAAGTTACTTATGCTTCAATCACATTTGGCTCGGCGGCCGTAGGGTCTAAAAAATCTACGGCCACTTGCAATTATAGGGCGGCCGCAGTATTCCACGGTCACACACAATGTAGCAGTCACATATGTTTTTATTTTTTGGGTAGCCGCACGGGGTATTTAGAAATTGTGGAGACCGAAAACGTGGGGGTGCCGTACGGTCTTTGATTTTTCGTGTTGTCTGTGTGGAAATGTTGCGGGAGTTGAAAATTTTTTTGTTTGTATTTGGAAATGTTTGTCGCACGGTGACCTTAGGGTGTCCCTGCGGGCGGCATAGAAATTTTCAAGGCAGACGCAAGGTAGCCTCAAGGTGCTCGCAAGGTGTCCGCAGGGGGGCCCTAAGGCGAACGTGGAAATAGTGCATCCGCCGTAATTTTTTGGGGGTTGGCAAAATTCATTTTTCATTGATAAGAGCCTACGGAAAACGCACGAATAACGCAAGCCCACCGTACGCCCTACGTACGGTCGATGTGGAACACATCTACGTCATGGCTACGGCTTGTCGAATTGCTACGGCCAACCTAGAAATGAAAAAAGTTATAACTCCGCGCTTTAATTCCACGGAGACCCCTACGGTCCACGGAGACCCTGTAAAAGATAGCCATACGGCGTAGGGCCACCCTGAGGCCACCTCAGAAACTCTGCGGCCGCCGCACGTTTCTGTCAATTCAGGGAGGGTACGGCCGCCGTATCCTAGCCATAGAGCAAATGTGACTCATGCTTTACAGGCATAACTTGTTTGATAAAATAATCCAAAGGTCTTGCACGATAAAAACGAGACTTCTAGCAACCTGCAATTATCGAGATAGCTGCTTCAGTGACTCAACCAAAGGTTAGTGCTGGTACTCAGTAGCAAAAGCTCGGTTCGGATCCAGCTCAAACATTACTGGGTCCAGAAACGGCTTGGAATTCAGGCAAGTACTGTATGCAAAATTATATTTACCTGTTTGTTTTTCTTTTACATGATGGAGACTCGTGGAAGAGCAAGGATCAAGCGTGTATAAATCAATAAGATGGGGACGCATGGCTTCAATCTAAGGTGTGCTGACAGGTACAGCTGGCCACAGCACAGGTCACATGCCGTACTATACAACGATGTCCGAAGCAGGAAATGATAGCAATGAATTAGTTCCTTGATAGTGCAAAGCTTATTTCCATTCCTTTCATCCCATATAATGAATTATAAATTCAAATGTCATATCATGCATATTTACATACTGAAGGTTACCTGACCTGTCGATTTACACTGTTGTAGTCTGATAAGTGTTTTCATACCGCTCTTTAAAGCTACTCAGATGTGATGTTTAACAAGAACTAGCAGAGTCTGCCCGTCGCTTCGCTGACGGACCACTTAGTATCGATTGCCAAATATTTTGGTGAGAAGGAGGAGAATAGAAGGAAACTAATTAACGAAATGCACAGATTACTTTAACGCCTCACCCACACCACCTCCTCGCCTGACATTTCACTCCCTCCCCTCCCCTCCCCCCCCCTCCTCCCCACATTCGTCCTGATGCCCTCTGCTGGAGATGTCTCACAAACGATGATAGGTTTGACAGGCCTCCGTTTGGGGGAGAAGAACAGAGGAAATTTACCCATGGAAGATGCTTTAACCTCAGCGTTGCCAAGTAGTATCCTCTGCCATCACCCAGGTGGCAACACACGGTACACATTTACAAAGGGATTTATGCCCCCCCACTACGCTGCTTCCCCACATCCCCATATGAGGCCGTGGTCACAAGCAATGTACCCCTCACACAAGTTGTATTTGTACCAAAGATGGGAGTTTGTAGCTTAAAGATATGGCCGTGCATAAGAGGGAAGGAAGAGAGGAGAGAGAGGGAGAGAGAGGGAGAGAGAGGGAGAGAGAGGGAAGAGAGGAGAGAGAGGGAGAGAGAGGGAGAGAGAGGAGAAGAGAGGAGAGAGAGGGAGAGAGAGGGAGAGAAGGAGAGAGGAGAGAGAGAGAAGAGAGGAGAGATAGGGAAGAGAGGAAAAAAAGAGAAGAGAGAAAGAAAAAGAAGAGAGAGAGGAAGAGAAGAGAGAGAGAGAAGAAAAGAGAGAGAGAGAGAAGAGAGAGAAAGATAAAAAGGTCCAAGTGGTCTCAAGCTCTAAAGATCAGGGTCTAATCTGTCTGAAGAGTGAAGGGGTCTGAATGGTGTTAAGGTCTGCGGGTCTAAAGGACTTAAGCGTGTTAAGGTCGAAAGTTATCAGTGCCAAAAGGGTATAAAAGGTCTTAAGGGTGAAGGGATCCAAAGGTGTCTGAAGTGTTGAAGGGTCTTAAAGGTAAAAGACGTCTTAAGGGTCTTAAAGGTAAAAGGGATCTTAAAGGGACTAATGCGTCTTAAAGGTGAAAGACATCTTAAGGGTATTCAAGATAAAAGGGTCTAATGGGTATTTTGGGTCCTTGCAGTATTATAGGTTTTTGGGTCCTTAGGGTCTGTTGGTTCATCGGAGTCGCCATATTTGCCGTATTTGCTAATGGATCTCTTAGGTCCTTGGGGTCTTTTGGGTCCTCAGGGACCTTTGGGTCATCTGGGTCTTTTGGGTCCTCAAGGACATTTTGGTCTTTGGGATATTTTGGGTCTTTTTGGTCATCTGGGTCATCTGAGTCTTTTGGGTCTTTGGGGTCCTTGGAGTATTTTGAATCCTCAGAATATTTTGGGTCCTCAGGGCATTATGGGTCTTTTTGGTCCTCGGGGACCATTGGGTCATCTGGATCTATCGGGCCTTCGTGTTCTTTGGGGTCCTCAAGGACTTCTGGGGCATCAGGGTCTTTTTAGGTATTTTGGGTCCTTTGGGTCATCTGGGTCTTTACAAGGAATTACAAGAAAATTATGCGCAGGAGGAGGCCATTCGGCCCATCATGCCTGCGTCACACCAATACCAGATTTAATGAATCCGTCATTACCCCTTCCTTTCGTGTGCAGCCTTTTGGCTGCGATGCTGGTACTCATTTTGCTGACCTCGGAAGGATGACAGACTGAGTCAACCCCCTGGTGTTAATTCAGCGGCCAATGGGGCTTGAAATCAAGACCCTAAGATCCCAAGCCACCACCCTAACCACGAAGCCAACACCAGGTTAAATGTGGTCTTTTGAGTCATCTGGATCTATTGGGTCTACTGGTTCTTTTAGGTCATTGGGGTCTTAAAAGGTATTTAACGGCTGAAGGGGTCTCAGCAATCTAAAAGGTCAAAAAGTACATTCCAATTGAACGTAATGAATTGACGTGCGTGTGTGGTCAGGGTACAGTTGATGTTCAAACAGTACATAATTAATAGACATGTAGTCACACGGCTTGATGGCCAGACTGACCGTGTTTTTCGTTTTTACATATATCAATATTTATCTGTAATTGCACGGGAAGAGAAACGTGAATAAACACCATTGTAGCCAAAGGAAATTTGGAAATTGTAATAGTCTCTGCCACCTCCATCAGGTAGCGCTACACGGTACACATTTATATCGAGAATTTACGCTCTCCCCCATGCTGCTCCCACATAGCCGATGTTACCCCCCACACAAAGTTGTATTTGTACCCCAAGTTTGGAATTTGTAACTTGAAAGATGTGGCCTGTGGCATATAGCGAACAAAGACATATAGATAGCCACAGAGAAGACAGAGAGACAGAGAACAGAGAGACAGAGAGACGAGACAGAGACAGAGAGACAATGCATTGTATCAAAGATATATATATATATATATATATATATATATATATATATATATATATATATATAATATATATATATATAATATATATATATATATATATACAGGGGGCTGCAAAAGTAGGTATACAGTAATGAAAAACAAAACGATCAATTTTATTGATTATACAAGCATATCAATAATAACAAAAACAATCAATAATAACATATTAATCCCTCAAATGTTTTTGATTTAATGAATTAAATGAATCCTAGCACCACTATTATAAATATGGTAATACTGGTATAATCCTTACTGTATACCTACTTTGCAGCCCCTTCTCGTGTGACAACTGTGTGGTATATATATATATATATATATATATATATATATATATATATATATATGTAGTTCTCTTCTCACTAATGCATTTTAAATTATTAAAAATGGATGAAAACTGACCAAGCTATTTGGATATACGACAACCGTCTAAGCCGACCAAGCACCAGATCCGAGAACTGTTGTGTGATCCCGAGTTTAAAAAAATAAACTGAACCCACTCAAGCTTGCAGCATGGGAAGCATTTGTGTTGGTTGTGCAGAACTTTCTTGGGAACCAGAGAGCAGAACAGTATGTGGAATTAGTGGACAACATGCTAAAGGTCTATCAGTGAATGGGCTGTAGGATGTCTCTTAAAATGCACTTCTTGCATTCTCATCCTGATTTCTTCCCACCTAATCTGGGGAAGCTAAGCGATGATCATGGCAAAAGGTTCCACCAAGACATGTCGGTCATAGAAACGAGGCATCAAGGCCGGTTCAACCCAAACATCAATCATTGTTATCTAAATATTACGTGAAAGTCATTACTATTAAGCACTGATATTAGATGTACAATGTTGCGATCTGCAATAATCAAGTGTCGAATATTGCGTGCTGGGTATCATTAATACATATACATATTTTGAAAACCTGACGTGCTGGTTAAATTCTGACTATAGATTTTAAATCAGCGGCCCAGATTTAACCAAGGACACCTGCATTTCCTTTAGTAGCAGACGAAAAGTCTTTTTTGTTGCCCAGTGTTATCTATACAAGACATCCCTCGTTTTTTTTTCAAAAAGCTTGGGGATAATAAACAAAGGTTTATGCACCTGGTATTGCTTATTGCTACTCACTATGGCGCGACTGGCAAACATATGCGTACAACACAAGCATTCTTTGTGCGATCCAGTCCTGTCATCTCTCTCTAAAAAAAATCAAGGCAAATGTATTCGCGTGTTCTGAAATTCGTGCTTCTCTGTTGCGGTGCGAAATGCGCAAAAATTAATGTGGCGCTAAAAAAAGAGGAAAATACCCGAGTTCTTTTCCGAGTTAATAACCAAGCCCGGCTTGACTCGGACTTGGCTCGGAAGCGCAACTCTCCGAGTTAGAGTTCGGGAACTCGGTTCGGGTAGAGCACTCGCAACAGTGTGCAAAAAAAGGGGGGAAAAAAGCATATTGTCCACGCACCATCAGATCCGATCTGAACTATGCTGAATATGGCCACTGGTTGCACAATTCCTAGGGCCTGGGCTCCCTGTACATTAGGGCAAAGATGAATAGCCGGGTGCCGAGATAATCACCGACTCTTCGACAAAATATACTGCAGCTCAATCTATCATCCATTCATCCATCCATTGGGACCATACTCTGTGCAGAGCGTTGGTGCTGCCTAAGCAGTCTTCTTGGCTATTGGGCACAATCTGGACGGGTCGCCACTCGACACAGGATACCAGAAAGCTGGCACTCATTTACCGACAAGGAGCTCTTGTGAGCCAACGGCCATCCATATCTAGTGCCCAACTGTGTCTGCGGGCGTCTTCCTGCAGTTGGATTACTTCTTATTAGAAGGTTGGTGCAGGATTTGCACTCTGGCCACAGTAAAACCCTTCATTCCGCAAAACATTCCAGAAGCATAAAAACATCTCAAAACCCACTCCGTGGGAGTACCTCCTGTGCAGCTTCCCTTCGCAGGGCAGCTCACCGGATGATGGATTGGGGCAAAACCATCGGACCCCCAATCTTTGATTGATAGGAGGGACCATGGGGTAACATTCCCGGGTCAAGTTGCGGGAGAGTGTGTCGGGCTGGTGCTGAGGTGTTGTCCACCAGACGGCGGTCTGCTTGGGTTAAACTAAGATGGTCCCTTCAGGTGGGTCCTGTAATGTCCTATCCCGAAGAGAGGATGATCACCAGTCTCTGTTATCATCTGACCTCAAGCGATTGGACATCGGTTATTGCACACTCTCTGAGGTTCGGAGACCGGATTGCGGCGAGATTATGACGGTGGTCACACCTACTATTGGACTGGTCGCTCTGATGGTTACCATGCCCAGGAGTTGCAGTAGCTATGTCCAATAAGTTGACTCCAATGATAATGAGGTAACACCGGTCAACGAGCGTATTATGAGACTAAGGATTCACCACTCGGGGTGTCATTCCCTGCTCTCTTATATGCTCCGACTGAAGCAAGTGATCTCATCATGGACGCATTATTTGCCACACTCAAGTCTGTGGTGGTTCAGTGCCCCAGACGAGATACACTTCTAGTCTGGGGGTTTCATTGCATCGACTGGAACTGATAGGGATGATTATGAGACGTGTGTTGGTCCCCATGGTTCTGTAACTGTGAACCAGAATAGCACTAAGTTCCTTGACTTTGAAAGAAGTCATGGACTTCGGGTGGCTGGTTCATGGTTTCAGCGCCCACAAGCTCATCACTGGACTTGGTATTCCAACGCTGATGGTGTGGCAAAGTAGAATGACCATGTGCTCACTGATGGTCATTGGAGGATGATCCAGAACTGCAGGATCTACCGGAGTGCTCAGTTCCTCAATATTGACCACAGGCTGTTGGAGCAAATCTTAAGTTGCATCTTAAATCCAGGAGAATAGGACCATCCCAGCCTAGGATGGAGGTTGGTAAACTCGAGGATGAGAGGGTAGCTGAGGAGTTTGCGAACAGGTGAGTGGAAATTTGGGGGGTCTGGGTGCTTTGGGGGATCCTGAAGAGTTGTGGAGTGCCTTCAAAGACCAACCAATCCTTGAAGTTGCCGGTAGATGTCTTGGAACTCACTGGAGGGCGAAGAAGAATTTTTTCTCTCAAGGGACACTGGATACCATTGACTAGAGTCTGGGGCCAGGCTGAATTGCAGAGTTGAGTGTTCAAGAAGCTGAGGCGTAAAACTGTAGTTGTATTCAGGGTGGACAAGGAGGTCTATGTGCAAGGAATCTGTGAGGGGGTAGAGCATCACCTGTGGTCAAGTGATTCTCGTCCTGTTTACAGGGGAATTCACGATTGCGTTCGTCGAAGCCTGTCCCTCGGTGTACTGCAATTAGAGCAGAGGGTGGTGGGCTCTTGACAGAGGAGTCAGAAGTGAAGGTGTGCTGGGCCGGTTATTTTGAGTGGTTGTACCAGGCTGATCCACCAGCCATCGAGTTACAATCCCTGTTGCTGACCCTCCAATCAACTGAGGTCCACCTTTGTTTGTAGAAATGCAGGCTGCGGTGAACCGGTTGAAATGGGGTAAGGCTCCAGGGATCTGTGGCATCCATGCTGAACTTCCGTCGCTCATCAGCAGAGTTAGTTTGTTTCTCCCTTTCTTTTTAAGCATGTTTCAGGACAAAAAAAGAAAACTATTTCTCTTAATGCAGGGGATAAAACAATCTTGACAAGCAATCCTTTTCTAATGCCTTTTGCATCACTGTAGATCTCGATGCGTGTATGCACGTCCTGCGTTTCGTTTGAAAATGGTGCTTTTTCAGAAAGCAGCGCATTTTGGACCAATGCTGTGCTCAAGTGTGTTCACAATTGAAGATGAACGCAAGAGCCTCCCCGTAGCTCTGCACCTAGTATTCTAACATCCTGCATCATCAGGTGGGTTTTCGGCAAGGTAATGGTAAAGGCAATATTTGTATTTCCTCATGGAAAGGGAAGAACTAGGCCACGTTGTGATGCGAAACGAGGGTTGTACCTAGGCCAGTCTGGGCCAACAATGAAAAATGGTGAGAAAGTCAGCAATTCAAAGATCAGGTGATCTGTACCAGCTGACACACCTTGTACACCTGCAAAAGCACGTCCGTCCAGGCCTCTCTGCTGACGAATCCAAATTCTGCTCTTGTAAGAACAGTGGTCAGATCAACATCTGCAGTTGGGCCAGCTGCTTCTTTCTCATCACTTCCTTCTCCAAGAATAGGGTGGAGGGAGATAAGAATGAAAGATCAACCGACGGCCATTCCTTGGAACTCTGATCCAATTTTCCATGATTTGTTGAAAAGAAGAGAAAATCCTGCACCGTCACACAAATAAAACCGGAGCAAAATGCTGTGGTGTTGAGTACATGGGACACGGTGCATAACCAGTCACGTATGTAAGTGTATCAATGCTGGAAATCGTCTGGATCGAGTAAATGTTCCGCCCGTACGTGTGCCAAGTGGCAACCGCGCGTCCTGCCAGACATACGAAAAAGGGGCGATCTTCATATCACAATGTAAGCCAACTATTCCTTGAACAACCATACGATGCCTCAAGACAAACCCGATTGAATTGCGATGCTTCGTAACGAGGCCACAAAAATGTGCATCGGTATACATCACAATCTGTTGATGGATTATAAAAGCCTTTTTGGATGAAAGGAGGCCAGTGTTGTTCCAATAGGGACATTGTTAGCCGACCAACATGTAAAATGACAAGCTGGAAAAATGTGAAAGGCTTTAATTTTCATTCAAAAGAGATCTGTCAGAGTTACATCTTCGCAGAGGAAAAGGGATGACCCTGCATCTTTTTACGTCACGTGTGCATACGTGAATATGGCGTTCATGTCTCGATATGACAAACATAGAAGGAGAAGTGAATTTTTTCATTTATACACATAAAATATAGTTATTAGGGGGGGGGGGGTCGTAGAAGAGAAGTAGAAAAAGAAAAAACTTACGATTTGGAAAATGCAAGGGGGCAGGGGTCGAGACTGTAATCAGTGTACGTCCCTTCTGGGAATGCATCTCATGAACCTGATAAGCAAATGGCAATGCATCAGGATCAGCCAGATTCCTTCAACGTCATGAAAGTGATGAACCAAAGGTAAATGTTTCCATCCTCGAGAAAATCTTCGGACCAAATCATGGCCTGAGAAGACAATTTTGGCTTTGAAGAACGCATCGAGCCGTTATTGTGATGGATTACATATATGCCTTGTCCAGCCAGTCAGCATTTTCAATCGTATTGCCTTTTCATACTTCCCACAACATTTAGTCTTCTATTAGCATTCTGACCACTTCAAAGTATCCATGGTCCACCGAATTATGAAAAACCATTGATGTGCAACTTTGTCTATGTGCGCTATTCTACTCATGTCTGTTCAGCTTAGCTGTGTTGTTACTTATCCCAACCATGTTTCATGCTCTTCCACAAAGCATTGGTCCACAGTGAGAGATGTGGAACCAGAGATGCAATCTCTCAGGCAGGAATTTGGAATTTGCCAGGGATAACTCAGCCACTTTACATTGAAAGAAACTGTGGGATCTTTAAGGTCCGTCGGCAAAAAATGGCGACAGAAATGTCCCCAGATAACTATGTCGTCCTATGGATGACTCACTCGTTGAAGCAACATCCTGACTTCAAAGCACCAGCTGACAGTTTATAGCCGAGTCGGGAATGGAGCACAGACTAGCTCAGAGGCAAGTGGGCTACCCAAGTGCCAGCCTGTCAAGACGTCTGTTCAGCTTTGGCTGGAGTGAGTACATTTCTGGAATAGGGGTGAAGAGTAGTGAGTACGTGAGCTAAAAATCTAACACCATAGCCTGCGGCCACAGGAAAACAAAATCAATCACAGAAGTGATGACACAAACAAAGTATTTGATAAGCAGGCAAGCAGTAAGGAGGTTGGGGATACTGTGTACACAGCAGCAGTGGGCACTGACCGAAGGAAGGCCGGTGTGTTACATATTGTGAGTGAAGCTGCAAGATCCTCTCATCTGGTTGGCTCGAGATGGATCCAGTGACAGTGACAGACATACCCAGGAGATCCTGGCAGCACAGGTGCATGAGCATGTTGTAAATTGTACGGGACCTCTTATCCACCTTGTTCAGAACGTGACCTGCTTGTCGAGAAGCTTTCAAACCACCATTATTGTAGGTCACTTGAAGCTCCCCATGACGCTAAAGGGTGACAAAAGCAAGTATAATTGACATGCTGGTAGACAGTGGAACATGTCACAAACTGATGAGGAAACCTTTCAGTTTCCAAGTGACTGTGTTCATGACAATTATTTTCACCAATCATATGTGTGTGTGTATATATATATAAAAAAATAATATAAATATAAATATAATATAATGAATATGTCTATGTATAAATAAAGAAAGACCCAGCCACATCTCTCACTTGTGAATGGAGGGAACAGCCAATCAGTTCTCACCTTATCAACAAAACCCAGGTGGCTAGGATTATATATAATTGACTCCCACACTCCTCCAGCCGATGAAGCTGTGCAAAGCAACCCAAGAAGTCCGACACAAATGACTGGAGGAGTGGCCTTGTTGTCCCTATCTGGAAAGGGAAGGGTGAACGCCAAGACTGCAACAACTTATTTTACCGAGGGGTGAGGCTGCTCTCAGTGCCGGGCAAGGTCTTTGCTCGGATAATTCTTGATCGGGTTTGCCACTATCTGCTTGAGCACCAGCATCCAGAGCAGTCAGGCTTTACACCAAAGAGGTCAACAATTGACCATATCCTTGCTCTTATTTCCAGTTGTTCCTGGAGTTCGTCAGGGGTGTTTACTGGCCCCTATGCTTATAAGCACTTGATTGGACTGGATTCTGGGGAGGATGTCGGAGAGATCAAGCTGTGGTGCATTGTTTGGGAATATCAAGATCTCTGACCTTGATTTCGCAGATAATGCAGTCATATTTGCGGAGACTGTAGATATCCTTTTGGGGGCCTTCGAGGTGCTGATTGAGGAGTCGGAGCTGCTGGGATCACGGGTTTCCTGGGTCAAAACTGAGATCCAGGCTGTCAATGACAACTTGGATACTGTATCCTATCTATCTGTACCTGTTTGTGGTGAGGATGTTGAGGTCGTGGAGAGATTCATTTACCTTGGCAGTGATATTCATGCCTCTGCTGGCTGTGAGCCAGAGGTCAACAGATGTCTGGGTCGGGCCTGGGGAGTCATGGATTCACTGGATCATGGGGGTGTGGCGCAGCCGGTTCCTGTGTGGGAGGATGAAAGTCTGAGTCTTCAGATCCTTGGTGCTTCTAGTCTTGCTCTACGGATGTGAGACTTGGACTCTGACCAAGGATCTGAGATGGAGACTTAATTCCTTTGGGACCAGGTCTCTTCAGATAATATTTGGCTATTGCTGGTCTTGCTTTGTGTCCAACGAGCGGTTTCTGAGAGAGACTCAAATGAGATTTGTTACCTGCATAGTCCGTGAGCGTCAGCTGCGGCTGTATGGACATGTAGAAAATTTTCCTGATGCTGATCCAGCTCACCAGATTCTCTCAGCGAGGGAGCCTCGTTACTGGAGGAGGCCAATGGGCCGACCACGTGCCTCATGGTTGCAGTAGGTTGATCAGCATGTCAAGGAGATGGGGATGGGCCAGGCATCTGCCTGGGGGATGGCCAGACGGAGGCCCCTCGAGTACCGGCGGCAAGTGGACGCAGTGACGCGCTGCTCTGGCGCATGCTCCCATACCTGACCTGGCCTGAAGGATGACAGGCAGAGTAAACCCCACTTAGTATTAATTCAACAGCCTAGTGGAATTTGAACTCAGGATCTATCATGCTCACCAGCTAATTCCAGCAAACAGTCCACAGCTAAACGTCCACCAGATAAACGGGACACTCACTGAACATCTTGATTATGGTTAACAGTTGGATGCTGTTCTCGTACAGAGAGCATGTCCTTTATCCAGCAGCTGTGCTGGAAGGATGGCCCAGAGGTATGCGCACACTTCTGTCTGCTGTCTAGCCTGGGTTCAAATTCCGACCCAGATATAAACTGTCATCTTGATGTCTCACAGGCAGGCCGTGGTATTAATGTGTGTGCCGTCCCTCAGACGGATGTTAAACTGGGTGTCAGATCATTAGTTGGTGAACGTTAAAGATCCCAGGGTCTCCTTTGTGAAGAGTGGGTGAGCTTTCACCGGCATTCTGGCCAAATTACAAATGCTTACTCTAACCTGCAGGGGTACTGCATCACTCATGCTCCCATTAATGATGCAGCCAGCAGCCACAGGCTGCATACGAAATGAAATGAAGCCAGCAGACTGACTGCTTAAATGAGTCAGAAATCAATCCCATTGCCATAGAACCCAAAGGATGGGTGTGTGAACCACGGAAGCAACGTTGCGATTCCGCACACAAGGCAACAAAGAAATCAAATCGACGTGTAGAACAAAGCAGATCGTCTCAATTGGAAACGCTATTCGCCTCTTGGTGAATTGAGTTTCTTACCATGTCAGTTCTGTGTGAATAAAATATATTTGTGGATTACTACACTTAGTTTCCAAACACTGTATTTGCTGTTTCAGCACACATTGTCACTAATTCTGGACATGAAGGAATCCCACCGGAGCTTAGGCATGCCTGTCCGAGGCAGACGGATTTTAAGACGACAAGGATATTTCGGATCATTCTCTAAGCCTCGTACCTGTGGGAGTTCCACAAGTTTAAGAGGCTTTGTCTCCTGCCTATTCAGCGGATCGAAAACGAAGCATTTACATTCCATGCTGCCACGTGAGGCAGGAGGTAATACCCTGGTGAGTGGAGAATGTTCTAACCAGTAATGTGCAAAGTTGATTTTTCGTGCACACGGTCGTCTCCAAACAAATATCTCCTCAAAAATCCCATTACCACCAGAAGTAAAGGTCTGCAGTCCACACGGCCCATGCTGGTCCAAGTCTGGGATTGCATTTATTACCACCCAACCTGAACCTGAACAAAGCAGCCTGGCTGAAGGACATGAACCATGCAGGATCGCATCAGTGCAAGGCAGGATTGGTACTGTCAGGATGTCGTCGCTCATCAGCAGAGTTAGTTTGTTTCTCCCTTTCTTTTTTAAGCATGTTTCAGGACAAAAAAAGAAAACTATTTCTCTTAATGCAGGGGATAAAACAATCTTGACAAGCAATCCTTTTCTAATGCCTTTTGCATCACTGTAGATCTCGATGCTGTGTATGCACGTCCTGCGTTTCGTTTGAAAATGGTGCTTTTTCAGAAAGCAGGCTATTTTGGACCAATGCTGTGCTCAAGTGTGTTCACAATTGAAGATGAACGCAAGAGCCTCCCCCGTTATTGCCTCTGCACCTAGTATTCTAACATCCTGCATCATCAGGTGGGTTTTCGGCAAGGTAATGGGTAAAGGCAATATTTGTATTTCCTCATGGAAAGGGAAGAACTAGGCCACGTTGTGATGCGAAACGAGGGTTGTACCTAGGCCAGTCTGGGCCAACAATGAAAAATGGGTGAGAAAGTCAGCAATTCAAAGATCAGGTGATCTGTACCAGCTGACACACCTTGTACACCTGCAAAAGCACGTCCGTCCAGGCCTCTCTGCTGACGAATCCAAATTCTGCTCTTGTAAGAACAGTGGTCAGATCAACATCTGCAGTTGGGCCAGCTGCTTCTTTCCTCATCACTTCCTTCTCCAAGAATAGGGTGGAGGGAGATAAGAATGAAAGATCAACCGACGGCCATTCCTTGGAACTCTGATCCCAATTTTCCATGATTTGTTTGAAAAGAAGAGAAAATCCTGCACCGTCACACAAATAAAACCGGAGCAAAATGCTGTGGTGTTGAGTACATGGGACACGGTGCATAACCAGCTCACGTACCTGTAAGTGTATCCAATGCTGGAAATCGTCTGGATCGAGTAAATGTTCCGCCCGTACGTGTGCCAAGTGGCAACCGCGCGTCCTGCCAGACATACGAAAAAAGGGGCGATCTTCATATCACAATGTAAAGCCAACTATTCTCTTGAACAACCATACGATGCCTCAAGACAAACCCGATTGAATTGCGATGCTTCGTAACGAGGCCACAAAAATGTGCATCGGTATACATCACAATCTGTTGATGGATTATAAAAGCCTTTTTGGATGAAAGGAGGCCAGTGTTGTTCCAATAGGGACATTGTTAGCCGACCAACATGTAAAATGACAAGCTGGAAAAATGTGAAAGGCTTTAATTTTCATTCAAAAGAGATCTGTCAGAGTTCATCTTCGCAGAGGAAAAGGGATGACCCTGCATCTTTTTACGTCACGTGTGCATACGTGAATATGGCGTTCATGTCTCGATATGACAAACATAGA
>CM068967.1:21473449-21484453 GCA_035128595.1 Eptatretus atami | reverse complement strand
GTCGTAGAAGAGAAGTAGAAAAAGAAAAAACGATTACGATTTGGAAAATGCAAGGGGGCAGGGGTCGAGACTGTAATCAGTGTACGTCCCTTCTGGGAATGCATCTCATGAACCTGATAAGCCAAATGGCAATGCATCAGGATCAGCCAGATTCCTTCAACGTCATGAAAGTGATGAACCCAAAGGTAAATGTTTCCATCCTCGAGAAAATCTTCGGACCAAATCATGGCCTGAGAAGACAATTTTGGCTTTGAAGAACGCATCGAGCCGTTATTGTGATGGATTACATATATGCCTTGTCCAGCCAGTCAGCATTTTCCAATCGTATTGCCTTTTCATACTTCCCACAACATTTAGTCTTCTATTAGCATTCTGACCACTTCAAAGTATCCATGGTCCACCGAATTATGAAAAACCATTGATGTGCAACTTTGTCTATGTGCGCTATTCTACTCATGTCTGTTCAGCTTAGCTGTGTTGTTACTTATCCCAACCATGTTTCATGCTCTTCCACAAAGCATTGGTCCACAGTGAGAGATGTGGAACCAGAGATGCAACTCTCTCAGGCAGGAATTTGGAATTTGCCAGGGATAACTCAGCCACTTTTACATTGAAAGAAACTGTGGGATCTTTAAGGTCCGTCGGCAAAAAATGGCGACAGAAATGTCCCCAGATAACTATGTCGTCCTATGGATGACTCACTCGTTGAAGCAACATCCTGACTTCAAAGCACCAGCTGACAGTTTATAGCCGAGTCGGGAATGGAGCACAGACTAGCTCAGAGGCAAGTGGGCTACCCAAGTGCCAGCCTGTCAAGACGTCTGTTCAGCTTTGGCTGGAGTGAGTACATTTTCTGGAATAGGGGTGAAGAGTAGTGAGTACGTGAGCTAAAAATCTAACACCATAGCCTGCGGCCACAGGAAAACAAAATCAATCACAGAAGTGATGACACAAACAAAGTATTTGATAAGCAGGCAAGCAGTAAGGAGGTTGGGGATACTGTGTACACAGCAGCAGTGGGCACTGACCGAAGGAAGGCCGGTGTTGTTACATATTGTGAGTGAAGCTGCAAGATCCTCTCATCTGGTTGGCTCGAGATGGATCCAGTGACAGTGACAGACATACCCAGGAGATCCTGGCAGCACAGGTGCATGAGCATGTTGTAAATTGTACGGGACCTCTTATCCACCCTGTTCAGAACGTGACCTGCTTGTCGAGAAGCATTCAAACCACCATTATTGTAGGTCACTTGAAGCTCCCCATGAGCGCTAAAGGGTGACAACAAAGCAAGGTATAATTGACATGCTGGTAGACAGTGGAACATGTCACAAACTGATGAGGAAACCTTTCAGTTTCCAAGTGACTGTGTTCATGACAATTATTTTCACCAATCATATGTGTGTGTGTATATATATATAAAAATAAATATAAATATAAATATAAATATATGAATATGTCTATGTATAAATAAAGAAAGACCCAGCCACATCTCTCACTTGTGAATGGAGGGAACAGCCAATCAGTTCTCACCTTATCAACAAAACCCAGGTGGCTAGGATTATATAAATAATTGACTCCTCCCACACTCCTCCAGCCGATGAAGCTGTGCAAAGCAACCCAAGAAGTCCGACACAAGTTGCTGACCCTCAATCAACTGTGGTCCACCTTTGTTTGTGGAAACGCAGGCTGCGGTGAACCAGTTGAAATGGGGGTAAAGCTCCAGGGATCTGTGGCATCCATGCTGAACTTCTCAAGGCTGGTAGGAATGCTGCACTCGTGTTGTTGCCTGCAGTTCTGTGCTCTGCCTGGAAAACAGGCATCATCCCAACTGACTGAAAGATGGGCCTTGTTGTCCCTCTCTGGAAAGGGAAGGGTAATCACCAAGACTGCAATAACTACCGAGGGGTGAAGCTGCTCTCAGTGCCGAGCAAGGTCTTTGCTCGGATAATTATTGATAGGGTTCGCCACCATCTGCTTGAGCACCAGCGACCAAAGCAGTCAGGCGTTACACCAAAGAGGTCAATGATTGACCGTATCCTTGCACTTCGGGTCCTCACCGAACGCAGGTGAGAGCTTCGGAACTGTGGCTGCTTGCAGCCTATGTTGATCTCTGTAAACTGTTTGATTCAGTGAATCGGGATGCCCTCTGGAGGAGTCTTGGTCTTCGTGGGGTGCCACCAAAACTGATCGATCTGATGTCTGACCTCCACTCTGGTACTGAGAGTGCTGTGAGATGTGGTGGTACCATCTCTGACTTATTTCCAGTTGTTACTGGAGTTTGTCAGGGGTGTGTACTGGCCCCCACACTTTTCAACACTTGTATGGAATGGATTCTGGGGAGGATGTCGGTGAGTTCAAGCTGTGGTGCATCATTTGGGAATGTCAAGATCTCTGACCTTGATTTCGCAGATAATGCAGTCATCTTTGCGGAGACTTTAGATATCCTTTTGAGGGCCCTCGAGGTGCTGAATGAGGAGTCGGAGCTGCTGGGATTACGGGTTTCCTGGGTCAAAGCGAAGATACAGGCTTTCATTGACATCTTGGATGCTGCTGTCCTATCTGTGTCTGTTTGTGGTGAGGATGTTGAGGTCATGGAGAGATTCACTTACTTTGGCAGTGATATTCATGTCTCTGCTGGCTGTGAGTCAGAGGTCAACAGATGTCTGGTTCGGGCCTGGGGAGTCATGGATTCATTAGATCATGGGGTGTGGTGCTGCCGGTACTTGTGTGGGAGGATGAAAGTCCGAGTCTTCAGGTCCTTGGCGCTTTCCAGTCTTGCTCTATGGATGTGAGACTTGGACTTTGACCAGGGATCTGAGATGGAGACTTAATTAATTTGGTACCAGGTCTCTTCGGAGAATCCTTGGCTATTGCTGATCGGACTTTGTGTCCAACGAGCGGTTGCTGAAAGAGACTCAAATGAGATTTGTTACATGCATCGTCCGTGAGTGTCAGCTGCGGCTGTATGGACATGTGGCTCATTTTCCTGACCCTGATCCTGCTCACCAGATTTTCTCAGCGAGAGAGTCTCCTGAGTGGAGGAGGCCAATGGGCCAACCACATGCCTTGTGGTTGCAGCAGGTTGATCGGCATCTCAAGGAGATGGGGATGGGACAGGCATCTGCCTGGGAGATGGCCAGCCGGAGGCCCTGGAATACCGGCGGAAAGTGGACGCAGCGACGTGCTGCTCTGGCGCATGCTCCCATTCCTGACCTGACCCTGCAGACAGATTAGATAGCTTAGACCCTTGACTCTTTCGACCACTTGATGGATAATGGATAATGAGTACCACATTATCATGGATAATGAGTACCCAATTATTATTTAAGACAACTTATTACTGGAGGAAAAACCACTCAAGGATGAGGTGGAAAGGCAATTGATAGAAAGGGAGGGTCATAGAACAACAACAACAACACGATGACAAACAGAATAAATGGAAACAAGAATCCCATGATGGTATTCTTATATCACAAATAAATTTCAAATAAATATATCACCAATAATACAAATAAATTTGTACAAAAGAAACGTCTGCATTGTGGTTGTGTAAATCATGACAATACAATAAATCTGTGACATCAATCTCTGCAATGACGTCTGGAGAGGCGAGCATAGTGAGCCGATCCACACTAGTGGCAATATAAAGAGACACCTTAGGTTCTTTGGCTCATTCACATTCTAATTGTCCTTGCCGAAGAATTGCATGCTCAAAGATGCAGTGGCCCCTCCCGTGAAATATGATATTTCAGAAAATCTACATTTTCCAATGTTTGCCTTTTCCACTCACATGTCTGAACCCATTTGTGGAAGTCAACAATATACCTCGACAAGTCAGGTGCTATTTCCAAAAGGTAGTTCAACTTCATTTGGTATTCAGGTGGACAAGCCGGTGGGGTTCAAACCTGTACAGTGAGCTTGGGATGGTCATCAGGTGTGGTCCATCGGGCCAGCCAAATCTGCTGAACCATCGTTGGACGGCTGTGTGCACCGTCTGGACAAGTGAGCCGCCAGACATCAGATCTTCATCTGGCGTTTCACATCCTCGAGAGATGCACACCTGCCAGCCCTGGCTACAGTCATAAGAATCTGCAAAGGTGAGCCAGCAGCAGAGCGAGGCCCATTTGTACAATACATCTGGTGATGTAAAATGGTTGCACCTATGGGCACTGCACTATAAAAGGAAGGATGGCGTTAGCAGTTGGAAGGACATTATGGCAGGATGACTGCAGGGACACATTTCGGAGGAGCGTGTGACCAGGGCTGTAAAGAACGAATGGGAGAATCAAAAATTGGTTGCTGAGAAATCCGTGGAGAGGTACTGGCCATTCGCGATTGGCAATGGAAAAACAAACGGGATGTGTTAAGGCCATTTGCGTTTGCCGCGTTGAATATCATTGCAAACACGCACAGATGGCACATGTGAGGTAACAAGATAATGCAAACCTCAGGCCCCCAGACTGCATGCACAACGTGACCTCCAGTGCGAGTGTGACAAAATGTTACAATTGGCATCGTAAGTGACAACATTCATAATTTCCGAAGACAGCCCAGCAAGTGCATTCAAAAGAGAGAGAAACACATCTCTGCTCCCAAGGAAAAGTGGCCCCACGACCTCATTTGAACAGAATCCTGTCTTATGAAGTCGACTTTACTCGACCTGCTCTACAAACACCAGTTTGTGACATTTCAAAACACATCATGCAAGTGGCCGCGTAACACAGGTTTTCCTGTATATTCCGGCAATATACTGCAACAAGATGACGGGAAACTATTTTGCACAGCTTTTACACATTGGACATAAGGGTCCAAAGATCTAGTGCTCGAGATTTTGACAGTTTACTTACATGAACCGATTGGTGCAAACATATTGATCTGCAAAATTTATCTGCAAATCTGAAGGTGTGTGCATGAGTGCGTGCATGCGATTACATCCACAACATGGATTGCAGCACGCTTGAGGACACAAAGGGAAATGACAACTTGTAAAGCTTTCACGTGGGTAGAGAGAGCCGAGGCTAAAACAATCGTACCTCCAAAGCTTTGCCCCTCTTCCCAGCCGACCTCTCATATTAAAAAAGCTTAAGATGCAATTTCCTAAGATGACCATCTCAAATTCTCCATTATTCACAAGGTTTATAAGAACAAATATCACCCTGGGATGTTTCACGTGAAAAACTGCATGATGAGGTTAATAAAAGACGGTGCCCGGGGACAACCTTGGATGGAAACCATGCGGAGCGAGAAGAACAAAATCAGAAAATAAGCTTCAAAATGGTGCCAAACATCCTGAAATCCTCCTCCTGAGTGCACACCATCATATTAATACAGAGCCTACAAGCAGTAAACCCTTTCATTCGACTCGAAAGTTATACAGTGGGAGGAAGGGCAGGCAAGTTTCACGCACCCGTTTCGAGCTTCGAAGAGCTCGAAGATGCGACCGATAATTATGAGGATGAATAATTCGTCTGTGACCAGTCCACCAGTGAGGAATGCTCCTTGATCATAGCCCGTCGTTTGCCATTTTCAGTCAAGCCTGCAGGAAAAAGCCTGGTTCAATGAGGTGCGGTTGCTATAATAAAGTGGAGATAAATAAAATTAAATTTCTGTTTTTTACTGCTGCGTGACTAGTAGTCGTTAAGGGGCGATTTGAACAATCAAACGATGCGTATTGCTGCACAGGCTTGTCTAGAATGTAAAAGTTTTCCTGCCATTTGGGATGGATTCCAGAAGCGATAACCATCCTGTCCAGATGGGTTTCCATTTCATTACGTTGATTGGCCAGGTGTTGTTCGAGCTTAAATGGTGCACGTCGTGCAAGCAATTTGTACATTCCCTCTTTAGATGAGGCCTCGAGAAACTCCCCCGGAAGTCCCTCGTACGTTTGCTTACCTGGATGCACTCCTTTATGGTAGTCAGACTCATGGTCAGCAATGAAAGCAAGCAGTTGTCCACACAAATGCAGATAGGCAGATGGAATCTGCACAACACACGAGGAAGTGGTGGCGAAGCAATGAACTTGTAAACTTTATCCTGGCGAATCATTTATTTCTGGAAAATATTCTGAATTTTATTTTATTTTATTCAAGAACTATATTATCCACAAGGAGTTGTAAATTGGTAAAATAAAAAAACAAAGATTATCAACATAACCTTGACCCATCCCTCACCATCCCATGTACCTAATATGAGAGAAGAGAAAAAAAATTAATATAATGACTCCACCACCGATGGTGAAGGAGTTTATGTTTTCACCCCTTTCTGTCTGTTTGTTTGTCTGTTTGTGTGCAGGATATCTCAAAAAGTTGTGTCCGGATCGGGATGAAACTTGGTGGACATGTTGCGTGTGTGACAAGGAGGAATTGATTAGATTTTGGTGAAGATCCGAATCCAGATCTGGATACGAGAATTTTTAAAGTGATTCTTCACCAATGAGAGATAGGGCCTAAAACGATATGTAGCACGATATCTCAAAAATGTATTGGGCCCGATATGCTCTCATGGATCAGGCATTGTGTGGCGAAGGTATGCGCTCTATCGAGTGCCCTTCTAGTTTTTTTAATGGAATACTCGTCTGCATGAATACAAGTGTCAATCTGCATCAGCCGACAAATTAAACAATGGATTTTATCAACAAAAAGCTGATAAGGACCTGTTAACCGCAGTGGGAATACAGATGTGGCTGACATTGAGCGTCAGCCCTTTTGGTAGGACAAAAAAGGGAAATGTGGATGAAGGCAGGGTCAAAGATCAAAGAGACAAGATTCAAGGGTCCCTTTGATCTTTCAACAGATCCCCCGATTCGGTGACATTAATCATTTCACCCGTGATCTTCACTGCAATCCCTTTGCTCTTTGACCATTCTCTTTGTCTTTCAAACCATTTCCATCACAACATCAACACTTCGCCCGCCCACATTCTTCCCTTTTGTCCCAACGAAAGGCTTACGCTCAAAACATCGACCGCATGTTGCTCCCCCACTACACTTAATATATTCTCATCAGCTTTCAGTTGATATAATCCATTGCATTAATATTTACTCTTTCCACTGCGTATGTGCTGAAAGAGGTTCAAGCTTACAGGTGCACAACTGCTGGACGAAACGCACCTTCTGCCCTCGTCATCCAGGACGACAACACGCGAGGCTGTGGAGAGAGGATTGCTGGAGGAAAATTTCAGGCAGCAAGTCAGCATGCTTCCTTCTTCCCGCAGAAGTCTATTCCCCAGGGGAACGCTGACTGCAATCGGATGCGTGATCCCTACATCATCCAGCTCCACATCTCGCAAGTCCACACTGATGGTTGTGTCACTGCGTTGCACACAAGATGATCACTAATAAAACAATAGCTATTAATCAAGCTTTTCTGTTTAGTTTTGTTTTCTTCATCGGGTCTAAGGCTCGAGGGGAAGCTGTGACATGAATGACATATACACGTGCAGACAGATACATTAGACACCACTGGACTTGAATCGATCAACAGTCTATGTAGTTTGGCTTGCTTTGATTAAAACAAAAGAATAGTTCTCACATAATCAGCACAAGTGCAACTGTTATTGTTCGTGCTTGGTGGGCAAAAATGAGTGACACGTGCTTTGGTGGACAAGATAATTGGCAGTTGTGTTTTAACTTTAACAGCATTTTCTGCCTGGCATTGCATTGTTTGCATTTTTCTGCTTATTAACCCAATGACACAGTCATGTAGTTGATCGACTTCTGTATTTGTTTTGAGCAAAAGCAGTACAAAGGAAGCGTGCATAGATGTGCCCCGATGTCAGCTCAGACGTTTCGCGTCAACTGAGGTCACGTGACTCGCAATGGTTGAAGACGCATCAATATTATTATCCATTGGCCTGCTGGTGAGAGCACCAGGAGCATTATGCGGAATAAGCGGCAGTGTATAAATTTATTCCTTTTCAGTGAAAGACAGCCACCAGTATGCAAAGATAATTACGTTCTAATTGGAAATGCTCTCTTTTGTCAACAGTTGGTTTCACAATGAACCAGTTGATGCGTTTTTCTGGTTTCGTGAGCACGAGAGGATCAGCATAAATCGTGATATCAAAATTGGGCTGGCGAGCCAAGTTTCAATAATGCTCCCTCAACAAAAAAAAAGAAAAAAAAAAAAAGAAGAGCTTAGAGAAAATAATTAATGAGCTCATTTGATGGGAATAAAAGTGAGTGCAGCATGTGAAACGTTAACGCTCTCATCAATTCTGAATCCCAGTCGCTGCATCTGCACACCGCAGCAACAGCGCTGTCCGCAAGGCCGAGAGTCTTTGTCATGGTGCGAGGGGTACACCGCAAGGTGGATTTCTCATTAACTTTGACAGATCGGCTGCTTGGTTGGTCAATTCCTCCTTGCACCCAAGGACTATTTGAGTGTTGTGGGAGTGGGGGGAGGTTGGGGGAAAGAGGTGGGTAATGAGAATCTACAACATAACTAATTAACCTTTTCTCAACAATTATAATTCAATAATAGAGCAAAATCCAATCAATGTCTCCTCCCTTACGACAAACCGTTTATCAACCAATGAACCAGTTTTGCAAATTATTAAATAATGAAGGAGACGATGGGGAGGAGGATGAATGTGGGAGAGGGAAGAGAAGTGGGAGGGAGGATGAAGGGGAGAGGACAAGGGGGAGGACGAATGTGAGGGGGATAGGGGGGGACAAGGATTTGGGAGTTTCCTTCACATTTTTGCCTCTTGTACAACATTTTCAATCTTGTACAACATGTGATAGCAAGACTTGAACAACATTTTCACTCCCACCACCAAACAGAAGTGTCAAAGTCATTTTTACATTTGGATGAATGAAAATCCCTGTTTCCTCACCAATATATTCTATGGCAGGCATGATCACAGCTCATGGATAATGAGTACCCAATTATTATTTAAGACAACTTATTACTGGAGGAAAAACCACTCAAGGATGAGGTGGAAAGGCAATTGATAGAAAGGGAGGGTCATAGAACAACAACAACACGATGACAAACGGAATAAATGGAAACAAGTATCCCATGATGGTTGGGCTTGGAGCTTCAACAACCGGAGTATCGTGACGTCACCCCGGCATTGCAAACACCTCGTCATCCAGCATGGCAAAAGTCCACTCTCAACCGTGCCAATATGAAATAAATTGAGGAAATGTAAATAAATTTAGATGCTGTAAGTGGAATTGTAAGACATTGTTAATTATGTTTCCAAAGTTTGGTGATGATGCGAGGAGAGGAGAGAGGACAGAAAACTAAAATGACAGACAAAAGGATAGACACCATCCTTTAATTTATATAAGCTGCTGTGTAAAAATAAAACTGGAGCGAAGTAGATGGTGCACCATCGCAAATTCGCATGCTTCCCATCCAAAGAAAAGTTGCAAGATGGCAAAAGGTTCCACCAGAAATGACCCAATATCATATTTCATACGTCCCCTGATGTTGATTGCATATGCAAAGTTTAATTTTAAAATGTTTAAAAATGTGCCTCTCATTGCCTTTTTTGTTATTTGACCTTTTGACCACACCCCAGAGGGCGGGGCCAAAAGTGATATTGCTCTTGCACATTTGTGCCATGTGGTGATCATAACTACCAAGTTTGGTGAATTTCTGCAAAACTGTTTAGGAGTGAATAGCGATTGTTTTAATACTTGTATCAGTTGATTTGGGGGATGGTTTGGATATTATCGCTTTTGGGATGGTACTCTCCATCTTCCCCCCTCAAACTGAGAAGCAGTTCCGACCCCTAAAAAAAATTCCTGGCCTGGTTTGGTTGCGTCCACATTTATGTTCGATTCTTTTCCTAATAAAATGATTAATGTTGTTTATATTTTTAAATTTTGGGTTGTGTGCACTTGCCGAGAGACAAACTTTTCTTGCGTTGGAATCACCATCATGGCTTCTGCAGTTATTGAGGTAGGTTGGCCTAAGTTTTACATTGTTTTCAGAGGGGTAGAAGCAGAAGCAGAGAGAAGAAGAAGGAAGAAGAAGAAGAAGAAGAAGAAGAGGAAAGAAGAGGAAGAGAAGAAGGAGAAGAAAAAGAAAGAAGAAGAAGAAGAAGAAGAGAGAAGAAGAAGAAGAAGGGTAACCTTGCTGGGGTCTGAAGCCGCCATGTTTTTTGGCCTGCTCAACCATGCCTTGACTTGGAACAGGCCGCAACAAATTCTTCAAGATAAAGTTTTGTTTTTTTCACTTTCCTCACTCATATTATCGAATGCGAGTTCATCATAACTATGAATTGCTGGGTACATTGTAATGCCTATAAACGCTGGGAGATGCCAGTGGTCGTGGCTTTATTTCATTTCCGCACATGCGACAACCGTGAAAACCTCTTAAATTAAGCCGAATTACAAAATTTAAGCTTCAGAATCGAACTTAGAAGCAGTTCTGACCCCTAAAAAAAAAAGTGTTCATTTGTCCAATTCGGACATATTTGACATTTTGGGCATCTCTGGGAGGTGTATGTTTAAAATGATGGTTTGGTGATTGCTAATCGCGTGCCAAGCTAGCCGTTTCATATCAACCATTTCATTGGCGTGCTTAAGCCACTTGGCGAGTGCTCTACAATATACGCACCATCACTGAATACTGCATATTGATCGACTTGAACAAAGTTCAGGGGTCACTCTCATGCATTGTTAGCCATGCATTGTTCTGCGGTACAACAGGCAGTGGCTGGCTCATGGAAAATGTGCAATTTTATTTTCCATGACGTTTCCCCTTTTTGTCCTTCATTATATGACCCGTCACTTCGGCATACATAAAAACAAATAAATATTAAACTTTTCATTTTCAAGTTTCTTCAACCATTTTGTATATAAATATATATATTTTTTAATGTTGAAGACTCCAGTCACGGATTAAATAGTCCTCATCGAGGCCAGGCCTTAAATAAAAGAGCTCTATTGATAGAAAAGTAAGGAAAAAGAGATAATAGTCGAAGAGTGTTTGAGGAAGTAAAAAAAATCTGCTTTTTGAAAAGGGAAAGGTCATAAGTGTTTGGGAAGAC
>CM068967.1:21456837-21471892 GCA_035128595.1 Eptatretus atami | reverse complement strand
GGAGGAGAAAAGAGAACCAAAAAGAGTTGCTTTATCAGTCGGAGAGACAGCGATAGTATCATCTGAACGGAAAAGCGAAGGAAAGGTAGAGTGACATAAGTTGTTGGAGATACTTTTAGTGAAGGACCAGAAAGATCTATTAGTGGAAGAAGATGAGAGGTTTTCACATTTATTTTGAATGAAGGAATGCTTTGCCTCACAAATAACATGCTTGCAATGATTTCTGGCAGATATGAAAGCTGAATGCAAGTCGGAGGAAGAAGAGTTTTACCATGTCCGATATGCGGAATCCCTTGCACGAATGGCTGCAGAGCAGGAATTATTCAACCAATAATTGGTCGGAGAGATAGACTTGAAAGAGAAGGGGATATATGCCTCCATTCCTGCAACAATAACCTCAGCTATACGTTCAGCAGAGATAGAGGCATCACCCGAGGAGAAGGAGTCGTCTTTCCAGGGAAAGTCAGAAAATAAGTTTCGTAAACCAGTGCAGTCAGCATTATTGAAATGCCAAAACTGGCATTTCATCAGAGCAGTCAGAGGAGAAGAAGTGGTGGAAAGTAAAGTGATGTTCACAAGATTGTGGTCAGAAGAACAAATTGGAGGTGAAATTGTGTTGGAGGTGAAGAATAAATCCAAAGTATTGGTTGTGTCATCATGACGATCTGGGATATGGGTTGAGTAGGTGATAATTTGTTCCAAAATCATTAAGAATGGAAAATGCAAGAGCTTCAACTCCCCCAACAAATAGAGAAATTCTGATTGAGGGTGTTGGGATGTCATGGCCTCATGACAAGAATTAAGATAGTCAAAGAAAGCTATAAAGTTTGAAGAATTGGGAGAGCAGTAAGTGAAACAGAAAAATAGTGATGGCCAGGAGACAAATCTTAAGCCAGGTGACATCAAAGTTTGGAGATTCAAGGTTCACAAAGCGTACATCAGGCATGTTGATGTTAGAGTAGACACAGCTCCTCCATTGAAGCGGAATCATGAGTAAAGGTTGCAGTTTGAAATGTTAAAAGAACTAAGAACATCATGTGACAATTGGATCTCTGAGAGAAGCAAGATATTAGGAGTGGAGCTTGCTAGATGATGTATAACAGAGGAAAGATTTGAAGAAAGACCATGAATGTTGGTGAAATGAATTGAAAAAGAGTCACGTTGGTTCAAAAGGCAGGGGTCTTGGGATGGACCGATACTACCAATGCCTGAGACCAATAAGATTGCTTGGTGAAGCCTCTTGGTGCCCGCTCTTCAAGTTTCAATGGTGATACCGCGGTTCTATAACATAGGTCGGAAGGCAAAATTAATTATTTTATCACAATGAGTAAAAAATGTTTTCAGTTATGAAATAATGATTTGCCACACCACGGCAGGAAAGCCGAGAGGTACGCACACTCACTCTGTGCATCCTGGATTTGAATCCCGACCTAGCGATAAACAGTCATCCCAGTGTTTCACAGGCACGATGATTCACCAATGTGTGTGCCATCTCTCAGATGGATGATAAACTGGGCGTCACATTTGCCGGAATACCTCACCCCTCTCCCTCCCTCACCCCTCTCCCTCCCTCACGCCTCTCCTCCCTCACGCCTCTCCCTCCCTCACCCTCTCCCTCCCTCACCCCTCTCCCTCCTCACCCCTCCTCTCACCCCATGCCTCTCTCATTCCTCTCTCTCAATCCCACCCCCCCTTATTTCCGACACTGACCTCTCCCTCTCTCTCTCGACCCCTTCGCTCCCCACCCCTTCCTCTTCCCTCCCTATCTCTCTCTGCAACCCCCCACCTGCTTCCCCACCCTTTCCCGCTTTGTTGAGGGGACGAGCATGTACAAATCCGGTTCGGAGTGAGCCAACTGGTGAGGTGCAAAGATCGCTGCATGCATGAATGCAGGCAGACCTTGCCAGGAAGACAGCGTGGGTTTTAAATGCTCGCGCCCCAAGTCTCAAAGTATCCGTGTGTGTGCGTGTCGTTGATTGGTATCTAAATATGCGAGTTTCAGAATGTGGAATGGTCCTCCCAGGGCAGGCTCAAAGTATCCACCTTCATTTCATGAAGGGGTCACGATTTATGGACCGAGCTGGGAAGTTTTTGTCAAAGTTTTGTGTCGAGGGCTCTCTTCAGAATCGTCACTGGGGCCCGGACAGCTTTCAACTGTAGTTCGTTTGTGGTAATATTCCCAGGGATGGTCTTTAATATTACTGTGAGGCTCATTGTCATCATTCCCGTCGCAGATCCGCCCTATCAAATGTGATACAAATCATAAACTGTTCAGCCGAGCAGAGGTATGCAGTCTACCAAGTTCTATTCTAGGTTGTTATTGTTTTTGTTTACATTTTCTGTAATAATGTGTGCATGTGACAGGGTAATTCTGACTTCACACAAGAGCCCAAATGTACGGTCAAAGCAAACCGTGAATAATGCATCCCGAGGATGGAGAAGCATGCCTCGGCCTCCGTGCAGAGCGGAACTGGACCCAGGAGAACCTCGTCCGGGTTGAAGGTCAAACACGGCACGTGAAAGGTTCCCTTGACGTGTACAGTATTGAAGGATGTACCGGCTCACCAGAGGAAAAAAAAGGACCTCACATTCATATGTGCCAGGGTTTGCTGTGGGCAACATGCGGTATGATTATAGGCAGGGATGCCATGCTCTTTAATGGAGCTCCTGTGACTTTTTCATGTGGAAGTTAAAAAATCTGATTCTGAATATTGCATAAATTATTCTAAAATGGAATACTGAACCTTTTCAGGTCGACATTAATATTTATGGGTGCTTTATGAGTCTGCAGCATTCAAAGAAAAGGAAACGATGCCGTAGTTATGCAGACAGTCGAGCTTAAAGTTGATAACCATAATACTAATTGTCTCAAAACGAACAAATGGCGAGACAACAAATGCAACGTTTATAAATATTTAACAGGACACATAAATCATTGACAAAGTGCTGTTTTGTCATCCATTCATGCCATGCATGCATTCTCTACCTGTATGTGGCAACGCACAAAAGCATTCTTCATGGAAAGCTTGTTGTAAATGCGCCGCCTTCTGCCACGCATTGAACAAATTGTGGTATTTAATGCATTGGCCAATAGGAACCATTTTCCCCGATCAGCTGACCTCCCTCAAGTAATTTAAAGTGGAAAACAGAGGTTTAATTGGCATGAAGGTTTGCAAGATTTTTACGAAAACTTCCTTCGCAGTTGCAGTGAACCACAAACTAGTCGTATGCACACGCAGAACTGTGATGCGCTATTACCACGGATTCGAATATTTGTTGTACAGTAGAGTTGCTGCACACCATTGTACAGGGTGTAGACAACTTTTTTTTTTTAACATCTCCAAATTCAGATCAGAAGGAAGGTCAGTTGGTGATGCCACGAAACATGTGTAATCCTTTGGGAGAATTTTAATTAATCAAGAGGGCAGATTTATTGAAAGTTTCTGGATGAAGACGCATCCATGATATTTCAGTAAATGCCACTGGAACACTTTCCTGAACCCTTCCCACCGCCACCTGGAATGTTTATCCCACCCGACCCGACCCCACCATATCCCACCCGACCCAATGTTTAAAAAAAGTAAAATGCTAGGTTTCTGCAACTCGACTTCATTCGGCACTAATCAATGGCCCCCTTTATCCAGACAAATTGAATCATGAAGCGCATATTATCAGAAGGTGATTTGAATGGTGGATTAATCTAATTGTGTGGTTGGTTCAAGTCAGAAACAGCTGCAGGACTGATCAACGAGATTGCACAAAGAATGCAAATTTCTTTGCAAAGTAAGTCAAATCCAATCACTGTGCCTCTTTCTCTCCATACTTTGTGTTCCAACGAAATGATAACCAGAGAGTTGGTATCAAAGCCACCCAATGCTCGCCTGTTTATACATTTATCGTTTTTAAAAGACTAGTCTAATAATATTTTTTATAAAGCATTGCAGTGAAGTCTGATCCAAATAATTTTAAAGCAATATATGTATTTGTATATTGTAATCAGTAAAAAATAGTGTGGTAGATAAAAACATTAGAAAGGAAATAACTTGCACAAAACTTTAACATTTTCACGCTCACGGCTGATCGCTGATACGCTCACGCCGGGGGTATCGCTATAGCTCTCTGTTCTTTGAACAGGCGAGCTAAAAACTGTTGCTCAAAAGACGGGCGGGACAGGACAGACAGGACAGAAAGACAAACACACTTACTGGGACAAAAGGTCATCGCAATGGTCTCCCCACCATTTTTTGACACCTCAAATGCTCCCTCACACAGAATATCCACATCCAAACTCCAGCTGTGCAGTTGTAAAATTACATTTTGCACTTCCACAATCTGTAACACAGGAATGCCACCATCACCTCAATTATGTTTGTAATAAACATACAATATACTTACACGTAAATAAACAAATGAAAAAAAGGTAGGTAAATACAAATGTGTGTATATATATATATACCCACATCCACCGACATGGGAAAGACCCACCCACATCTCTCACCTGTGACTGGAGTGAAGAGCTAATCGCTCTCACCTAATCAATGAAACCCAGGTGGCTAGGATTATATATATATATATATTAAGTATTATAAATATAATATATATATATATATATATATATGTATATGTGTATATATATTTTCTTACATACATATATACATATATTTACATATTATTATATATATATATACATAATACATATGTATAATTGACCCCGCTCACACTCCTCCAGCTGAAGAAGCTGCATAAAGCAACCCAAGAAGACCTACACAAGGTAAGCACTACGCTGTTTCAAACCCTTCCAGAGTTCCTCAACAACTATAAAGACGTTACACAAAGTACACACATGAGAATCCAATGCTATGCACCCCCTAGCTACTGGACTGGTTTCATCGCTTATTGGCGAATCATCAGCGATAGTGCAGACAGCAATGCATATCAATGAGGCTTCCAAGCACGTACCACGTGCAAATGTCGAAAGTAGTCAATATATAAATAAAAAGACCCACCACATCTCTCACCTTCAGGCAGCTTCTCACGCTGGAGGATTGTGGGAGGAGTCAATTGTATATATATATATATATATATATATATAATATATATATATATATATTATATATATGCATGTACCACATACATACATGTATAATGTGATATATATACATGTATATGTATGTTATATACAGTTATATGTATATATATATATACATGTATATTATACTATAATATATATATATACATAAACTAATTATGTATTTATATATATAAATGTGTACGTGTGCTCGTCATACTCCACATGTTTTTGACATATATATGTTATGTATATATATATATATATGTTTATATATATACAATACATATATATAGATATACATATATATAATATATATAATATATGAATATATATATATATACACACATATACATATATGAATGGTATGCGCAGGTTGATGATGGAATTCGTTTTTGGTGAAAAACCTTCAGAGAAGGAAACATTCATCCACCATTTCTCCTGGCAAAATTACCTTTCAACATGCAATGGCCGCATACGCACCGAAGCCGACATGGATAATATACAAGGTGCTATGGAAGAAGAAAACGACACCATTAAAACCCACAATGCATCAAGGCAATAGACCTTGAAGAAACGATCAAAAGTAATGTTCAAAGAAAAAAGAAAAACCTGCCCAAGTCAAAATGGAAAGAGAGAGAGAAAAAAAACATGGAGGCCATTTTGCACACCAATGTTGTTGAAAATCTATTCGCCAATGATGATTTAACATATCATGTTCATATAATGGAAAGTTTTATTTGCAAATCTGAATCACCACACTGCCGTTGTTCAATGTGAAATGCACAATTCTCATCCGAGGCCATGTGGTTGGGCAAGTAACACCTCCCCATTTTGCCTGCATATAGAAACAGGGGGGCGCCACCCATGTTACGTAACATCAGTAATGTTGTGTCACCGTTATAATTAAATTGCTGTGTGTTCGTCGTTTCGTTGCAATCACGCTCACTCGTTTGAAACTTTTTGCTTAAATCCCAGATGTGATTGATTACATGCGAGTCCACCGAGGGTGAACGAGTCAAGAAAGAAGTGTTCTATTATTCATATCCACAATGTTTGAAACACAAAGAAATTACTTGCAAAGGAATGAAAAAAAGAAATTGAAATGGCAATCAGAGATTGCAGACCCTCACACGGACTTGTTTTTTGTGGTGTATTTTGTTTGCCAAATAAATGGAAGGATTTTACCAAATGAAAGGTCATTTATGACAAATTAACGGTCTAAATTGTATAAAGGGCGAATGTCTTAAAAGGTGTTAAGGTGTATTGGTTTTCAAAATGTCTAAAGGGTTTAAGCTAAGGGGTCTAAACTGTTTAATTGGTCTCAAGGGTCTAAAAGGTCTTAAAAAGGGTCCAAGGGATCTGAAAGATATAAAGGGGTCTAAGGGGTCTAAGGGTCTGCTAAATTATAAGAAAAGCAGCCTCAGTCTTCAAGCGGCTTTATCAAGTATGGAAGTCCACCACAATCAACACACCCAAGAAGCTTCGTCTCTCCATGAGTACTGTGGTACCAATGGCAATCTATGAGAGTGAGACATGGAAGAGGACAGTCAATATGGCAAAGAGGCCGGACGTCTTTCATCAGCATCACTTTGAGACACCACGTCACCAATGAGGATGTGCTGGCACAGAGTGGACAATGGTTCCTGAGTGATATTGTGATGGAGAGACATCTGAGGTTGGCAAGTCATATCTGACGAGTACCCGAGATGTGACCTGCCAGAGTCGCTATTGAATGGATTCCACCTGGTAGGAAAAGACAGAGAGGGAGGTCAAAAAAGACTTGGAGGAGTACCTTCAAAGAAGAACTTAATGAGAGGGAGACCACCTGGAGCGAAGCGAACGAACTGGTTTGGCACCGGATTCAATGGAGACGATTTTCTGCTCAATGTCTCAAAATGGGGACAGGAAGAACTAACAAACAAAAGTCTAAGGGGTGAGTCTCAGAGGTAGGTCTAAGGGGTCTGAATGGTACAAAGGGATTATAAAGGGTCTATAAGGTATGTTCCAACAGTATGTAATTAATGGATGTAATAAATAGATGTACGTCGTCACAGTCCAATAATACGTAATTAATAGATGTACTCACATTCCAACTCGCGTTCAAACAGTACAAAATACAAGACTTTCAAAATGACGTAATTCCATGCTGATCGCTTGGCGTGCATGCACAGAAACCCCGAGTAACAAAGTAAAGCAGGTCGGCCTGGGACATGTTTCATGATGCCTCCCAGGAAAGGACTGGAGAAATGAAATGACGGAAAAAAAACTTCTAAATAAGCCATAAGTACTTGTAAGCACACTGTGCCTGTGAGAAAAGGGTGTACCTATGCACAACAAAACAATTGGAGAACTACCTGATCAACTCATCGAAAGAGTTGAAATGTTGCAGTCCGTATTGCTCAAGCTCCCGGTGATGTATGCCCATGAAAGGCTGAAGATGGTGTGTTCCAACCAAACCTTCGTGCTTCTTAACACGATGGAAAGGTCATATGTGGGGCTTGCCAATGCATAGGGTAAGTTTAAATTGATGGTCTTTACTCGTGATCGTGTTTGGGAGGAGGGGGTAGGGTGGGAGTGTGAGTTGCCTGGGCTATGAGTATTGTGATAAATATACATATATGTCTTTGGTTCCGGGACCGCAAGATAAATTATGCTCGATTTTTGCATCTATTGGTGAAAGGAAAAGCATCTGTTCATGTGTGTATGTGTGTTATAACCACAGCCACCACTACTTAATTGTATTGACAGGAAATGGTATGAACCCAAATCCTCTCTTCCATGGATATTTATTGTATTACTATATTTCTTTAAGTCCGATTTGCATTCAGGAACACAATCATTAGAGATAACCATATTGAAATATCCACTCTTTCGTCGAAATGCTTAAAAGTATATTTAAAAGACTATTTGACTCACTCATTTCAGGCTAACAATGGTGGGTTAAAAGTGTCGCTCGAGCCAAACCGAAAGAACATAAACACACAGCGCATGCGCAAGCGGCCTCATTTATGATTCATAAGTAATTTCAAACACAGCGCATGCACAAGAAGCCTCATTTAGGAGTCATACGTCATTTCAAAAGTCCCATATTAAGACGCCATCGCATATCAGTAGTACGTTATTAATAGATATACTCACGTTCCAATGAAACGTAATTAGTAGACATAGTACTCACATTTCATTGCTAAGTAATTAATAGATATACTCACATTCCAAAAGTACATACTTAATAGATGTACTCACATTCCGATAGTACGTAATTAATGGACGTATCATACTCACATCCTAATGGTACGTAATTAATAGATATACTGTACTCACGTTCCAAGAGTACATAATTAATTAACATACTGACTCACGTTCCAATTGTACGTAATTAATGGACGTATCATACTCACATCCCAATGGTACATAATTAATAGATATACTGTACTCACGTTCCAAGAGTACATAATAAATGAACATACTGACTCACGTTCAAATTGTATGTAATTAATGGACGTACTCTACTCACATTTTCTTAGTACGTAATTAATAGATATACTTACGTTCCAAAGGTACATAATTAATAGATGTACTGTACTCACATACCAAAGGTGCATAATTAATAGACGTACACAGATGCCGATAGTACGTAATTAATGGACGTACAGTACTCACATTCCAATAGTACTTAATTAATAGACGTGATGTACTCATGTTCCAATGTGATATAATTAATAGACATACTCACGTTCCAATATTACCATGTACCATTATCATTATGTACCATTATTATTATCATTATTTGCTGTTCTCATTGTGATTATGTATCATTACCATTATCATCCTCCTATTATTAATTTGTAATTGGTCACTGGCTTTTACACCAAAACAAATATTAAAAATCCCGCCCATTTAAGACATAAAGTTATTTTGGGGATCAAATTTAAATTTGATACATCCTTAACCTGAATGTTGATTATAAGGAATAGAATAAGGAATATTTTAGTCTTAGTTTGAAGTCAATTAAACCATTTTTGACGAAGTTATGAGCGAAAAACGATTTTTACCTTTCAAGGACACTTAAGGTCAAAGGTCATGGTGTCAAATGAAAGCCAATAAAGGACTTTATATATGTCTTCCATAGTAAACACGCATATTCCTAACCTTTTTTGATTTATAATAGAAAATATGTAATTTTGACCGATGACCATGACCCCCAAAACTTCGGACCCTACCGATCTTCACAAATATGCATTTTTCACTATAGGAATGGGTAGGATTATAAGTGACAAATAGAATAAGGTTCACTATAAGCTTAGTTTGAAGTAAATCAGATCATTTTTTGACGAAGTTATGAGCGAAAAACTATTTTGATCTTTTCGTGACCTTGACCTCTGATCCAATTGGACCCGAAAGTTAATGGGGTCGTCCAAGGTTCATTGCCCACCTGTGGATTAAATTTGATAGTGTTTGCTAAAGCAGTTTTGCCGTAAAGTTGCTAACAGACAGACAAACAAACAAACAGACAAACAAACCGGACGATTACAATATCCCGCTCCCTCCCTCCGGGGGGGGCGGGATAATTACAGACCCGAGGTATCAAAAAGTTACAGATATCAAACAAAAAACAAAGTTTCAAATGGAGCACCTTGTCGCCATTAGAACACTTAAATTGCATCAGATGTGGCAATAAATGCGAAATGTTTCTCCCAGGTTGCCGGCTCGATGATAGAAGATGCCAGTTGCATTTTTGCCGCATACATCCCGACCCCATTTAGAATCCCGTGCGGGCACGGGCAACTTGCTCGTTTCAATAGTATGTACTTGATAAACACACTCAAGTTTTGTGCGGACAAACAGACAAACGGACAAACACCAAACAAATGAATAATCACTCATGGAGTGACACTTGACAAAACAGAATTACATCAGCCAGGTTGATTACTTCACGGTTTGTATCCCACTGATGAGCCAGATCTGGATTCAGACCTGAAACAAAATTTACTCAGCTTGTTCTTCTCACCAAATCAACTCATCCACCAAGTTTCGTCCAAATCCGTCCATTACGTTATTTGAGATATCGTGCTATATATCGTTTTTGGTCCTTTCTCTCAATGGTGAAGAATCCATTTAAAAATTCTCAGATACGGATCTGGATCGGATCTTCATCAAAATCTAAACAGTTCGTCCTTGTCACACACCCAAGTTGTCCACCAAATTTCATCCTAAATCCGCTCACACCGTTTTTGAGATATCCTGCACAAAAACAAACAAACAAACAAGCAGCCAAACAGACAGGGGTGAAAACATAACCTCCGTCCACCTTCGTTAAGCGGAGGTACAGTGCCTTCAGAAAGTATTCACACCCCTCAACTTTTTTCACATTTTGTTGTGTTACAGCCTGAATTTAAAATGGATTAAATTAAAATTTTTGGCACCAATCTACACGTAATAATACCCCATCATGACAAAGTGAAAACATGTTTTTAGAAATTGTTACAAATCAATTAAAAATGAAAAGCTGAAATATCTTGCGTCAATAATTATTCAACCCCTTTGCTATGACACTCCAAATTGAGCTCAGGTGCATACAATTTCCATATTTCATCCTTGAGATGTTTCTACAACTTGATTGGAGTCCACCTGTGGCTAATTCAATTGATTAGACATTATTTAGAAAGAAACACACCTTTCTGTATATAATAAGGTCCCACAGTTGGCAGTGCATGTCAGAGCAGAAACTCTACCATGAAGTCCAAGGATCTGTCCATAGAACTACGAGATAGAATTGTGAGTAGGCGTAGATCTGGGGAAGGGTATAAAACAATTTTTAGAGCTCCATCATTAGGAGATGGAAAGAACATGGAACTACCCAGACTCCTCCTAGAGTTGGCCGTCTGACCAAACTGAGCAACCGGGCAAGAAGGATCTTGGTCAGGGAGGTGAACAAGAGCCCACTGACCACTCCGACAGAACTACAGAGTTTCTTGGTTAAGATGGGAGAACCTGCTGGAAGGACAGCAGTTTCTGCAGCACTTCACAAATCGAGGCTTTATGGGAGAGTGACCAGACGGAAGCCACTCCTGAGAAAAAGCACACGACTGCATGCCTGGAGTTTGCAAAAAGGCAAGTGAAAGACTAAGAACATGAGGCAAGAGATTATGTGGTCTGATGAAGACGAAAATTGAAGTCTTTGGCCTGAATGCAAATGGCTATGTCTGGCGGAAACCAAGCACAACTCATCAACCATCTAACACAATCCCTACAGAGCACCTCATCAGGTGCTCAGATGGAGATGGAGAGCACCTCATCAAGTGGAGAGACAGGGAAGTGTGGTGGTGGCAGCAACGTGGTATGGGGATGCTTTTTCATGGCAGGGACTGGGAGACTTGTAAGGATGGAGGGAACAATGAATGGAGCCAAATACAGGCAAATCCTTGAGGAGAACCTGCTTCAGAGTGCAAAAGACATTAGACTGGGGCGAAGACTTATGTTCCAACAGGACAATGACCCCAAGCATCCAGCCAAAGCAACATTGGAATGGCTTCAGAAGAAGAATGTGAAAGTCCTTGAGTGGCCCAGCCAAAGCTCAGACTTGAATCCAATTGGGAATCTGTGGAAAGACTTGAAGATTGCTGTTCACCGACGCTCTTCATCCAACTCGATAGAGCTTGAGCAAATTTGCAAGGAAGAATGGGAAAAAATACCCAAATCTAGATGTGCAAAGCTGATAGACATACCCAAGAAGACGCGAAGCTGTAATCCCTGCCAGAGTCTCTTCGACGAAGCATTGACCCAAGGGGTTGAATACTCATGTAAATTAGATATTTCTTTATCTCATTTTCAATTAATTTGTAAAGATTTCTAAAAACATGTTTTTGCTTTGTCATTATGGGTATTTTGTGTGGATTGGTGACAAATTTTTTTAACTTAATCCATTTTAAATTCAGGCTGTAACAGAACAAAATGTGAAAAAGTCAAGGCATGTGAACACTTTCTGAAGGCACTGTAAATGGAATGGCACTCGGTAGAGCGCATACCTCCGCCAGGCTGAACAGTATACGTTTGGTGATGTGCCCCACTATCCCACCGAGAGCTGGATCTGAAACCGGTCCTGAACCAAAATCGAATTGGCTTGTTCTCATCACCGAACCAACTCATCCATCTCGATTTGTCACAACTCATCTACAACTTTTTGAGATATAATGATATATTAGTTTTTGGCCCAATCTCTCAATGGTGAAGTGCAGAATCACTTGGAAAATTAAAAAATTCTCGAAATTGAATTGATTGGTCATTGTCACACACCCGACCTGTCCACTAAGTTTCATCCAAATATGTCCACAACTGTTTAAGATATCATACAATATTGCTTTTATAGTACAGTCAAAATGTCGGATGACCTCCCACAAATTGCAACAAAAGCAAACTCAACAGATTTTGATTCGCTGGATATGTCTCAGTGCAGAAAAAAAAGTCTAAGGATCCTCCAGGGGGAAAGTCCTGAAAACTGGAAATCCAATATGGCCGCCACCGCGGCTTCGGGGAAAATGAGAAAATTGTAAAGATTGATATTTTAATATGTAAATATATGTTTTTCTGCATTCTAATTGTTTCTAGTTATGGTCAGTATATTGATATACAAGAATAATTATAAAAAAGTGAAATGTATTGAGGGTAAAATAAAAAATTATAGCTTTTTTGTCCAAAAATGTCAATTTTTGTCCGAAAAAAAAAATATTTACCTGATACTGATTTTGGCTCCTGGACCAAAAAAATAAGAAACGTTGAAGACACAAGATGAAATCAAGTCTATGGCAATACAATATAATTATGTAAATCATTGAAACATGACAAAATTCACAATTCCACTCGGGGCAATCACATCTGCCTGACGAAGGTTCGAAATGAAAATGAAAATTCGCATTAAACTCAGAATCTACATCCATTATAAACTTACTATACATGTTGAGAAAATCAAGCGTATTAAAGTTTGAACTCGACAATGTCGTCATCATCCTCATCATTGTCACATGGAGTGTTTGTGCAGCCAGAGCCCCGGCAGTTTCCACAAGCTGGAGTGCACTCAATGTTGTGCTTCTTGCATGTGCATCTCATGGTGCTACATTCAGCCTGGCAGTTGCACCTAATGACACGTAACATCTTTTCAGGAGCTGGAGCTATTGATGTCTGAAGTGGCACAAAACCCTCGTCACACTTCTGCCAACCCAGTCTGTCGGAAGAAGTTCATCTGCACATCCCTTCCATTCTTGGACTTGCAGATATACGCGCAGGCTGTGATACTTTGCTGCTTCTGATGTTGTGGTAACATCTGTGGTTGCACGTGAGAGCAGCTCAAAGCCACCTTGTCCCAGTACTGCTGATACCGGGAGGGTGTCCAGGGTGTCAGTTGACTTCCGTTGTAGATTATCACCAATGTTTTTCTTCTGCATCTGCCACATCACATACGGAAGCTGGATATGTATCAAAACCTTGGCCTGATCACGGAATGTGTTGTTTGCTTTGAACTTTTGAGGGAAGCTCCCTTTCCATTCCCATGAAGACGAGATGTCGTGTCGCACCCAAGAACTGCATGTAGAAACAGAATGTGCTTGCATATGTCTGTACAAATCATTTTCTTTGTAGCCTTGATGTTCCAGATGCGAGGCTTCTTCCTGTTCTTCTTTGGCTCGGGACAAAAGAAGAGGTCATGGGATTCTAAGCTTGCATGGTAGCATAGGAGGACGAGGAGGTCTGTGTCATCACCAACTAACACAGTGTTGGTGACAGTAGCAGACTGCACGGCCTTCAGTACAATCAGGAGATCAGCATCCCCTGAGGCATGGTGTGTCTCACAGTTCTTTTCTGAAGCTCTTCACTCAACATAAAAATGAATCACTGTTTATTCTGCCTATTGGCAAGAAACTGTCCTTCTTCATTGTGAGACGCATGTCAGCTGTAAATGTCACAGTAGTGCCAGCATTCCCTTTAGACCATCTCTGGTGTGTCATGTCCTTCGTGCTGGTACTCTCATAACCATCAAACACGACTATGGCATCTCCGTACTTCTTCGTTACATAATCAGTGTACTGGTGGCATATGTCTCTGTATGTAGATCCACGAGACCATGGAATGCGTTGAACAAGTGCCCCGCCATCCAAAACATACTGTTGCCCATCATTGGGATATCGGCTGGGACATCGGATCCAAGAATATCCCAGATGGCATCAGCAAAGACTGGCTTGTGTGCTTCTCGGAGCTGAAGAGAGGAATCAAAGAGGGCTGGTGGATAGCTGCACAGTTCATATTTGAAGGCCGACTCCAGTTCTTCTGCTGTCTGTGCAACAGTGATCAGTCTCTGGAAGAGAAGTTGTGGGTCAACCTGGACTTACTCTCCATCAATCTTGACAGATGACTTCATGCCGAGGGTGACAACTTGGTCTTTCCTCTTAAATGTGTACTCGGCAGTGTTTTCCTATCCATAGATTTCAATTTTTGGTTCCTACAGCATGTGCTGTATCGACGTTGACGGTGGGTGTGCATGAACTCCAGTGGCAATGTTCCTCAGACGTGGATACTACTGAACGGATTCCGTTCCCTGTAAATACTGAAGAGCTGATAGTGTGTCCTTCCAGTCACGAGATGTCTTGCCTTGGTCACGTCCTTCTTCTGCTCTCCAGTGTTTGTAGTTCACACTGTGACCTCCTTCATTGCCTGGTTTATTTTGCACAGGCAGGCATTGATAGTAGCCATACCAGCCATTGTTGCTCTGTCATTCCTCGCCCTCGTGTGAGCCCCCCCTGGTCTTCAAACTTCTCATCAGAACTTGTTCGATGATCAGGTCAGATGAAAGACCTGCCCATAGGCGATCACTTTGTCGAACCACATACAACCCCTCATCAAAACGTTGTTGGACATTGGGATGTTGAATTTTGAGGTTGGACATCTGCTGCAGATACGCCCTCGCAGATTTGGCATACAGGTTGTGGCCCGAGGCTG
>CM068967.1:21436804-21448544 GCA_035128595.1 Eptatretus atami | reverse complement strand
TGGTTGAAATCTCGTCATTGGTTCACAAGTCATTGCAGTAACACAGATTTTCAATTGAAGGGCACTTAACCTTCATCCTTTGATCTTTTGAACCCAAAATATCAGTTCTTCTTTGTATTACAGTCCATAATTACGCCAAGTTTGGTCAAAATCCCTTCAGCAGTTCACAAGTTCTCGTGGGAACAAAAATTGATCATGGATGGACGGACATACGGACATAAGGACATAAGGACAGCTGGAAGGACAACCCGAAAACATAATGTCTCAGGCACCTCAAGCGGAGGAGGAATCAAAAAAAATAATTGCTGGGCCTTGGTCCAGTTGTACACATTAACATCAAATATTTTGTTAAGGAGAATAACTCTGTTCGACAGTGGAAGTAGGAGGCCACCTCGACTCATGGATTTCATCAATTGCCCAGCAAGCAATTTCTGCAACCTTGGAGGATGTTTCTATTTGGTTTAAAACGTTGTGGCAAAGTTTTAAAATGTCGCGCATTTGCCAGGAATCGCCCCCGGCCAAACGGGATTGACGATCGCACACAAACGGTTGGATTTGAAAGTTATTTTTGAACTGATATTTTTCACTGGCCAAGGACCACCCACTTGGGATTTTTACTAGTAAGTTGCTCGGTGGGTGTTATTGCTGGCTTATGGTCAGCAGACTAGCACTAAGATGGAAACCTGCAGATGCTATATCATAGAGCCAATAGCTCAAATCAAAATAAAGACACCGCAGTCCCAAGTAGGAAGCCAGACATAAACACACCCACACACCACACACAACACCACACACCACACAATGTACTGGTAAGTACTTTATGCCTGGTGTTGGCATAATGGTTAGGGTGGCTGGCTTGGGATCCTTGGGTCCTGAGTTCAAGCCCTGTTGGCTGCTGAATTAACACCAGGTGGGGTTGACAGCCTGTCATCCTTCTGAGGTTGGTGAAATGAGAACCAGTGCACTGGTAGAGGGGCACAGCATCAGCGGCACAGCTGTGCTTCCAAGAAATGACAGCTACCTGGCAGCCAAGCTGCTATACAAAAGAACAGTACAGAACAGCTTTGCAAATATGTCCATTGTTCACTAACAGCAAATTTGTCCATTGTCTACTTATTTACAGCTTTGCAATTCATGTCTTTGTCCTGCAGGTGATGCAGGTGATGCAGGTGATGCATGCCCAAACTGTTTGCTCTTCCTCAAGCCTTCGATAAATGTTACCAAAACAAGTAAAACGAGAACACCACTCGGTAAAATTCAAACCTCCGCCAGGCTGAACAGTTTACATTTTGTATCCCACTGATAGAGGCTGGATCTGGATCCGGACCTGAACCAAAAACGAATCGGCTGGTTCCTGTCAGCTCCTCAACTCATCCACCAGGTTTTGTAATAACTCGTCGACGACTTTTTGAAATATCGTTTTTGTCCTATCTCTCAATGGTGAAGAATCACTTAGAAAATTTAAGAAAATCTCGGATCGGGATGCGGATTGGGATCTTCACCAAAATCGACTCAATTTGGTCCTGGTCACACACCAAACCTGTCCACCGAGTTTCAGCTGACTCCATCCATATCGTTTTTGGCCCTATCTCGCAGAGGTGAAGAATCGCTTAAAACATTCTGGTACCTGAATCCGGTCCTTCACCAAAAACAAATCAATTCGTCCTTATGGTGTACCCAACCTGTCCAACATGTTTTGTCTGAATCCTTTCACAACTTTTTGAGATATCCTGCTCACAGACAGCCAAACAGACAAATAAACAGACAAGCCGGTAGGCGACATGGGTGGTCGCGACATAATTGCATACTAGTCATACAGTTTTTGACGGATCGGGCTGAAATTTTTTGACAAAGAGGTTCATTATAGTGCGCATAAATGCCTGGAAGCCCATTTTTGATTTTCGAAAAAATAATTTTTATAGGATTTTTCGAAAATTTCAAAGTCCCGTTGCTAGGCAACGGTGGTGTCCATAGCAACGGTGCTCAAAAGCATAGAACTAGATCCTGGTATGAACCTACCTGTCAAGTTTCATCGAAATCGGTTTGCTGGTTTGTGCTGTGGAGCCTCGCGTTGCAGACACACACACACACACACACACACACACACACACACACACACAGACGGAAAACCCGACAATAAGGGTACTCCAGCGACCAACCAACAAATAGTGGTGAAACAGACAGGGGTGAAAGCATAACATCCATCCAACTTCGGTGGTGGGGGTTAAAAACAAACAAACCGATAAAACATCCAAAACTTGGAATAACAGTTTTGTTTTGTTTTTTCTTCTTAATCCCAAAGGTTTCACACATCTCCAGGAACAAAGAGCATGAAGTAATAATCAATTTGATATGTATCAGCTAAATTTGTGTAATTTAGCTCAATAAAATGTAAATAAAAAATTTCAAAGGAATAAAAGTAATTTTCAGGAAAACTTTTGGAAAATATAAAAATGTGATCAGTGATCAACCATTCAGATTAACGACACCCATGAGATTCAGACAGTAAGAAGTTGTATGGTTATATCATGATTTAGCAACTAGCGGATATACATCCCATCGAGGACGGGTCATGAGATGGGCTGGAACGGCATTTGATAGGACAGGAAGGGTCACGGAACCCCAACAACTAGCAACAACCCCATGACAAATGGAATAAATGGAGACCACAACCACAATCCCATGACGGTTGGGCTTGAAGCGTCACCCACTGGAAGGCTGTGACATCATCCTGCAAGGTTAACGCTTTGAGAAAAGTCTACTTGCGACTGGGCCAGACTGAATAAACGGTGGAGTCGGGAGTAAATGCAGATGCCGTAAGCAGAATTGTAAGACGTTGTTTATCACAACCACAAAGTATGGTTGACGACACGCGAGCGGTGAGAACACAGGTGAGAGACAGGTCATAATATTTACATCGAATATAGATAGAGGGGAGGAAAAAAAAATTACAAAAGCAAAACTTCCTTTCACTAATATTTTTTCAAACACAAAACATCACAAGGAAACGCCACAAAAACAAGACACCGACTTTCAAATGGAGCGAGCCCCTTCTAAACTACCAAACTGCTTTAGCGGCACATTCGGAACGCCTTCGTAAAAATTACCAAGTGTTCCTTTCGTCTTAAACTTACTTGATCGTCAAAAAAGAAGGTTCAAATGTGGAGCAGAAGAATACTAATGAATCATAAAAGTGGTTTTTGTTATTTCCTTTTGACATGACTGCACATAAAATAATTGCAATTTGCGTCAGCCGATATCACAGAGAAGAATAAATTAGGTTTTCAAGTTCAATTTGAGCTGAAGGAAGCTCTGCAGAGGCTACACATTTGAAATGTGTACAAATCTGTTCTTTGCTCTATTGCCAGAACCAGCAGGAGAGGGAGGGAGGGAGGGTGGGGGGGGATGTAATTATTGTTATTATTAGTGACACTCATGAAAATCACAAGCATGCATTTCCTCCGCATTGTCCAAAAGTCAAGTGCATGTCTTGTTCATAAACTTTTACTTGATTGCCAGAGGCTAATGGAAGCAAATGCAAAATAACTGATGCATTTTTCATGAGATGAGAGAAAACCAGAATCTGTGCAGGAAAGAACAAAAAGTTGAAATCCTTTCCTCAAATCCTTCCAAAAACGTTTTCTTTTCTGTCGCCAATCAGCAACCTCGAGGAAAACAATCTTCCCAGCAATCAAAAGTCATCCGTTTCTGCATTAAAAGGAATGCAAAATTGACTCGTTGAATACCGAAGGAAATGGCTCTCAAATGCCTTGCAAATGAGCTGTTGTTGCCAGAGCAACAAAATCACCGAAAGTAACTTTACCAAAGGTACGCAGAGAAGGAACGCACCTCAACCACCTCATAAATGGGAATATTTAAGCAGTACCATTCACTGAACCGAACACCAAGCCTTTGTTTACCAAAGGGACTTTAAAGATCTACCCCCTCACGTCTCAAAAATAATTAGAACGGCACTCAGCAAAGGGCATACCTCCGCCAGGCTGAACTTACGATTTGTATCCCATTGATAGGCCGGATCTGCATCCGGAACTGAACCAAAATCTAATCGGCTTGTTCTTGGCACCAAACCTACTCATCCACCAAGTTATGTCATAATCCGTCCACAACATTTTGAGATATCATGCTGTATATCGATTTTGACCTTATCTCTCAATGGTGAAGAATCACTTACAAAAATTTGAATCGGTCTATAACTTTCGAAGATAGCCTGCTCACAGACAAATAAACAGACAAACAGGGGTGAAAACATAACCTCTGTTCACCTTTCGTGGCGGAGGTAATGATATAAAAAAAAAGCCCGAATGACTAAGATCCGTCCTCTTAATGATGACGTCATAAAAACGAATATGACGTCATTGTGATGTATCAGGTTTGCGATAAATATTGTGCTAATGCCCGCTTGATTCCGCAAACAAAATTCAAACAGCTTGCCTAGTTTCGGAGATAATGGTATCGGCGATTCCATTAGCGGCAATATTATGACGTCAACTTTTTTTCTAGGAAGAATTTCCAAATCGGAGATGGTTACTGCCTGCGCGTGGGCTTTCTGCATATACATGCAAGTTTCACGAAGATCCGATGAAAACGTGCTGATTGTGAACAAAAAATGTCAAAAAAAATGGGAATGACGTCATAAAAATTGATATGACGTCATAGTGATGTATCATATGTGCGGTAATTCATCTCTGCTAATGCCCTGTTCGATTCCCGCAAACAGAATTCAAAAAGCTTGCTGAGTTTCGGAGATAATTTTTTAGGCGATTTCCATTAGCGGAGATTTTTTGACATCATAACTTTTTTTCTAGGAGGAATTGTCAAAATCGGAGATGGTTACTGTCTGCGCAGGGTATTTCTACATATATATGCCAAGTTTCAGGAAGTTCGATGAAAACTGTAGGCTGTGAAACAAAAAAGTCCACAAGAACAACAACGTGAGTAAGACTTAGAGATCCTCCACGAGGATCTAAAAATGCTGCTTTCACAGCGTTTGTGAATTTTTACATTCACCACCTCATGCAGGTTCGGTATGATGTGTGAAGAAAGTAAAAATGGGTAACCGAAGCAAGGCGCCTCTTCCTGTAGCTATCATAGAGGTGAGATTTTAAAGTCTTGTCAGTAGACAGAGGGTTAAAACACCAAATACCACGGAAACCACCAAACGAATGCATCCAAATTCTGATGGATTGCTAGGAAGAACATACCATTGGCTTGAATGCGCACTGTTGGGGTTGCAATAAAGCAGCTTCTGCCCTGCATCGACGACTCCATGTGTATCCCGGATCTGGTGCTGCGGCATCTTTCAGGCTCGTGGGTTTCAGCAGCAGACAAAGCACGCATCCCGTTGACGCTAACCGGTGGAGTAAAATTACTGGCAGCCACCTGGTGGTATGAATTTGCAGACAGAGAAATGAACCACAGAGCCATTTGACCAATTGTACATTATTAAGGGGTATCATATATGGTGTGCATAAAGCTTTACATTACCCAGATAAGTTTAAACGTGTGTAATGGATTACACGTGACATGTGAAGCAATCACTCTCTTAACTGAGGAAATGCTTCAATGCCTCCCTAAAGTGGTCACGATTCCTGGGTGGCAATGTTAAAACCAAAAACAAAAAGGTTCAACAAAAACCGTTTACTGTCTCTTGAAAAGTGATGTATTTTTTCCAGCACTAAGGATGATGGAGGAGCTTGTGCAAACATCATTTGCAGAACAAGGACATTTGGAAACATCATCAGCGGACATTTTCGTGAACCACACGGACACAAGGAGATAATGGAAAGTAATAAAAACATTTCTTTTTTTAATGCAAAAAGAATGTAGGGATGTAATTCCAAAAAGTGTGTAAACAAGCTCAGGATATCATGAGAAATAATCATGTGAAACCATCCTTTCGTCTTTCGATGAATAATGGCTGACTCTAGAAAAGACACGAAGGTGTGTGTGTGTGGTGTGTGTGGTGTGTGTGGTGTGTGTTGTGTGTGTGTGTGTGTGTGTGTGTGTGTGTGTACATATACAGGGTGGCCTGAAAGTCCCTTTACCCCTTCCCAGTGAAGCATTGTCTTGAACTCTTTAATATACAGGTTTTATTGTACAGTACTTACAATAATTAATTTGTCATTGTATCTGTATGTGCTCATCATTCTTCTGAGTCAGTGTTTCCGCATACCATAGTGGGCGAGGGGGCGAGGGCAGAGGGGAAGGGACGGCGGGAAGTGCGAAAGTAACTTTCGGGCTACCCTGTATATGGATTTTTTTTTATAGATGTTTGGTACTACGAAACTTCAACACACACACCACACACACACACACAACATAACACACACACACACACACACATTGAAGGACATTATCATAAAACAGACTTAAAAGAAAACCACAAAGCTTTTTGTTGTGCTCTCATCAGGTGAAATTCGGACAAAGTGAATGAGGTAAGGAAGAACAGTCTAACAGACACCTATCAAAAGAGTCAATTCCGATTGAGCATTCTCCACCGATGCCTCATCACCTCCCAACAGTCTAGGTGAGAGGAGCCTGTTCAATATTCAGCTCTCCAATTGCAGGTTCCAAAGTCTGCGGCTGTTGCAGCTCCTCAGGCTGTTGCAGAATCCTCTTCATCAATATCTGTGATCGTGACACGAGTTCATGTTCCTCTACTTCTTTGCACAAATAAGCAAAGCGAGTGGACAAACTCTTTTTGCCGACGTAACTCGGGGACCATGGAATAGATAAATGTCGCTTCAATTAATCGGAGATGTGTTAGTTGTACTTCGTCCTCTACTCAATATCTTGAATGCATCCACATTATAATGTTCAGCACAGTTTGCATTCTCAATCAAATGCTGTCCAATAACAGAGACACAAGAAGTTGGGATTGATGATGGGACCTTCCTGCAAGCACGTACCGGATGTATTCGCATACCAATAGTGTTTTTCCTGATGGACAATGGGACGTGCTGTTTGATTCTGTCAGTCAGAGTCTGGGTAGTTCTGCCTACATACCGAGCATCACATCGACACTTGAACTCATAAATAATATTGCTAAGTTTTGAAGCAGGCAGAACATCCTTCTTAACTGCAGGAATCAGACGTCGAGAGGTGAAAATCACTCTTGGACGAACACAGCCAGATACGTGCTTGAGACGCATCTTTTGATTTGTTCCTCATATCTTTGCAACATTTTCCCTTTACTCTGCAACCAAGTAAAACTCTGTCAGCTGGTAGCAGAATCGTCACCAATGAGAAAGGCAGCTCAGAAATAGGGATGATGATGATGATGAAGTTGAAGAAGAAGAAGAAGAAGAAGATAAAGAAGAAAAAGGAGAAAAAATTGGCCGGTTTTAACCAATCTCGGTTATTTTGCTTATTTTTGCTTTTGCCATGGTCTGGAGGTCTGAAAAATGATCCTTGCGCAGACACTCAGCTGAACAGACCAGGTAGGCTCTCATAAGTAGCCTAACCGACTTTTTAGAGAAGATACTCCAACTTTAGTTATACATGTAGCGGTTGGGACCGCCATTTTTTCCCGTCCCATCCCTACATTGAGAGTACGAGCACACTGTCTGATAAACCAGCAAAGTGTGCAATGGGATTCGAACCCGGAATCTCCACCATCATGACTTGAGCTCCGTGCTCTGAAGGGAGCGGCAGGAAGACCAACCCAAAGTGGTAATTAATTTGCTTGAAAATGCAAAATGGGTGGATTAAGCGAGATTGATAAGTGATTGAATCACTTCATTTGTCTAGTTCCTCGAAGCAGGAGAGGTGACATTCAAACCTTGGTGGGTCGGAAGTGGAGGAGACAGCTGAGTGATTCATGTCCTCTAAGGTTTGCCCCAAAGATCCCCACACGTTCTTACGCTTTACACCAATGGTTTACACCACCACGTCCTGGCACATCAGTCACACAAACGAGTTTTATGCACTGTTGGGTGAGACGACACCTGTACTAATTGTTTGCTTCTTACAGCATTATCATCCCTTGCTCTTGGGATAATCCATCTAGCACTAACCAAGGAACCGCATTAAATTTCTCATGATACCCGCAACAGCACAAGCCATTCGAGTTATATGAGGAACAATAACAGCTTGAGAATATCCAGAGAATTCCATGGTCGAAATTAGCACAGCCTGGTAACGTGCCTGCCTTGCCCTCCACATTTGTGGAGATCTTGAAGTCAGGCAGCTCAGACAGATCGATGTCGATGACAGTGTGACGATCGGTGCAGCTGTGAAGGTGGAATGGCAGTGTTCAGCACGAGCCAACTCATGTGCTCCCAAAGTGCAGCACCTCCTGCAGGCCAAGGAGATATTGTGAAAGGTGAGGAAATCACTTTTGAGGACGATTGGAGGTCACAGGTCCAGCAATCTATTGCAGTGTCAGAGTTTATACGTCTAACCGACTGCAAAGTGTGGTGTGCAGGTTTTTTCATGATGGTGATGGTCAAAGGTCAACTAAGCAGAAAATTTCAGTACTCTGTGGGTCAGTGATTTGCAAAGCAATGGTAACGTGAAAGTGATTATCAAGTCGTGGGATATAAAAGGCAGACGGGGTCAACAATTCAGGCAACCTGTAAAATAGGGGGAGGATAAACTAAGGATGAAAAAAAAAAGAGGAATGGAAAAATAAATAAAAGAGGAACATTAAATGGTATTACCCATCACCACCACTTTGCTCAATGGAAGAGGTGGTTATGCAAATATGCTTTGGCTGATTATTGCCATACATATGACAATGCACCCCATACAAAATGCACACTCAACTATTTGCAGAATGACCTCGTCAGACGTCACAAAAGGAGGCCACACTTCAGCAGATATGCGGAGGAGCAGAGGCTTCCTGTGTGGAACAAAAATCCGTGGGAAGAACCATGGTTTAATGTGCATACTGATTACTGCATGCAGCACATTATTAGGGATCGGGATGATGGAATGCTTCCTGTAAATAAAAGCTGCATATAGGAGCAAATTCCGAGTCGGATTAGACATATCTGAGTGGGATAAATAAAGCAACGAATTGTGTGTGCTGTTCATAACGACCGCAATACATCTTGCCTCTTTAGCCCCCCGAGCGACAAGCCGCGCTCGACCCAACCAGTGAAATCCATTTGATAGCTGTCATGCAATGCCGCAATGATGCACGAGTGTGCTCAAACTTGCGCTTTCCGATAAGAGCGACTCACGAGAAGGTTTCACGGTTATGCGATTGCAGGAAACCGTTCGGCTGTGCCTCGCGAAAGGTCAAAATGGATTACCACGTCCCTGAACTCTAGTATCGGAGTTGAATATCTCCGTTGGAGTGACTTTGAGTGCAAGTTGCGTATCAGCGCCAGCCAGGTGGACCCCTTCAGATGGCATCACCTTGAGCCATGGTAAGCTGTCATTGTTCACCTGCAGGTCGATGTTGAATCAACAAATGGGATAGCTTGAAGGGGCATCCGAAGCATAGATTTCTCCGAGAGAACTATCCAAGTATGTTGTTTCGCTTTCTTTAACATGCATTAACTTTTTTATTTCTCTATTTTGTGAAAACATTTACACAATGGACAATTAACGTTTTGCTACATAAATCTGATGCTATATGTATAGATATTTAATTTAGGTGTGATCAGTGGTGATGCTTTCATGACTCATAAATGCAAGGTAGGAGTACAATACCAAAGCTGCACATTGCCATTCTTGCCATACTAAAGCTGCACAAATTGGACTGGTCAGACATGCACACATTCTGCATAAAGTCCTTGAGTATGTACTCGATCTAGCATGAGAAGCAACACCCAGGCAAAAATGCTACAGTTATAACTGCAGTATATGAGAGTACTACTCTCATATACCATAGTTGGTAACAGGTCCTACTACAGGAGCCTGCAGAGAATTACTTCAGGAAAGGAATTCCTGGGAAGCAGTGGATTCAGATCTTGTGTGTGATTTGTCCTCTGTACTAAACAGCATTTTCATTGCATACCACCCTACATCATCAAAACCTCGCAATAACGTGCAGTCTAAATCTGAATACAGTACTTGCCCTGGAAATACGTGTGGTCTCTGCGAGAGTTGTGCACCAGCAAAGTTCGGACCGTCGGAAGGTTCAGTGGGAGACTGCCATACATCAACCGAGGAGTCTTGCACTTTATAGATGGTATCCACATCTACCAAATGAGAAAGCCAAAAACCATGACAAACACACTGGGCCAAATTGCCTGGATAAAACTTCTGCAACTCAGAGACAGGAAAGCCATCGTATTCCAGACACCCTGACTGTCATACGAAGGTTAAACACTGCTTGACCAGTCAACCAAGGCAAACCAACACAGTGGAAAGCATTCCACAGGATATTCGAGTTATAAATAAAAAAATTCTGGCCAGAGATACATTATCCCATCCATCTAGACCGTGGGCCGAGCATCAAAATGGTGGTCTAGGGTTGTTTTGTATTTTCTTTGGTTTTTTTTATTTTAATCTTTTTGGTTTTTTATTCTCTTCTTATATTTTTTTTGGTTTTTTCAGATTATATCTTCTTTTTTTTTTTTTTTTTAATTTCTCTTATTTGACTTTCGTGACCCCACATGTATCTACCTGAAATTTTGCATAGATTTAGATTAAAAAATCGCTTAGAAAGAATTCACAACTCGTCAGTGCAAAAAGTTGCACATTAATTAGTTATGCTAATTAGCAAAACCTGTAGCACCACTTGTGTCTATTCTGGATAGCTGTGTATTACTTATGGGGATTCTGATGTCTATGTATTCATATAATAGGAGACACTCGCATTGTGTTTTAATCATTTTATTTTAAAAGTACAATCAAAATATAGCCTTTCTTTGAAATGAATTCTTTCATGTTTAACACGTTCATGTACATCAATGTAAAACACTGTGGTATCACACAATGATGACACGGTCACTGTGTCATGGGAGCATCTACTCCTCATCTGATTCTTCGTCATCAGAATCAACTCTTTCGTGGAATAGAGTTTCTGCAGTCGACACACTTGCAAACCTCCGGACATGACGCACCATGCCGTCGACAAGAACATTTTCCTTTGCTTGTACCAGACGGCTTCTCACAGCTCGTTTTCTTGCATGAACAATATGTTAGTTCAAGCAAGCTAGCTACGGAGGGTGGAGGCAGATCACCCCAGTCGATGTCTAATTCATCATCTACAACTTTCCATCCATGTCCATTTGGACTGGGAATTGTGGTGGAAACTGTTCCAGACATCTAGTGTGTACAGCAGCCTGGTAATTTGCTCTCATGACATGCTTCTTGAGAGAGTCTGCATGTGGGAGGGAAACGTGCCTCTGATTTGTTAACATAAGGAACAGATTGTATCTGGCTTCATTGACTTTCTTGCAGTCCTGCCCATGCATTTTGCAAACAAATTTCTCCGCACCTTTCACCAATTCATCACTCGACTGTACTGATGAACTCCCCAACTCTTGAAAGACAGCATGAGCAGGCAGTGCACTTGCAAACAACTTGAAGGCTTTGGGTTTCGACTTTCCATGAAAAGAGCTGGCCGAATCACAACCTGTAAAACAGTGTCGTGATATCAAGGCTTTGCTGACATCTGGTCCCAGATGTGAGCTTATCTTTGATAGAATCAGGGTCCTCCTATTGTTACCTCTTCCAGTGTGGAACAATACCTCTGCTCCAATATGCTCAGCCATTGTGATTCCAATCACACAGACGTCTGTGTCAAGACTTTTGATTAGGA
>CM068967.1:21400786-21419067 GCA_035128595.1 Eptatretus atami | reverse complement strand
CTAGACTTTGCAAATTGGTTCTCAGGAAAGTTGGAGGAAGATGCAGACTTTCTCAAAAAACTTCACATGATGTACGAATGCCATGCTCACTTGTCCGGGGAGGTAAACAAGCAAAACTTTCGGTACTGGGGAACTGAAAATCCTGGTAAATGCATCAACTGAATGGTGCCTCGATCTGTTCTCAAAGTCACATGTGGGTGGTGGTTGGTTGGTATGGGATAATTGGTCCATACTTCTTTGAAGATGACCAGGACAGACTTGCACGGTAAACCAGAGGAACTATCGCGAAATGATTCAGGAATTCTATCTGCCTGAGCTACGTACTCAGGCCCGTAGGAGAAACAACCTGATCCAGATGAGAACCCAGTGGTTCCAGCAGGATGGGGCACCGCCCCATACAGCCAGGGAAACAAGGCGTTTTCTCAACCAACATTTTGAGGGCCGCTTTATCTCCCTCTAGGAAGACGTTGAGTGGCACCGTGTTCCCCGACCTTACTCCTCCAGACTTCTTCTTGTGGGGGTATCTCAAGGACAGGATGTATGGAAACCCTAGGCCTCAGACTCTTGATCAGCTGAAGGAAAACATCACAAGAAATCCAGAACATTCCTCAGGAACGTTTCCCAAAGTGATGGAGAACATGGCAACGTGTTTGCAGGCAGTGATCGGACAACGTGGAGCCTACGTTGAACATGTGGTCTAAAAGAAAACGACGATTCTATACCAAAATTTAAATTTTGGTGACAATTTTGACATTGGTACAATAAACTTCAACCTTTCAGCTTTCTAGACTCCTCCCATGCTCTTCTTGCCAATGAAGCTGCATAAAGCAACCATGAAAGGCAACCCAACGTAGGCTCTTTACTGTTTCAAACCCTTCCCCCAGAGTTCCTCCACAGTTGTAAACACATTTAGAAATACACACATGAGAATCCCAATGTTATACACACCCTCAGCTGCTGGACCAGTTTCATCACTTGTTGGCGAATCATCAGCGACAGAATAGACAGAAATGCATACCAACAAGGCTCCCAAGCATGTACACCATGTGCAAACGTCAAAAACAGTCAATGTTTAAATGAAAAGAATGATGACCCACACACATCTCTGACCTGTGAATGGAGGAAATAACCAATTAACCATCACCTAATCAGTAAACCCAAGTAGCTAGGATTATATAAATAACCTCATAGTGGATCAGAATTCAATAATGAATTCATCCAGCTGATTGCATCATTAGTCAAGCTTGGCTGTACCCCCTGGAATATAAGGTAGGAACTTGGCCAGTGTACTGGCAATAACTCGCCTACTCACAAGGGTCTCCAGCGAAATGTCCCATCTGATGGACAATGACCTCATTGATACAATACCCTGCCTGCAGAACACCAGTCCATTAGTTTATAGTCACATCTGTAATAAAACTCAGTCTCACCCTATCAGTACATAAAGATCATCATATGCACCTTTACCCACACCCCATCCCCTATTTCCTTGATCATCCAAAATAAGATGTTCAGTCTTGAACTTATAAGATTAGGCTTAATCATTATCCATGACATTTCCTGGGCCAACCATATCGCAATTATGGCCTCCAAAGCCAGCTCAAGACTCGGCATCATCCATCGATCAGTCTTTCCTTGGAAAATCAGTCAACATATGGGCCGCATTTCCAAGCTGGCCTCCAAAGCCAGTCGCCGACTGGGCATCCTCCATCATGCATAGTCCTTCCTTGGCACACCTGAGCTCCTGACTACATACAAAGCTTTTATCCACAGCCTGATGGAGTACTGCTCTCCCCACATGGCTGATGCTCCCACCTCTCACCTTTCTCGGCTTCACGATGTGGAAACCAAGGCATTTAGAATCATTGGTATCTCCTGCGATAAGGCTAGCTATGGGTCTTCTCACTCTCTCAGTTCAGGCAGATCAATGGTCTTTCTGTCTTCTGGCGTCTCTCTCTGGCCTGCCACCCCACCCCCACTCTGTCTGAGATATGTCCCCCCCCTCTCCCCCCAATATTTCCGCAGGGCGCTCAAGCTCCGCCAGCAAACCCCTTCTGGTAAAACTACCAAAATCAAGAATCACTGCTCATCTTCACTCTTTCATTACTCTTATTTCCCACCTTTGGAACAAACTCCCACTCTCTCTTCAATCCCACTCTTCCCTCCAGGTCTTCAAAACAGCTCTTCACCACCATCTGTTATCCTCCCCCATCCAAAACCACGATCTTTTCTACCCCCGCTGATCTTCCCCAAACCCACCTCCTTCAAATACCCTGCTTCCCTTCCTGAAAGTCCCTGTCGTGTAAGGATCGGAAAGTCCCTGAAGTGTCAATCTTTATTACCCTGTGTACCCCGCCCGATCCCTCTCCCTTACACAGATCTCCTCATGTCTCTGTTCCACACTGTTTTTGCCTTCCCTTTCCCGCCACTCTTCTCTTCTGCTCCCCTTGTTGTGCATTCTGTGTGTTAACTCTCATACGAGCCTTGACAGTGCATACAAAAAACAAAAATCAGAGATACTCATAGTCTACAAGACCTTTGGCCGTAGGTCAGTGGAGTACTGCTCTCCAGTATGGGCTGGTGCCCAAGCATCACATTTGCCCCTCCTGGATTTTGTGGAATATCAAGTACTCAATATATTGAAATCTCTTGTGATGATGCCAAAGCACAAGGTCTGATGCTTTCCCATGGGAGGCAGCTCAGAGGTCTCTCTGTTTTCTACCATTTATTCTCTGATATTGCTCCCGCTACTCTATTAGTCATCTGACCCTCCCGATCTACTCCAGAATACATGTATTCATCCAGTAATCCACTCCTGGTTAAATTTCCAAAATCTATGCTGACTGCACACCTCAAATCTTATAATCCTCACTTCCCCCATCCATGGAATCACCTTCCAGGGGCTGTTCTGTCTCAATCATCCCTCAAGGGCTTCAAACAAGCAGTATCTCTTGACATCCACAATTCTGTCCCACGGCCTTTATTACCCCCATTAACATTTCCCAAACCAACCATCTTTCTTGCTAGTTTCAATGTTTCCTCCATTTCCTGTTTGTTTATTTCCTTGAGGTTTGTCCCACTGTCAGTTCTACGTTGCTCTTCCACGAGCCTCTCTCTGATAAATAATAAATAATAAATAAAAATATACCCAAACTGAAGAGCTCAAAGGCAAGTGTGCCCCACTCTGTGCATGCATCTAGATCTGTGCCCACCCTGTCCGTCTAAATCCCAAATGAAGAAAAGAGATTAACTCGATGCTTCACTCATTCAGCGAATTTAGAATGTGGCCAGGGTCTCAGCACAAGGGTCTAACCTTTTGAAAGATACGACAAGATCTTGTATGCGCACGTGACTGCAGATGGAACAGCCAGGTGGATGGTGGATGCCCTTTGGACAACAAAGAAGGCTGTTCACATGAAACATGCGAATTACCTGGTGAATTTATCATGACGATGCTGCTGCCTAGACAGAAACCACATTCTAAGATAGCATTTGGTGAAACTTGGTGTCAAGGAACATCCAAGACCAGACCACTTGCGACCTGCAGTCCAGACAGGAATTTGGGATTTAGCCAGGGTGTCGGTAATAACTTGACAATTTTTGGTGAACGATACTATGATATCTTTAACAACTACCAACTAATGCCAGCAGCGGGGATACTCAAGCGTTTAACATCCATCCGAGGGATGGCACACGCACTGATGTACTGCCCAGGATGCGAAACATCAGGGTAGTTTAGAGTTTAGAGCTGCGTTGACAATCGAAACAAGGCTAAATGGCTCAGAGGCAAGTGTTTTTACCTCCAGGCTACCCAGCTGGCCCACAGCCATGTTAACATTGTCTCAAAATGATTGTTTACTTCATGATGCAGTACCCTTTACTGGTACCATAAAAGGCAAAATTTTGTTTGTCGAATATAATACTACCGGAAATTGAACGAAGGAGCAGACAAGCTCAGTTTTGATTACCTTACCATATCATGATTACCTTGTCATATCATGTATTGTCCCTTCCAGTGATGGATCTGAAAATGCCATTCAAGTTTAGTCTGTAAAAAAATATCATGATTCTATAATGCTTGGGTCGAAGGAACTCGCTGACCTTGACAACATATTCCAGATGCTGGACATTCCCCTGATGCACAGACAAGGTGAATTCTCCTCTCGCAGATGCGCCGAAGGATGCGTGCCAAATCACCTCGCACTCCAGCTCGCTGTACGCCTTCACAGTTCCTAAAATTATGTGAAGGCAAGGCGTTTGAAACACTGTGCTGTGTGCGGTGATGCATGCCAACCACAACTGGTTCCAACTCAAACAAGGAAAAGGATAAAATGACTGATGACTCAAAAAATCGTTTGAGCATCATTCCGAGAAAGAAGACGTTCACGAATACTTAATGTGCACTAGAATATACGTGGCATGATTAACTGGAAAAGACTATTGAACTCAAACTATGTCTCAATAAAAGGGTACGAGTTGTCTGGACAACCACATGACATTCAGACATCTGTCAGACTGCTCGGCCCTTCTCACTATGGGGGAGCGTAGCATGCAAGTCCTCTATTTCAGGAATGCTCATGTGTGCTTGAAGCAGAGTGTGGTTAACCAAGCACAGCATATCCATGACACATACTTCAAGGGTGAGACCAAGACTAAATATCAAGCAGAAGGAGGAAGGCACATCAAATAGTTTTCTCCTTGTAAACACGTACAATTTCAAAAATAGGATCTAATGTGGTTCTGATCATATTCTCTCATCAGAACTCATGACACGTGAATGGGAGATTTTTGTCAAGGTAAATGCCAATTTTTTGCTAACCTGGCTGAATCAAAGTCTCAATAACCATTTCCAGAGGCCCACAATTTCATGTCGTTGTGTTTGTGGAACAAAATGGCTCGAGGAGGAGACATGGTGCCAAAATCTCACATAATTCTTGATCCCTTTGCACTTGCAGGATTATATATTAATCAGGGAGCTGAGGGATAAAAGGCAGCCCAAATTACGGTATTAACGTTGGAGGAAAATGCAATTTCATAAGCAGGATTATATATACGGTATTACTGCTGGAGGAAAAATGAAATCTCACCACGCTTCGGCTGCAAGGAAAAAGGGTTCCTCACAGTGGAAATGACCGCTTGCCAGGTGAACTCAGCTGCTCGGTTCCTGCGGTTGCACACTCGGATCATTGCAGGGAAGTCTCGGCTCAAGCCTGGTGAGCACGTCAACAGGACACGTTCACTGAAGAGTTCCAAAGCCACGGGCACAACGTTTGCCAAAGCAGGAATATGCATCGAGTGCTTCCGATTCAATGTGTACATCATGGATCTACATATCGGCAGACAATCCAAATTGGTCAGGAAACAATGGTCCAAGTTTTCATACTGGCCTATTAGTTCGGCCTCAAAAGGGTAAGCCAAAGCTATAGACACGTGGATGTAAATCCCATGGCAAGTAAAACTAGCATCCGTTGAAGACAAAGTCTTCGATATCCCCCGCCATAGTAAATGAGGACAAGTAGCAAAAGGCACCAGTTCAATTTATTCTTGATGTGTGTACCAAATGTCATAAAGAAATAGTTAATAGTTTTGCAACTATGCTCTGGAAACAAAGGTTAACCTCAATTATTTCTTAATACCCAACTTGTTTCCATGGAAAGTGACAGAATTTTTTTTGGGGAAATCTCTAAATATGAAAAGGCACCAGTTCACCACTTGCTTGATATGTGTACCAAAATTCGTAAATATATCTTGGGGGGATTTGCAGTTAAGCTCCGGAAACGAAAATTCGGACGGACGGACGACAGAACCCATTTCTATATCCCCCGCCAACTTCGTTGGTTGGCGTGGGATAATAATAGTTTTGCAACTATGCTCTGGAAACAAAGGTTAACCTCAATTATTTCTTAATACCCAACTTGTTTCCATGGAAAGTGACAGAAATTTTTTTGGGGGAAATCTCTAAATATCAAAAGGCACTAGTTCACCACTTGCTTGATATGTGTACCAAAATTCGTAAATATATCTTGGGGGGATTTGTAGTTAAGCTCTGGAAACGAAATGTGACGGACGGACGGACGGACGGAACCCATTTCTATATCCCCCGCCAACTTCGTTGGTTGGCGGGGGATAAAAATAAAAAAAAGAAGGAAAGTGGGACTTGGATCGGATTTATCAATGGAACAATGTTCCAATGCGAGATGAGCAGGAGGTGGTGAATGAAAGTCATGATGAATCATGCCATTGTTTTCGCACAAGAGGCTGAACTAACGGCACTACGTATAATCGCATGGGCAAATGATTGTGTACTATCTTTAAGAGCGTCTTTCATGAGCATTATGCAAGTTGTTTCATTTCTATTTTTAAAACAAAATTGAGTCAAAACGTTGGGAATGGTCCTGTGCCAATGAAACTCGCCAAAGATGCTCGTCCTTACCTACGAAGGTTCCAGCCAGTCGTACATTCTCTCAAGCAGCCGGCCAGCTTCCCAATACTATTGAAAGAGAAATCGTGTTATTGGCTCAGAAAGTTTTTGAAAAAGGCAAAAATAAAAGTTTGGACTACCTCCTCCCTCCTCCATAATCAGACTGTCTTTGAAAGTCTGTGAACATCAACTTTTATCAAAGCAAATATAATGCAACCCGCGTATTCTTGTTGACGACTTGAAAGGAAGAATACGCGAAAAGCCAAGCAATGTATAAACGAAACGGATTAGTTTAATGAATAATCCGTTTGATGAGGCAGCCCAAATTGCCACAGGATGGCTCGTCTATAAGAATGGAAATATATGAAAGAGATCAAAATGTGCTCTTTCCTATCACCCACAGCAAACAATTTGCCAAGATTGAGATGACTCTGCAATCAATGAATCTTTGAAGAGCCTCAAGCGAGCGAGAATCGAGTAATGTGGTTCAGTAGTGCAGTGCACACTTGCATGTGCTAGCCGTGCCGACAGCTCATGGAGTAGCACAAATAAGTGGACAAGCACGCCGGAAATGCTCAGCTCTGTCGCAAAAACGAAAGTGCAGTCTCGAAAACATTTCGCAAAGAAGAAACTCGTTATTTGGCTTGAAAGCGGAATCGCATGACCTCATTGCGGTTCAAAATCTCAACGTCCATCATCCAACCGATGCGGTCATTGCGACAAGGACTTATAGTGAACGTTCTGATTTCGTTAACAGCTAGAGGATATCGTTTCCCAACTTGGTACGTAAAAGGTGTCACTCATCCGCCACCTGACTGCCTCTGGTTGTGCTGCTGCGTACTTTAACGAAGATGGTAGCCAATGACGCAAGTACTCTTGTGGGGCATGAAATAAATCAGAGAAGGAGGTAGAGATTTAAATTTCCCAAAAATGCAATGCAAATTTTCAGTACACGTCGGCAATGAAACCATACCAAGAAAAGACGATCAAACCTTACCCTTCGAACCGGCCAAAACAAGATGGTTGGAATATCAGCGAAAAGGAAGTCTGAAAACCCGGGGGTAACACCTGACTTGAAGGGTAGATGCGGTAAAGGTCACTGTTGCCAATTTCGAGATGAAACAGCACAAAGCGAGAAAGCCCATTGGCCACACAAAACTGCTGAGACGACTGTGAGCCCAAACAAACTTCACTCAAATCCAGCTGTGATTGTCCTGAAAGACACACGAGACATCACCACAACCAAAACAATGCAAGTGTTTGCATATACCATGTTGTCGTGTCACTTTTTCATATACCACGTAGTGGTGTTACTTGTGGTCTGAGAGGATGGTATAAAGGTGGAGCACTTATATTTGAGCCATCTTGCCTAGGTTCGTTCTCGGCTCCACTGTAAACCCGCAAATTGGTCCTTTGCAGTTGTGCACAATCACAAAATAAACTACCTCTCGGTTGGACGTTAAGCGCGGGACCTGTCCGCAAGCATTAGCTGGTGGACGTGATAGATCCCACTGTATATTTCACGAAGAGTGGGTGGATTATCGTCAGCATCTTGGCTAAATTCCAAATTTCCTACCATAACCACTTCTGGGAAGGCCAAGGCAAACCACCCAGTGTAATCCTTGCTGCAGGGCTGATATAGAAGCTTCAGACCTGCCTTTAGACAGAGAAGCAGAGATAGAGTGTCACTCATCTCCCATGAGCATGATCACCTCCAGGTGGATTTGGTTCTGGGTTTGATCCAGGGTGGAGTCGGATCCAACTGTAAACTTCTGTTCATGTTGTGCCAGCAGGGTTGTTGAATTGCAGAGTATTGAGTGAGAGAAGCTCATTCTCCTCTCCAGTCAGAGCATTGCAAAAGTATTTTTTTATTTCATCAAATTCTAAATTAAAGCTCGTGGAAGAAAAGAAAAAAAAAGGTGACAAAATGAACATACTGATGCTGGGGCAGTTCAAACTGTGGGATCAATAAAAGGGGAAATGCATATACACCTCGTAATCGGATGAATGCATCAACATTTGACCAGCCTCGGTGGTGTAATGGTAAACGCATGCTCCGAGTCTCGGAGGTTGGCGATTCGAACCCGATTTTGGCAGATTCATACTAAAGATTTTTAAAATGGTACGTGCTGCTTCCTTCCTGATGCTCTTGATGGGTCTTATGGCCTCCTTCTGAATTGAAGTTCATTGTAAAGGAACTCATATTAAATAACATTGCATTTGTGTTGGAAGAGTATAGACCGAGGTGATTGTTCACTTGGGAGCTCACCGCGGTGAGCTCACTCATCGAAGAGGTATAGAAACCCATGAATCTTCACTATTCCCCAATTCTCCATTGTCACGAGTCACGAGATGATGTAATATCCGACTGTACATTAAGTACACAAATATATGCAACGTTGATGTTTTGTTTATATATAATTAACTTTACTCTCAGATGATGCCATCCAATGATGCTGAACCAATGAAAATTCCAAGCCCTTTAATGGGCCCTCGAAGACGGTCTACAACAACAGCGTGAAACCAACCAACGCCCGTCATCACTCAAACCTACACAACAAGAGCTTGGCTCCCTCTAGCAGGTCTGCTGTGGCGAGCAAATCGCATTCAGAACCTCCCAGAGGATCTTGCATTCGATGCTCCTGCCAGGTCCCTCCTATAAGATGGTCATTATAAAGTTTACAGAGAACACCTTCTTCCTCGACTATGTATGCTTCTTATTGCTCAAATGTTTCAGATTTAATGGGAACTTGGTTATTGCAAACCCTGCAGCTTTATTAGCAGGGGATTGGGATTGGCAGAATAGCGCAGAGGGCACATATTCACCTTTTGAGTAATCGAGTCTGGGTTTGAGTTACCCTCAAACTATAAACCCCCACCCTGATGTTACATCAGCAGGGTATCAATGAGAGTGCCATTTCTCATACAGATGCTAAGCTGGGGATCTGAGTACTAGCAATAGCTGGTGGCCGTGAAAGAGTCCACGATGACTTAAGATAAACAGTTGGTGATCATCATTGGTATCCTGGCCAAATTCAAATTTTGTCTCTCAACTTGTACGGTGGGGCACCCAATCATCAACATCGCCATGCCCCCTCGACATGATACGGCTCGTAGCCACACAATGTATATGTTCCTATCGGAAAAGGGCATTCCGAGCAGAGGTATATAGTACAATGCAAGAAAACTTCAGTCTTTTGTGACTGTAGAGATAGTCATCTATCTTACCACACACCCTTTGGTCTTTACCTCCATATGTCCAATCTGGGGAATCTTGAGAAGGCCAGTTTGCAGAGGTTGTCTGCTCACGACAATCAAATCCCATTCATGTCATTTAATGGCATCAGTACACTCCCCCACATCTCCAACAAGCTCACATCCTTCCAACCCCACCTCTTCCTCTACGTGTCTGCCTCCTCAGCATCCCTCCACTTGATGTCCACTCTTTCTGCATCCCACCTCATCCCATCCCATCAAAGCTTCATGTCTCTTTCTACATCCATCCTCACCCCCACACTCTCAGTGCTTGCCCCTGACCCTGCCCCTCAAAACCTCCCTCCCACCCCTCCCCCCATGCACCTACCACACCCCATCTTGCACCCTCCCAACACTTCTTCCACTGTCCCTAACTGTGTGGATCTTAACCATCTGAGGCCTCCACTCCAACGTGACAAATCTCGCAATCCAGGCCACTGACGATGAACTGGACATTATCTGTTTAACAGAATCCTTCCACCCACAGGACGTCCCTGACTAATTATTGTATCTCCCAGATTATTGTCTCCTCTGGTTTGATCGACCTGAACCCACTCCTGGCGGTGGAGTTGTACTTTATGTCAAAAACTCAATTTCTCATGGCCCTTGTACTGATCTTACACCTCCTGACCCTCAGGAGTATCTTTGGCTGTGACTTCCCCTCCACTCTCACCTCTTGTTTGTCCGTATGTTGTACCATCATCCAAACAGTGACTCTATCTACATATCTCTCACACAACATGGACCAACTTTTAACCACTCATCCAAACTCTCTCTTCCTCATATGTGGTGATTTCAATTGTCACCATGCAACTTTGCTGGGTGTTTGTACCTCTCTCACCAGCCACGGCACTTCAGCAAGGGACTTCTGTGACTCCACGGGACTGATTCAATCTGTGAAGTTTCCAACCTGGATTTCTCCCAATGGCAAATCCTCTCTTCTGGACTTGGTGATGACCAACTTCCCTGTAAATGTCTCCTGTTCTTCCTCTGCTCCAATTGGTTCACCTGATCATATGTCTGTGAGAGTCAACATCTCTTGCATTCTCAGAGACATTCCGCAGTGCTGGTGAGTCTGGAAGTTCACTCATGCAGATTGGCAGGGACTGCCAGCAGCCATTTCACTTCAGGAATGGTATTCTATGTTTACTCTCTCTATCGAGTGCAGCCTGTAGCTGCTGGTTGCATCATTGGTTGGGACGCGGCTATGCCGCTGATGCAGTGTCCCCTTACCAGTACACTGGTGCTCATTTTGCCGACCTCGGAAGGATGACAGGCTGAGTCAACCTCCTGGTGTATTTTAATTCAGCAGTCAATGAGGCTTGAACTCAGGACCCTAGGATCCCAAGCCGCCACCCTAACCACTAAGCCAACACCAGGCTTTCTATGTCTACTGCCCCCGATATTAACTCAGCCTGGGAATTTTTCCACTGAAACTCCTCTCTCTCTCTCTCCTCTCTCTCCTCTCTCTCTCTCTCTCTCTCTCTCTCTCTCTCTCTCTCTCTCTCTCTCTCTCTCTCTCTCTCTCTCTATCATGCACAGATTCATCCCATCTCGTCTTCAGTTATCCTACCAATCCTCCCGCGGCCTGCCCATGCCAAACTGAATCCTGTGGTGAGTCAGTTGCCTTGAAACAACTTGCCTTCTCTTCCTGGAAAGCAAACTCGACCAAAGGCAATCTCAGATCATTCCAGAAAATCTGCAACAGGTGTGTGGTGTGTGTCCATCCTCAGGGGAGCCAGAAAACATCTATCCAACCTCAAAATTCAACTTTCAACCTTGTTTCCCTTCTCTAAAACCTGGTGGCACCTTGTTAAGTCCATCTCACGTGTATTCTCCCCTTCCTTCTCTTCCCTCTCTTCAAATGGTACCACAGCCGACTTCGCTCGTGAAAGGGATAAATGCCCGAATTCTGCATTTGCTTACAATTCCAAATGGGCATCCTTCATTGTACAAAGTCCTTCCTTGGCACATCTACTTTATTAACAATCCTCTTGAGGAAGTTCAGTCATTCAAACTGCTGGGTCTCACTATCAACCATCATCTTTCTTGCGCAAACCACATTTCAAAGGTGGCCTCCAAAGCCAGCCGCTCACCGGGCATCCTCTGTTGTACAAAGTCCTTCCATGGCATACCTGAACTCCTATCCATCTACAGGGCCTTCACCACAGCTTGGTGGAGTACTGCTCTCTCCTTTGGGCCGGTGCCACCCCTGCCATACACCTTGCTCAGCTTGACACCGTGGAAACCAAGGCTTTGGAGATTATTGGACTCTCCTATGATGAAGCTGAGTCTATGGGCCTACCACTTTCCCACCGCAGACAGGTCGGTGGTGTCTCTGTCTTCCATCACTTCCTTTCTGTTCTTACACTCCTCCCCCTCCCCCCCACCCCAGGTTTCTGCAGGGCACATTCGGTCCAGCATCAACACTCTTCTGGTGAAACTCTCAAAATCCAGAATCACTTCTCACCTCCACTCATTTGTTCCTCTTTTTTCCCACCTGTGGAATGAACTTTCACTCCTCTTCAATCTCATTCTTCCCTTCAGGTCTTCATGACAGTTGTTCACCACCCTTTCAGATCATCTCCCATCCAAATCCATGATCTTTTCTACTCCCGTTAACCCACTATCCCCAAGCCCACCTACTTCCACATTTCCAGTTTTTCCTTCCAAAGAGTTTGCTTCTGTGTCTCTGTATCCATCTTGTCCACCCCATGCATCCTCCCATACCCCTCATTCCTCCTCAAACCACTTATTTGCCCAAGTCTTACTCTATTTTGTCCTTCCACACCCAGCTGTTGTTGTCATCCCCTTTTGTTGCTTCCTGGTATATTCTACGTTCTACTTCTTCCACGAGCCTTAACCTTGGAAAAAACACATTCATATCAGAGCATTATCCCAAAAGAGTTGCATCAATGATAACATCCCACTTCAAAAAGGAATGTTGACAGCTGTGCTGGCCACTAGCATTTGCTTGTGACTGTTAAAATATTTTGTATTCGTTTTCGAAACTGGGAGGCCATCTTTGTGGTCTTGCACCCTTTGGAGGCCGTCATGTACTGGTGACTTGTTCAAAATCCATATTCTTCCTCTGGTTAAGGTTGCTTATGCAGCACCCTGAAATGGAGTAGTGATTTACCAATCATCAACTTGCAGCTATGGAAACGTTCACGACCGCTCGTGGCCTGTCTCGACATGTTATTGACAGGAGTTGCAATCTCCAAGTGAATTAATTTATAAGGGGACGTTTCAACGTTTGAATGGCAAATTGATTTTCCAACATTGGGCAACAAATTAAAGGGCGCCCTTCTTTCAAATGGGGGTGTTAAGCCAGCTGTCCCGCGTCCTCGCACGCAATTCCACAGATGCTTAATCGCTCCTGAAATCTTTCAATAATAAAAACCCGTTTGGCCCATTTGTGCCAGTATCCTGAATCAATTCCAAAAAAAGCTGTAGGTTTAACCATCCCTGCCTCATTATGGCCATACCTATAGCTCTGTGACCGCCTTAATCAGATACAGCAGCAAGACCCATGAGGCTCAGAGTCAAAGTTAATCTTGCAAAGCCTTTTTATGATCACTCGCTCATTGGTCCCAAGCGTGCAATTATTAATTCTTGAGCAAAATGATTAGAATCGTCATGAAGACCTCGCTTGCAAAGCTTTATGCAACCTTAAAACAAACAGGTTTCTTACCGATAACCACCTTGAGAAGCTCATGTGGCGTAAGGCTTTGGGTGCAGTGAAACACCTCATGTGGAGTAATGCACTACCTCTTCCACTACCTGGGATGGAGAGTCAGCAATGATTAGGGCATGTAAGTATCAAGGACTATGACTTAATATGGCAGCATGCAATCCATCGGTCTGCCAAATGCATATTTGAGTGGGAATCCATCACACTTTCAGTCAGAGGGTCACATTATTACTGTGATGCAGTGCCCCGCATAATAAAGCAAGAATTTAGAATTTGGCTGAGGTACTCATTACACAAAGGCCTTACTCTTTTTGAAAGCTATCATGAGATTTTTCACCTTCACAAGATGGGATAGTTGGCATATCCCCTGCAAAGGATGGTGTACTCACTGATGCAAAGAATAAAATTGAATGCAAATGGAATGCACTACAAGCCTACTACATCAAACTAGAATGGCACTTCGTGGAGCACGTACCTCCGCCAGGCTGAACAGTTTATGTTTTGTATCTCACTAATAGGCCAGATCTGAATCCAGACTATTTGTCCTTGTCACACACCAAAATTTAATCAGCTTGTTCTTGTCACATACCTAACTCATCCTCCAGGTTTTGTCATAATCCGTCCACAACGTTTTGAGATATTGTACGATATATCGTTTTTGGCTCCGTGTCTCAATGGTGAAGGAGGAGGAGGAGATTGGGACCATACTCTGTGCAGATCGTTGGTGCTGCTTAAGCAGTCGCCTTGGCTATTGGGCACAATCTTGGATGGGTCACCACTCCGACACAGGATACCAGCAAGCTGGCACTCATTTTGCCGACCTCGGAAGGATGACAGGCCGAGTTCACCCCACCTGGTATTAATTCAACAGCTGAGCGGGATTTGAACTCAGGACCCTAGGATCCCAAGCCCGCCATCCTAACCATGAATCAAACACCAGGCATAATAGTGAAGAATCACTTAATAAATTGAAAAATTCTCATAACCAGATTTGTATCATCACCAAAATTGAAGCAATTCGTCCTCATCACACACCTAACCTGTCCAACAAATTTCGGCCGAAGCCATCCATAACTTTTTGAGATATCCTGCACACACAGACAGACAAACAGACAGGGGTGAAAACATAACCACTGGCCACCTTTAGTGGTGGAGGTAATAACACAATGTCTGTGGATCTGTACGTCTGTTCCTTATGAAATTTAAAACGGCTTGGCCGACCTACACTAAATGTTGCATTCCAGCTTGCGGTACACAGCGTTAGGTTATGGGCATTAAATAAACCTTAGTGTTGGGGAGATGACTTGCCATTTTTGCCTGTACACATGGAATAGTGCAAGTGCTTTAACCACTGACCCCTGCTGGAAGGACATGGTATTGAGGTTGGGAAACAGGTTGGGAAACTGAGGGTGGGGAAATGATGGCAATTCTGAAAACAAATCCTCCCGCTCCCGGAGAGAACGGTTATTGACTAGTACTGCGTATTGAAATACTTTCAAAATACCGTGACAGTTGGCATGTAACAGAACAGAAGCAACCAACATTATTTTGAGTTTAGTGCAGTGCTGTTGGATGTGGCTTGAACAGTTTAGAAAATGCTTTGTGACATCACTATTTAATTTACAGTGTTTCCACCACTTTTATCACAATTATTTTATGATCATAAACACCATGCCTTTGTGCATGGCTTCCAGGAACACAAGCTGAGGTCAGAAATGTCAACGCCACAAGAATATTCAGGTTAACCATCGTGGGTAGGCCCGGGGTGAGATTGCATGAAGCACAACCGATGCTTTCCTCTCGACATTGGAGTCGTGAGGTCGCTCCCACTCTGACAGTCAAAAAGTCGCATTGCAGGAATGTTTGGTGTCCTTACCGGTTTATCGAAGACCATGGTGATGCTGGTTTCCAGATCCCGTATGGTCAGCATCCTGTAAGCATGTCTTCCCGACCCATTCGGCTTAGGCGCTGGTAATTTGAATTTGAGAGGAGAGAGGCCATAAGCTGGTTCCATCCCAAGGTAGATAGGTTTCAAATCTGCAAGTTTTCTGTGCAAGTGTGAGTAGAAGTTTTTGTTTTTAGATCCTCGTGGAGGATCTCTAAGTCTTACTCACGTTGTTGTTCTTGTGGACTTTTTTGTTTCACAGCCTACAGTTTTCATCGAAACTTCCTGAAACTTGGCACATATATGTAAAGATACCCTGCGCAGACAGTAACCATCTCCGATTTTGAAAATTCCTCCTAGAAAAAAAGTTATGACGTCAAAATTTCTCCGCTAATGGAAATCGCCAAAAAATTATCTCAAACTAGGCAAGCTTTTTGAATTCTGTTTGCGGAAATCGAACAGGGCATTAGCAGATGATGAATTACCGCACATATGATACATCACTATGACGTCATTCCTATTTTTTGACAGTTTTTTGTTTCACAACCCAGAGTTTTCATCGGATCTTCGTGAAACTTGCCATGTATATGCAGAAAGCCTACGCGCAGGCAGTAACCATCTCCGATTTTGAAAATTCTTCCTAGAAAAAAGTTGATGTCATAATATCGCCGCTAATGTAAATCGCCTACACCATTATCTCCGAAACTAGGCAAGCTTTTTGAATTTTGTTTGCGTGAATCAAGCCGGGCATTAGCACAGATAATTTATCGCAAACCTGATACATCACAATGACGTCATATTCGTTTTTATGACGTCATCATTAAGAGGACGAGGATCTTAGCTCATCTGAGCTTGTTTTTAAAGGATTGTGACATTGGGACATCTCTTTATTACGTACGCAAATGTGGCGGAATATCTTTTCCCCCTCATAATCTCCCATACATTCCTCTTTTACTCAACTCCCCTTAATCCAGTTCGTTCACAAACTTCCTTCCCATTTTATCACCAATCCACCGATTACGACGCCTTCCAAAATGCATATTTCCAAATTTACATCCCCACTCCCCAAATAAAATGTCAATGGGGCTGTTGCACTTGTATGTGCAATGCTTCACACAAGCCAGTCAAATGATATTCCAGTATTAAAGCTCAACTGGGTGAGAATTAACACTGGAATATCACAAGGGGTGATAGTTATCTCAGGTAACTTTCAAATGTTTTCTATATTCACATATCCACAATTAAATTAAAAAAATACGTAAACCAGTAAAATCACAAAAAATATATATTTTGAAGAATTTTTCAACGAAGTACTTTTTCAAAAGAAACCTTCACCAGTGTAACATGATGACGTCTTCCATCAGCACAGATAATTATAACTCCATCCTCATATCTGGATTGTATGTACACAATGTCAAAGACCACGACATGTCTTTCACCTTTCTTTGATTCTATTCTACCGAGCTTTCTGCCTCTGATGGATGTAGTCACTGTAACATTGCCTGTGTGCTTCTCCCCATCGTTTCTCCTCTTCTGTATACTCAAAATCTGGGTCCACGTATGTGTAACGGGCAACACCAGTGAAAATAGTTCTGCATAAAACACACACACACTGGAATGTTTAAATGTAATGGCTGATAAAAATTATAAAAACTTGGAGGGAGGAAGAGATACAGGGTTATTACAATCAATGTTCTGTGACTGGGTTGGCATGATCGCTCAGAGGTTGCACACACTCCAATGAGATGTCCAGCCTGGGGATGATTCCCAGCCGAAACCATCCCCGTTTATTTCCAGGCAGTGTGTTGCATCAATGAGTGAGCAATCTGTTAGATGGGTGGGTTGTTAAGCTAAGGACCCATCTGCCGGCATTGGATGCTTGTAGACGTTAAAGATCATACGGTACCTTTTGCGAAGAGTAGGCAATTCTCACGAGCATCCTGAGACAAATTCTGAATTTCTTCCCTAACAAATGTGGCTCAAGGCAGTTGCTTTTTAGAAAACACCTCCACCTTCACCCAAAACCCCACCCCCCCCAAATTCCATCCATAACATCACACACCACACACAACACAACACACACTTAGGCACTCTCAATGTGTCAAAGGGCTGGCAAACTACTGGATACAACTACAGGAGTTTTCCGTAGAAGACAGTTCCCACGGACTTGTTGGGTCAACCAGTCTGGAATAACGGACTGACATACGTACGTGTACACACACAGTGACTTGAGACATACAGCATTTGCAAAGTGGGTTGCCGTGTTGAACCTATTTCCCAGTACAAATTAAAGAACACTTTACTTCCTAATGTACTGACAATGTTGAAAACATGTTGAAAACATTGTCCTGTATCAGTGTGCACCACCCTCCCTGGCGATTTCTGGAATTCTGTATGTTGTCATTGGAAAAAAGAAAAGCCATAAATTTGGTGTGGAGTAGACAGACATTTTTGAATTACAACTCTCCATCTATCTAGATGACTATGAGCAACCCCCCCCCCAAATAACATTTTCGCACAAAATTGTTTTTGTTGATTTTCAAGTTTCAGTGGCTTGTTTACATTGTTTCAAACACCAAACGTGTTCCATGCTGAATGCAGGCAGAAGGCAGGTTTCTCTGGAAGCCGATTACAACAAGAAAGTGTCAGTAAAGTAATCTTGCATGGCCAATTAGTGAATACGGGTAGTACTGCGAAGAAAAAGAAATTTGTTTCTGCATTTGGGCAAAGCAGAATGTGACAAAAATTGTGACAGACGGGGAGAGGGAGAGGGAAGAAGAGGGACATGGAGGAAGAGGGAGAGAAAAAGGACAAGGAGGAGAAGGGGAAGCTTGGAAAAGAAGCATAAGAAGTTCAGAGGCAAGACAAAGAGAAACTTTTGAAATATCATGACAAACTAGCGAGGTACCCGTACTACTCACAGGTGGGAGCCCGAAAGCAAACATACAATGCTGAAACGGCCAATGGCAAACCATGAACCAATAAATTCCACATTCCAGTGCCACATTCAGTCAAACGTCAGGCAT
>CM068967.1:21384542-21400761 GCA_035128595.1 Eptatretus atami | reverse complement strand
AAAAAGGAGAGAGATAGTTCTATCGTTGCTCTTCCACGAAGCCTCTCTCTGATAAATTAAATAATAAATAAAAATATACACCAAATGAAGAGCTCAATAGGCAAGTGTGCCCCACTGCTGGTGCATTGCATCTAGATCTGTGGCCAACCCCTGTCCGTCTAAATCCAAATGAAGAAAAGAGGAATTAACTCGATGCTTCAATCATTCATGGCGAATTTATGAATGTGGCCTAGGGTCTCAGCAACAAGGGTCTAACCTTTTTGAAAGATACGCCGACAAGATCTTGTAATGCGCACAGTGACTGTCAGATGGAACAAGCCAGGTGGATGGGTGGATGCCTTTGGACAAACAAGAAGGCTGTTCACATGAAACATGCGAATTACCCCCTGGGTGAATTTATCAGTGACGATGCTGCTGCCTAGACAGAAATCCACATTCTAAGATAGCATTTTTTTGGGGGGGGGGGTGGAAACTTGGTGTCTAAGGAACATCCAAGGGACCAAGCCACTTTTGAGACCCTGCAGTCCAGACAGGAATTTGGGATTTAGCCAGGGGTGTCGGTATAACTTGACAATTTTTGGTGACGATACTATGATATCTTTAACTAACTACCACTAATGCCGCAGCGGGGATACTCAAGCGTTTAACATCCATCCGAGGGATGGCATCACCGCACTGAGGTACTGCCCGCAGGATGCGAACATCCCAGGGTAGTTTAGAGTTTAGAGCTGCGTTGAAACAATTCGAAACAAGGCTAAATGGCTTTCAGAGGCAATGTGGGTTTTTACCTCTCAGGCTACCCAGCTGCGCCCACCGCCAATGTTAACATTGTCTCATAAATGATTGTTTACTTCATGATCGCAGTACCCTACTGGTACATAAAAGGCAAAATTTTGTTTGTCGAATATAATACTACCCGGAAATTGGAACGAAGGAGCCAGACAAGCTCAGATTTTGATTACCCTTATACATATCATGATTACCTTGTCATATCATGTATTCCCTTCCAGGTGTGGAATTCTGAAAATGCATTCAAGTTTAGTCTGTAAAAAATATCATGATTCTATAAGATGCATTGGGTCGAAGGAACTCGCTGACCATGAAACTATTTCCAGATGCTGGACATTTCCCTGATTGCACAGACAAGCGTGTATCTCCTCTCGCAGATGCGCCGATGGATGCGTGCCAAATCACACATCGCACGTCCAGCTCAGCTGTAACGCCTTCACAGTTCCTAAAATTAGTTGAAGGCAAGGCGTTTGAAACACTGTGCTGTGTGCGGTGATGCATGCACACCACAACTGGTTCCAACTCAAAACAAGGATAAATGATAAAATGACTGATGACTTCAAAAAATCGTTTGAGCATCATTCCGAGAAGAAGACGTTCACGAATACTTAATGTGGCACTAGAAATATCGTGGCATGATTAACTGGAAAAGACTATGAACTCAAACTATGTCTCAATAAAGGGTACGAGTTGTCTGGCAACCACATGACATTCAGAATCTGTCAGACTGCTCGCCCCTTCTCACTATGGGGAGCGTAGCATGCAAGTCCTCTATTTCAGGAATGCTCATGTGTGCTTGAAGCAGAGTGTGGTTAACCAAGACAGCATATCCATGACACATACTTCAAGGGTGAGACCAAGACTAAATATCAAGCAGCAAGGAGGAAGGCACATCAAATAGTTTTTCTCCTTGTAAACACGTACATTTCAAAAATAGGATCTAATGTGGTTCTGATCATATTCTCTCATCAGAATCATTGACACGTTGAATGTGAGATTTTTGTCAAGGTAAATGCCAATTTTTTGCTACCTGGCTGAATCAAAGTCTCAATACCATTTCCAGAGGCCTCACAATTTCATGTCGTTGTGTTTTGTGGAACAAAATGGCTCGAGGAGGAGACATGGTGCCAAAATCTCACATAATTCTTGATCCCTTTGCACTTGCAGGATTATATATTAATCAGGGAGCTGAGGGATATAAAGGCGCCAAATTACGGTAATTAACATTGGAAGAAAATGCAATTTCATAAGCAGGATTATATATACGGTATTACTGCTGGAGGAAAATGAAATCTCACCACGCTTCGGCTGCAAGGAAAAGTGGTTCCTCACAGTGCTAAATGACGTGCTTGCCAGGTGAACTCAGCTGCTCGGTTCCTGCGGTTGCACACTCGGATCATTGCAGGGAAGTCTCGGCTCAAGCCTGGTGAGCACGTCAACAGGACACGTTCATGAAGAGATCAAAGCCACGGGCACAACGTTTGCCAAAGCAGGAATATGCATCGAGTGCTTCCGATTCAATGTGTACATCATGGACTGACATATTGGCAGACAATCCAAATTGGTCAGTAAAACAATGGTCCAAGTTTTCATACTGGCCTATTAGTTTCGGACCTCAAAAGGTAAGCCAAGCTATAGACACGTGGATGTTAATCCATGGCAATGTAAAACTAGCATCCGTTGAAGACAAAGTCTTCGATATCCCCCGCATAAGTAAATGAGGACAAGTAGCAAAAGGCACCAGTTCAATTTATTCTTGATGTGTGTACCAAATGTCATAAAGAAATAGTTTAATAGTTTGCAACTATTGCTCTGGAAACAAAAGGTTAACCTCATTATTTCTAATACCCAACTTGTTTCCATTGGAAAGTGACAGAATTTTTTTTTGGGGAAATCTTCTAATATGAAAAGGCACCAGTTCACGCACTTGCTTGATATGTGTACCAAAATTCGTAAATATATTCTTGGGGGATTTGCAGTTAAGTCCGGAAACGAAATGTGATGGACGGACGGACGGACGTCGGACGGACGGACGCATTTCTATATCCCCCGCCAACTTTCGTTGGTTGGCGTGGGATAATAATAGTTTTGCAACTATGCTCTGGAAATCAAAGGTAACCTCAATTATTTCTTAATACCGCAACTTGTTTCCATGGAAAAGTGACAGAAATTTTTTTGGGGGAAATCTTAAATATCAAAAGGCACTAGTTCACGCACTTGCTTGATATGTGTACCAAATTCGTAAATATATCTTGGGGGGCATTTGTAGTTATGCCTCTGGAAACGAAATGTGACGGGGACGGACGGACGGAACCCATTTTTCTATATCCCCCGCCAACTTCGTTTGGTTGGCGGGGATAAAAATAAAAAAAAGAAGGAAAGTGGGACTTGGATGCGATTAATCAATTGGAACAATGTTTCCAATGCGAGATGAGCAGGAGGTGGTGAATGAAGTCATGATGAATCATGCCATTGTTTTTCGCACAAGAGGCTGAACTATTAACGGCACTACTAGCGTATAATCGCATGGGCAAATGATTGTGTAGTATCTTTAAGAGCGTCTTTCATGAGCATTATGCAGTTGTTTCATTTCTATTTTTTAAAAAACAAAATTGAGTCAAAACGTGGAAATGGTCCTGGTGCCAATGAAACTCCCAAATGATGCTCGTCCTTACCTACGAAGGTTCCAGCCAGTCGTACATTCTCTCAAGCAGCCGGCCAGCTTCCCATACTATTGAAAGAAGAAATCGTGTTATTGGCTCAGAAAGTTTTTGAAAAAGGCAAAAATAAAAGTTTGGACGACATCCTCCTCCTCCATCATCAGACTGTCTTTGAAAGTCTGTGAACATCAACTTTTATCAAAGCAGAATATAATGCAACCCGCGTATTCTTGTTGACGACTTGAAAGGAAGAATACGCGAAAAGCCAAGCAATGTATATAACGAAACGGATTAGTTTAATGAATAATCCGTTTGATGAGGCAGCCCAAATTGCCACAGGATGGCTCGTCTATAAGAATGGAAATATATGAAAGAGATCAAAATGTGCTCTTTCCTATCACCCAACAGCAACATATTGCCAGATTGAGAGACTCTGCAAATCAATGAATCTTTGAAGAGCCTCAAGCGAGCGAGAATCGAGTAAATGTGGTTCAGTAGTGGCAGTGCACACTTGCATGTGCTAGCCGTGCCGACAGCTCATGGAGTAGCACAAATATAAGTGGACAAGCACGCCGGAAAATGCTCAGCTCTGTCGCAAAAACGAAAGGTGCAGTCTCGAAAACATTTCGCAAAGAAAGAAACCGTTATTTGGCTGAAAGCGGATCGCATGACCTCATTGCGGTTCAAAAATCTAAACGTCCATCATCCAACCGATGCGGTCATTGCGACAAGGACTTATAGTGAACGTTCTGATTTCGTTAACAGCTAGAGGATATCGTTTCCCAACTTGGTACGTAAAAGGTGTCACTCATCCGCCACCTGACCTGCCTCTGGTTGTGCTGCTGCGTACTTTAACGAAGATGGTAGGCCAATGACGCAAGTACTCTTGTGGGGCATGAAATAAATCAGAGAAGGAGGTAGAGATTTAAATTTCCCAAAAATGCAATGCAAATTTTCAAGTACAAACGTCGGCAATGAAACCATACCAAGAAAAGACGATCAAACCTTACCCTTTCGAACCGGCCCAAACAAGATGGTTGGAATATCAGCGAAAAGGAAGTCTGAAAACCCGGGGGTAACACCTGACTTGAAGGGTAGATGCGGTAAAGGTCACTGTTGCCAATTTCGAGATGAAACAGCACAAAGCGAGAAAGCCCATTGGGCCACACAAAACTGCTGAGACGACTGTGAGCCCAAACAAACTTCACTCAAATCCAAGCTGTGATTGTCCTAAAGACACACGAGACATCACCAAACCAAAACAATGCAAGTGTTTGCATATACCATGTGTCGTGTCACTTTTCATATACCACGTAGTGTGTTACTTGTGGTCCTGAGAGGATGGTATAAGGTGGAGCACTTATATTTGAGCCATCTTGCCTAGGTTCGTTCTCGGCTCCACTGTAAAACCCGCAAATTGGTCCTTTGCAGTTGTGCACAATCACAAAATAAACTACCCCTCTCGGTTGGACGTTAGCGCGGGACCTGTCCGCAAGCATTAGCTGTGGACGTGATAGATCCCACTGTATTTTTTCACGAAGGTGGGTGGATTATCGTCAGCACTTGGCTAAATCCCAAATTTCCTACCATAACCACTTCTGGGAAGGCCAAGGCAAACCACCCAGTGTAATCCTTGCTGCAGGGCTGATATAGAAGCTTCAGACCTGCCTTTAGACAGAGAAGCAGAGATAGAGTGTCACTCATCTCCCATGAGCATGATCACCTCCAGGTGGATTTGGTTCTGGTTTGATCCAGGTGGAGTCGGATCCCAACTGTAAACTTCTGTTCATGTTGTGCCAGCAGGGTTGTTGAATTGCAGAGTATTGAGTGAGAGAAGCTCATTCTCCTCTCCAGTCAGAGCATTGCAAAAGATTTTTTTATTTCATCAAATTCTAAATTAAAGCTCGTGGAAGAAAAGAAAAAAAAGGTGACAAAATGAACATAACTGATGCTGGGGCAGTTCAAACTGTGGGATCAATAAAAAGGGGAATGCATATACACCACTCGTAATCGGATGAATGCATCAACATTTGACCAGCCTCGTGGTGTAATGGTAAACGCATGCTCCGAGTCTCGAGGTTGGCGATTCGAACCCGATTTTGGCAGATTCATACTAAAGATTTTTAAAATGGTACGTGCTGCTTCCTTCCTGATGCTCTTGATTGGGTCTTATGGCCTCCTTCTGAATTGAAGTTTCATTGTAAAGGAACTCATATTAAATAACATTGCATTTGTGTTGGAGAGTAAGACCGAGGTGATTGTTCACTTGGGGAGCTCACCTGCGGTGAGCTCACTCATCGAAGAGGTATAGAACCCATGAATCTTCACTATTCCCCAATTCTCCATTGTCACGGAGTCACGAGATGATGTAATATCCGACTGTACATTAAGTACACAAATATATGCAACGTTGATGTTTTGTTTATATATAATTAACTTTACTCTCAGTGATGCCATCCAATGATGCTGAACCAATGAAAATTCCAAGCCCTTTAATGGGCCCTCCGAAAGACGGTCTATACAACAACAGCGTGAAACCAACCAACGCCCGTCATCACTCAAACCTACACAACAAGAGCTTGGCTCCCTCTAGCAGGTTCTGCTGTGGCGAAGCAATCGCATTCAGAACCTCCCAGAGGATCTTGCATTCGATGCTCCTGCCAGGTCCCCTCCTATAAGATGGGTCATTAATAAAGTTTACAGAGAACACCTTCTTCCTCGACTATGTATGCTTCTTATTGCTCAAATGTTTCAGATTTAATGGGAACTTGGTTATTGCAAACCCTGCAGCTTTATTAGCAGGGGATTGGGATTGGCAGAATAGCGCAGAGGGCACATATTCACCTTTTGAGTAATCGAGTCCTGGGTTTGAGTTACCCTCAAACTATAACCCCACCCTGATGTTACATCAGCAGGTATAATGAGAGTGCCATTTCTCATACAGATGCTAAGCTGGGGATCTGAGTACTAGCAATAGCTGGTGGCCGTGAAGAGTCCCGATGACTTAAGATAAACAGTTGGTGATCATCATTGGTATCCTGGCCAAATTCAAATTTTGTCTCTCAACTTGTACGGTGGGGCACCCAATCATCAACATCGCCATGCCCCCTCGACATGAATCGGCTCGTAGCCAACACCAATGTATATGTTCCTATCGGAAAAGGGCATCTCGAGCAGAGGTTAATAGTACAATGCAAGAAAACTTCAGTCTTTTGTGACTGTAGAGATAGTCATCTATCTTACCGACACACCTTTGGTCTTTACCTCCATATGTCCAATCTGGGGAATCTTGAGAAGGCCATTTGCAGAGGTTGTCTGCTCACGACAATCAAATCCATTCATGTCATTTAATGGCATCAGTACACTCCCCACATCTCCAACAAGCCACATCCTTCCAACCCCACCTCTTCCTCTACGTGTCTGCCTCCTCAGCATCCCTCCACTTGATGTCCACTCTTTCTGCATCCACCTCCATCCCATCCATCAAAGCTTCATGTCTCTTTCTACATCCATCCTCACCCCACACTCTCAGTGCTTGCCCTGACCTGCCCCCTCAAAACCTCCCCCCTCCCACCCCTCCCCCCATGCACCTACCACACCCCATCTTGCACCCTCCCAACACTTCTTCCACTGTCCCTAACTGTGTGGATTTCTTAAACCATCTGAGGCCTCCACTCCAACGTGACAATCTCGCAATCCAGGCCACTGACGATGAACTGGACATTATCTGTTTAACAGAATCCTTCCACCCACAGGACGTCCCGACTAATTATTGTTCTCCCAGATTATTGTCTCCTCTGGTTTGATCGACCTGAACCCACTCCTGGCGGTGGAGTTGTACTTTATGTCAAAAACTCAATTTCCTCATGGCCCCTTGTACTGATCTTACACCTCCTGACCCTCAGGAGTATCTTTTGGCTGTGACTTCCCCTCCACTCTCACCTCTTGTTTGTCGTTATGTTGTACCATCATCAAACAGTGACTCTATCTACATATCTCTCACACAACATGGACCAACTTTTAACCACTCATCCAAACTCTCTCTTCCTCATATGTGGTGATTTCAATTGTCACCATGCAACTTTGCTGGTGTTGGTACCTCTCTCACCAGCCACGGCACTTCAGCAAGGGACTTCTGTGACTCCACGGGACTGATTCAATCTGTGAAGTTTTCCAACCTGGATTTCTCCCAATGGCAAATCCTCTCTTCTGGACTTGGTGATGACCAACTTCCCTGTAAATGTCTCCTGTTCTTCCTCTGCTCCAATTGGTTCACCTGATCATATGTCTGTGAGAGTCAACATCTCTCTGACTATTCTCAGAGACATTCCGCAGTGCTGGTGAGTCTGGAAGTTCACTCATGCAGATTGGCAGGGACTGCAAGCAGCCATTTCAACTTCAGGAATGGTATTCTATGTTTACTCTCTCTATCGAGTGCAGCCTGTAGCTGCTGGTTGCATCATTGGTTGGGACGCGGCTATGCCGCTGATGCAGTGTCCCCTTACCAGTAACTGGTGCTCATTTTGCCGACCTCGGAAGGATGACAGGCTGAGTCAACCTCCTGGTGTATTTAATTCAGCAGTCAATGAGGCTTGAACTCAGGACCCTAGGATCCAAGCCGCCACCCTAACCAGTAAGCAAACACCAGGCTTTCTATGTCTACTGCCCCCGATATTAACTCAGCCTGGGAATTTTCCACTGAAACTCTCTCTCTCTCTCTCTCTCCTCTCTCTCTTCTCTCTCTCTCTTCTCTCTCTCTCTCTCTCTCTCTCTCTCTCTCTCTCTCTCCTCTCTATCATGCCACAGATTCATCCCATCTCGTCTTCAGTTATCCTACCAATCCTCCCGCGCTGCCCATGCCAAACTGAATCCTGTGGTGAGTCAGTTGCCTTGAAACAACTTGCCTTCTCTTCCTGGAAAGCAAACTCGACCAAAAGGCAATCTCAGATCATTCCAGAAAATCTGCAACAGGTGTGTGGTGTGTGTCCATCCTCAGGGGAGCCAGAAAACATCTATCCACTCAAAATTCAACTTTCAACCTTGTTTCCCTTCTCTAAAACCTGGTGGCACCTTGTTAAGTCCATCTCACGTGTATTTCCTTCCTTCTCTTCCTCTCTTCAAATGGTAACCACAGCCGACTTCGCTCGTGAAAGCGGATAAATGCCCGAATTCTGCATTTGCTTACAATTCCAATGGGGCATCCTTCATTGTACAAAGTCCTTCCTTGGCACATCTACTTTATTAACAATCCTCTTGAGGAAGTTCAGTCATTCAAACTGCTGGGTCTCACTATCAACCATCATCTTTCTTGGCGCAAACCACATTTCAAAGGTGGCCTCCAAAGCCAGCCGCTCACCGGGCATCCTCTGTTGTACAAAGTCCTTCCATGGCATACCTGAATCCTATCCATCTACAGGGCCTTCACCACAAGCTTGGTGGAGTACTGCTCTCTCCTTTGGGCGGTGCCACCCCTGCCAATACACCTTGCTCAGCTTGACACCGTGGAAACCAAGGCTTTGGAGATTATTGGACTCTCCTATGATGAAGCTGAGTCTATGGGCCTACCACTTTCCCACCGCAGACAGGTCGGTGGTGTCTCTGTCTTCCATCACTTCTCCTTCTGTTCTACACTCTCCCCCCCCCCCACCCCAGGTTTCTGCAGGGCACATTCGTCCAGCATCAACACTCTTCTGGTGAAACTCTCAAAATCCAGAATCACTTCTCACCTCCACTTCATTTGTTCCTCTTTTTTCCCACCTGTGGAATGAACTTTCACTCCTCTTCAATCTCATTCTTCCCTTCAGGTCTTCATGACAGTTGTTCACCAACCCCTTTCAGATCATCTCCCATCCAATCCATGATCTTTTCTACTCCCGTTAACCCACTATCCCCAAGCCCACCTACTTCCACATTTCCAGTTTTTCCTTCCAAAGAGTTTGCTTCTGTGTCTCTGTATCCATCTTGTCCACCCCATGCATCCTCCCATACCCCTCATTCCTCCTCAAACCACTTATTTGCCCAAGTCTTACTCTATTTGTCGCTTCCACACCAGCTGTTGTTGTCATCCCTTTTGTTGCTTCCTGGTATATTCTACGTTCTACTTCTTCCACGAGCCTTAACCTTGGAAAAAACACATTCATATCAGAGCATTATCCCAAAGAGTTGCATCAATGATAACATCCCACTTCAAAAAGGAATGTTGACAGCTGTGCTGGCCACTAGCATTTGCTTGTGACTGTTAAAATATTTTGTATTCGTTTTCGAAACTGGGAGGCCATCTTTGTGGTCTTGCACCCTTGGGAGGCCGTCATGTACTGGTGACTTGTTCAAAATCCATATTCTTCTCTGGTTAAGGTTGCTTATGCAGCACCCTGAAATGGAGTAGTGATTTACCATCATCAACTTGCAGCTATGGAAACGTTCACGCCGCGTCGTGGCCTGTCTCGACATGTTATTGACAGGAGTTGCAATCTCCAAGTGAATTAATTTATAAGGGGACGTTTCAACGTTTGAATGGCAAATTGATTTTCCAACATTGGCAACAAATTAAAGGCGCCCCTTCTTTCAATGGGGGTGTTAAGCCAGCTGTCCGCGTCCTCGCACCGCATTCCACAGATGCTTAATCGCTCCTGAAATCTTTCAATAATAAAAACCCGTTTGGCCCATTTGTGCCAGTATCCTGAATCAATTCCAAAAAAGCTGTAGGTTTAAACCATCCCTGCCTCATTATGGCATACCTATAGCTCTGTGACCGCTTAATCAGATACAGCAGCAAGACCCATGAGGCTCAGAGTCAAAGTTAATCTTGCAAAGCCTTTTTATGATCACTCGCTCATTGGTCCCAAGCGTGCAATTATTAATTCTTGAGCAAAATGATTAGAATCGTCATGAAGACCTCGCTTGCAAAGCTTTATGCAACCTTAAAACAAACAGGTTTCTTACCGATAACCACCTTGAGAAGCTCATGTGGCGTAAAGGCTTTGGGTGCAGTGAAACACCTCATGTGGAGTAATGCACTACCTCTTCCACTACCTGGGAGAGAGTCAGCAATGATTAGGGCATGTAAGTATCAAAGGACTATGACTTAAATATGGCAGCATGCAATCCATCGGTCTGCCAAATGCATATTTGAGTGGGAATCCATCACACTTTCAGTCAGAGGGTCACATATTATACTGTGATGCAGTGCCCCGCATAATAAAGCAAGAATTTAGAATTTGGCTGAGGTACTCATTACACAAAGGCCTTACTCTTTTTGAAAGCTATCATGAGATTTTCACCTTCACAAGATGGGATAGTTGGCATATCCCTGCAAAGGATGGTGTACTCACTGATGCAAAGAATAAAATTGAATGCAAATGGAATGCACTACAAGCCTACTACATCAAACTAGATGGCACTTCGTGGAGCAGTACCTCCGCCAGGCTGAACAGTTTATGTTTTGTATCTCACTAATAGGCCAGATCTGAATCCAGACTATTTGTCCTTGTCACACACCAAAATTTAATCAGCTTGTTCTTGTCACATACCTAACTCATCCTCCAGGTTTTGTCATAATCCGTCCACAACGTTTTGAGATATTGTACGATATATCGTTTTTGGCTCCGTGTCTCAATGGTGAAGGAGGAGGAGGAGATTGGGACCATACTCTGTGCAGATCGTTGGTGCTGCTTAAGCAGTCGCCTTGGCTATTGGGCACAATCTTGGATGGGTCACCACTCCGACACAGGATACAGCAAGCTGGCAACTCATTTGCCGACCTCGGAAGGATGACAGGCCGAGTTCACCCACCTGGTATTAATTCAACAGCTGAGCGGGATTTGAACTCAGGACCCCTAGGATCCCAAGCCCGCCATCCTAACCATGAATCAAACACCAGGCATAATAGTGAAGAATCACTTAATAAATTGAAAATTCTCAATACGAATTTGTATCATCACCAAAATTGAAGCAATTCGTCCTCATCACACACCTAACCTGTCAACAAATTTCGGCCGAAGCCATCCATAACTTTTTGAGATATCCTGCACACACAGACAGACAAACAGACAGGGTGAAAACATAACCACTGGCCACCTTTAGTGTGGAGGTAATAACACAATGTCTGTGGATCTGTACGTCTGTTCTTATGAAATTTAAAACGGCTTGGCCGACCTACACTAAATGTTGCATTCCAGCTTGCGGTACACAGCGTTAGGTTATGGGCATTAAATAAACCTTAGTGTTGGGGAGATGACTTGCCATTTTTGCCTGTACACATGGAATAGTGCAAGTGCTTTAACCACTGACCCCTGCTGGAAGGAGATGGTATTGAGGTTGGGAAACAGGTTGGGAAACTGAGGGTGGGGAAATGATGGCAATTCTGAAAACAAATCCTCCGCTCCCGGAGAGAACGGTTATTGACTAGTACTGCGTATTGAAATACTTTCAAAATACCGTGACAGTTGGCATGTAACAGAAACAGAAGCAACCAACATTATTTTGAGTTTAGTGCAGTGCTGTTGGATGTGGCTTGAACAGTTTAGAAAATGCTTTGTGACATCACTATTTAATTTACAGTGTTTCCACCACTTTTATCACAATTATTTTATGATCATAAACACCATGCCTTTGTGCATGGCTTCCAGGAACACAAGCTGAGGTCAGAAATGTCAACGCCACAAGAATATTCAGGTTACCATCGTGGGTAGGCCCGGGGGTGAGATTGCATGAAGCACAACCGATGCTTTCCTCTCGACATTGGAGTCGTGAGGTCGCTCCCACTCTGACAGTCAAAAAGTCGCATTGCAGGAATGTTTGGTGTCCTTACCGGTTTATCGAAGACCATGGTGATGCTGGTTTCCAGATCCCGTATGGTCAGCATCCTGTAAGCATGTCTTCCCGACCCATTCGGCTTAGGCGCTGGTAATTTGATTTGAGAGGAGAGAGGCCATAAGCTGGTTCCATCCCAAGGTAGATAGGTTTCAAATCTGCAAGTTTTCTGTGCAAGTGTGAGTAGAAGTTTTTGTTTTTAGATCCTCGTGGAGGATCTCTAAGTCTTACTCACGTTGTTGTTCTTGTGGACTTTTTTGTTTCACAGCTACAGTTTTCATCGAAACTTCCTGAAACTTGGCACATATATGTAAAGATACCCTGCGCAGACAGTAACCATCTCCGATTTTGAAAATTCCTCCTAGAAAAAAAGTTATGACGTCAAAATTTCTCCGCTAATGGAAATCGCCAAAAAATTATCTCAAACTAGGCAAGCTTTTTGAATTCTGTTTGCGGAAATCGAACAGGGCATTAGCAGATGATGAATTACCGCACATATGATACATCACTATGACGTCATTCCTATTTTTTGACAGTTTTTTGTTTCACAACCCCAGAGTTTTCATCGGATCTTCGTGAAACTTGCCATGTATATGGCAGAAAGCCTACGCGCAGGCAGTAACCATCTCCGATTTTGAAAATTCTTCCTAGAAAAAAGTTGATGTCATAATATCGCCGCTAATGTAAATCGCCTACACCATTATCTCCGAAACTAGGCAAGCTTTTTGAATTTTGTTTGCGTGAATCAAGCGGGCATTAGCACAGATAATTTATCGCAAACCTGATACATCACAATGACGTCATATTCGTTTTTATGACGTCATCATTAAGAGGACGAGGATCTTAGCTCATCTGAGCTTGTTTTTAAGGATGTGACATTGGGACATCTCTTTATTACGTACGCAAATGTGGCGGAATATCTTTTCCCCCTCATAATCTCCCATACATTCCTCTTTCTTCAACTCCCCTTAATCCAGTTCGTTCACAAACTTCCTTCCCATTTTATCACCAATCCACCGATATACGACGCCTTCCAAAATGCATATTTCCAAATTTACATCCCCATCCCAAATAAATGTCAATGGGGCTGTTGCACTTGTATGTGCAATGCTTCACACAAGCCAGTCAAATGATATTCCAGTATTAAAGCTCAACTGGGTGAGAATTAACACTGGAATATCACAAGGGGTGATAGTTATCTCAGGTAACTTTCAAATGTTTTCTATATTCACATATCCACAATTAAATTAAAAAAATACGTAAACCAGTAAAATCACAAAAATATATATTTTGAAAATTTTCAACGAAGTACTTTTTCAAAGAAACCTTCACCAGTGTAACATGATGACGTCTTCCATCAGCACAGATAATTATAACTCCATCCTCATATCTGGATTGTATGTCACAATGTCAAAGACCACGACATGTCTTTCACCTTCTTTGATTCTATTCTACCGAGCTTTCTGCCTCTGATGGATGTAGTCACTGTAACATTGCCTGTGTGCTTCTCCCCATCGTTTTCCTCTTCTGTATACTCAAAATCTGGGTCCACGTATGTGTAACGGGCAACACCAGTGAAAATAGTTCTGCATAAAACACACACACACTGGAATGTTTAAATGTAATGGCTGATAAAAATTATAAAAACTTGGAGGGAGGAAGAGATACAGGGTTATTACAATCAATGTTCTGTGACTGGGTTGGCATGATCGCTCAGAGGTTGCACACACTCCAATGAGATGTCCAGCCTGGGGATGATTCCAGCCGAAACCATCCCGTTTATTTCCAGGCAGTGTGTTGCATCAATGAGTGAGCAATCTGTTAGATGGGTGGGTTGTTAAGCTAAGGACCCATCTGCCGGCATTGGATGCTTGTAGACGTTAAAGATCATACGGTACCTTTTGCGAAGAGTAGGCAATTCTCACGAGCACCCTGGCAAAATTCTGAATTTCTTCCCTAATCAACCATGTGGCTCAAGGCAGTTGCTTTTTAGAAAACACTCCACCTTCACCCCCACAAACCCCCACCCCCCCAAATTCCATCCATAACACATCACACCACAACACAACACAACACACACTTAGGCACTCTCAATGTGTCAAAGGGCTGGCAAACTACTGGACTACAACTACAGGAGTTTTCCGTAGAAGACAGTTCCCACGGACTTGTTGGGTCCAACCAGTCTGGAATAAACGGACTGACATACGTACGTGTACACACACAGTGACTTGAGACATAACAGCATTTGCAAAGTGGGTTGCCGTGTTGAACCTATTTCCCAGTACAAATTAAAGAACACTTTACTTCCTAATGTACTGACAATGTTGAAAACATGTTGAAAACATTGTCCTGTATCAGTGTGCACCACCCTCCCTGGCGATTTCTGGGATTCTGTATGTTGTCATTGGAAAAAAGAAAAAGCCATAAATTGGTGTGGAGTAGACAGACATTTTTGAATTACAACTCTCCATCTATCTAGATGACTATGAGCAACCCCCCCCCCCCCAAAATACAATTTTCGCACAAAATTGTTTTGTTGATTTTCAAGTTTCAGTGGCTTGTTTACATTGTTTCAAACACCAAACGTGTTCATGATGATGCAGGCAGAAGGCAGGTTTCTCTGTGAAGCCGATTACAACAAGAAAGTGTCAGTAAAGTAATCTTGCATGGCCAATTAGTGAATACGGGTAGTACTGCGAAGAAAAAGAAATTTGTTTCTGCATTTGGGCAAAGCAGAATGTGACAAAAATTGTGACAGACGGGGAGAGGGAGAGGGAAGAAGAGGGCATGGAGGAAGAGGGAGAGAAAAAGGACAAGGAGGAGAAGGGGAAGCTTGGAAAAGAAGCATAAGAAGTTCAGAGGCAAGACAAAGAGAAACTTTTGAAATATCATGACAAACTAGCGAGGTACCCGTACTACTCACAGGTGGGAGCCCGAAAGCAAACATACAATGCTGAAACGGCCAATGGCAAACCATGAACCAATAAATTCCACATCCAGTGCCACGTTCAGTCAAACGTCAGGCATGGACAGCCGGTTCATGAAGGACTTGGGCAAAAAAAAAAAACTTACTGCAGTTGACCCCACCAGAAGGTGGGTATACGTTTCCATACACGGTCAATGGTGAAACTGCTAATGGCGAACCGTGAATGAGTTTACATGTGGAGAGAGGAGAGAGAAGAGAGAGAGAGAGAGAGAGAGAGAGAGAGAGAGAGAGAGAGAGAGGAGAGAGAGAGAGCAGCTTCGTACAGGTGGAAAATCAAAATCATAATTTTTTGAGATATTACTGAACCGGCGAATGTTTGTACATGCAGTAAATTGTGAAACTGCAAATGCTGAACCCATGAATGTGTACACATGCAGAGAGGGAACAGTTTCGTATGGGTAGAAACTCAAAATCATAATTGTATTGAAAAATTTATGAAACCTCCCACACACACACACCTTAGGACACCTGCTGGGACCGCAAAAGGTTCCACAGAAAGTTTGGTGGAGCTATCCCCAAAACTGAGGGAGTAGTTCGGGGACAGACAAAAAGACACTCCTGCTTTATTATATCGATACAAGCAGAAGCCCGTGATAAAAGTACGACAGAAAAGCCTCAACGTATTATTATATATAACGACTGGAGAAGAAAAGATCGGACACCCTCCTGCCGGAGAAGCAAAGTTCGCTACAACATTGTTCACCGTTTCTAAAAACATGAACGGGGTGTGAAGACTGCATGATGTGAACAACTGGCCCCCAGTGTGGGTAATGTGAGCACAGTCGCACTCCCTTCCGCCCCCACAGCACTAGAACAGCACTCTTCAACGTCGTGACAGACAGATACGCCTCCATTATCACATTATTACATCATTATACATACTTGTACCAAGTTTGATTTAAATCTCTGAACCCAGATTCAAAAAAATTAAACAACTCTGGCTGTCAGACCATGCTTCCGATCAGGTTGAAAT
>CM068967.1:21374415-21384517 GCA_035128595.1 Eptatretus atami | reverse complement strand
TTTGTTTTGTGTGTTTTGTTGTGTTTTGTGTTGTTGTGTTTTTGTTTGTTTTTTGATTGTGTTGATGGTTGATTTTTTGCTTTGTTGTTTGTGTTTTTTGTTTGTGTGTTCTGTGTATTGTGATTGATGCAGTGCCCCGCATAATAAAGCAAGAATTTAGAATTTGGCTGAGGTACTCATTACACAAAGGCCTTACTCTTTTTGAAAGCTATCATGAGATTTTTCACCTTCCAAGATGGGATAGTTGGCATATCCCCTGCAAAGGATGGTGTACTCACTGATGCAAAGAATAAAATTGAATGCAAATGGAATGCACACAAGCCTACTACATCAAACTAGATGGCACTTCGTGGAGCACGTACCTCCGCCAGGCTGAACAGTTTATGTTTTGTATCTCACTAATAGGCCAGATCTGAATCCAGACTATTTGTCCTTGTCACACACCAAAATTTAATCAGCTTGTTCTTGTCACATACCTAACTCATCCTCCAGGTTTTGTCATAATCCGTCCACAACGTTTTGAGATATTGTACGATATATCGTTTTTGGCTCCGTGTCTCAATGGTGAAGGAGGAGGAGGAGATTGGGACCATACTCTGTGCAGATCGTTGGTGCTGCTTAAGCAGTCCCTTGGCTATTGGGCACAATCTTGGATGGGTCACCACTCCGACACAGGATACCAGCAAGCTGGCACTCATTTTCCGACCTCGGAAGGATGACAGGCCGAGTTCACCCACCTGGTATTAATTCAACAGCTGAGCGGGATTTGAACTCAGGACCCTAGGATCCCAAGCCCGCCACCTAACCATGAATCAAACACCAGGCATAATAGTGAAGAATCACTTAATAAATTGAAAAATTCTCATAACAGATTTGTATCATCACCAAAATTGAAGCAATTCGTCCTCATACACACCTAACCTGTCCAAACAAATTTCGGCCGAAGCCATCCATAACTTTTTGAGATATCCTGCCACACACAGACAGACAAACAGACAGGGGGTGAAAACATAACCACTGGCCACCTTTAGGGTGGAGGTAATAACACAATGTCTGTGGATCTGTACGTCTGTTCTTATGAAATTTTAAAACGGCTTGGCCGACCTACACTAAATGTTGCATTCCAGCTTGCGGTACACAGCGTTAGGTTATGGGCATTAAATAAACCTTAGTGTTGGGGAGATGACTTGCCATTTTTGCCTGTACACATGGAATAGTGCAAGTGCTTTAACCACTGACCCTGCTGGAAGGAGATGGTATTGAGGTTGGGAAACAGGTTGGGAAACTGAGGTGGGGAAATGATGGCAATTCTGAAAACAAATCCTCCCGCTCCCGGAGAGAACGGTTATTGACTATACTGCGTATTGAAATACTTTCAAAATACCGTGACAGTTGGCATGTAACAGAACAGAAGCAACCAACATTATTTTTGAGTTTAGTGCAGTGCTGTTGGATGTGGCTTGAACAGTTTAGAAAATGCTTTGTGACATCACTATTTAATTTACAGTGTTTCCACCACTTTTATCACAATTATTTTATGATCATAAACACCATGCCTTTGTGCATGGCTTCCAGGAACACAAGCTGAGGTCAGAAATGTCAACGCCACAAGATATTCAGGTTAACCATCGTGGGTAGGCCCGGGTGGAGATTGCATGAAGCACAACCGATGCTTTCCTCTCGACATTGGAGTCGTGAGGTCGCTCCCACTCTGACAGTCAAAAAGTCGCATGCAGGAATGTTTGGTGTCCTTACCGGTTTATCGAAGACCAGGTGATGCTGGTTTCCAGATCCCGTATGGTCAGCATCCTGTAAGCATGTCTTCCCGACCCATTCGGCTTAGGCGCTGGTAATTTGATTTGAGAGGAGAGAGGCCATAAGCTGGTCCATCCCAAGGTAGATAGTTTCAAATCTGCAAGTTTTCTGTGCAAGTGTGAGTAGAAGTTTTTGTTTTTAGATCCTCGTGGAGGATCTCTAAGTCTTACTCACGTTGTTTGTTCTTGTGGACTTTTTTGTTTCACAGCCTACAGTTTTTCATCGAAACTTCCTGAAACTTGGCACATATATGTAAAGATACCCTGCGCAGACAGTAACCATCTCCGATTTTGAAATTCCTCCTAGAAAAAAAGTTATGACGTCAAAATTTCTCCGCTAATGGAAATCGCCAAAAAATTATCTCAAACTAGGCAAGCTTTTTGAATTCTGTTTGCGGAAATCGAACAGGGCATATAGCAGATGATGAATTACCGCACATATGATACATCACATATGACGTCATTCCTATTTTTTGACAGTTTTTTGTTTCACAACCAGAGTTTTCAGCGGATCTTTCGTGAAACTTGCCATGTATATGCAGAAAGCCTACGCGCAGGCAGTAACCATCTCCGATTTTGAAAATCTTCCTAGAAAAAAGTTGATGTCATAATATCGCCGCTAATGTAAATCGCCTACACCATTATCTCCGAAACTAGGCAAGCTTTTTGAATTTTGTTTGCGTGAATCAAGCCGGGCATTAGCACAGATAATTTATCGCAAACCTGATACATCACAATGACGTCATATTCGTTTTTTATGACGTCATCATTAAGAGGACGAGGATCTTAGCTCATCTGAGCTTGTTTTAAAGGATTGTGACATTGGGACATCTCTTTATTACGTACGCAATGTGGCGGAATATCTTTTCCCCCTCATAATCTCCCATACATTCCTCTTTTACTCAACTCCCCTTAATCCAGTTCGTTCACAAACTTCCTTCCCATTTTATCACCAATCCACCGATTACGACGCCTTCCAAAATGCATATTTCCAAATTTACATCCCCACTCCCCAAATAAAATGTCAATGGGGCTGTTGCACTTGTATGTGCAATGCTTCACACAAGCCAGTCAAATGATATTCCAGTATTAAAGCTCAACTGGGTGAGAATTAACACTGGAATATCACAAGGGGTGATAGTTATCTCAGGTAACTTTCAAATGTTTTCTATATTCCATATCCACAATTAAATTAAAAAAATACGTAAACCAGTAAAATCACAAAAAATATATATTTTGAAGAATTTTTCAACGAAGTACTTTTTCAAAAGAAACCTTCACCAGTGTAACATGATGACGTCTTCCATCAGCACAGATAATTATAACTCCATCCTCATATCTGGATTGTATGTACACAATGTCAAAGACCACGACATGTCTTTCACCTTTCTTTGATTCTATTCTACCGAGCTTTCTGCTCTGATGGATGTAGTCACTGTAACATTGCCTGTGTGCTTCTCCCCATCGTTTCTCCTCTTCTGTATACTCAAAATCTGGGTCCACGTATGTGTAACGGGCAACACCAGTGAAAATAGTTCTGCATAAAACACACACACACTGGAATGTTTAAATGTAATGGCTGATAAAAATTATAAAAAACTTGGAGGGAGGAAGAGATACAGGGTTATTACAATCAATGTTCTGTGACTGGGTTGGCATGATCGCTCAGAGGTTGCACACACTCCAATGAGATGTCCAGCCTGGGGATGATTCCCAGCCGAAACCACCCGTTTATTTCCAGGCAGTGTGTTGCATCAATGAGTGAGCAATCTGTTAGATGGGTGGGTTGTTAAGCTAAGGACCATCTGCCGGCATTGGATGCTTTGTAGACGTTAAAGATCATACGGTACCTTTTGCGAAGAGTAGGCAATTCTCACGAGCACCCTGGCAAATTCTGAATTTCTTCCCTAATCAACCATGTGGCTCAAGGCAGTTGCTTTTTAGAAAACACCTCCACCTTCACCCCACAAACCCCCACCCCCCCCCCCAAATTCCATCCATAACACATCACACCACAACACAACACAACACACACTTAGGCACTCTCAATGTGTCAAAGGGCTGGCAAACTACTGGACTACAACTACAGGAGTTTTCCGTAGAAGACAGTTCCCACGGACTTGTTGGGTCCAACCAGTCTGGAATAACGGACTGACATACGTACGTGTACACACACAGTGACTTGAGACATAACAGCATTTGCAAAGTGGTTGCCGTGTTGAACCTATTTCCCAGTACAAATTAAAGAACACTTTACTTCCTAATGTACTGACAATGTTGAAAACATGTTGAAAACATTGTCCTGTATCAGTGTGCACCACCCTCCCTGGCGATTTCTGGGATTCTGTATGTTGTCATTGGAAAAAAGAAAAAGCCATAAATTTGGTGTGGAGTAGACAGACATTTTTGAATTACAACTCTCCATCTATCTAGATGACTATGAGCAACCCCCCCCCCCCCAAAATACAATTTTCGCACAAAATTGTTTTGTTGATTTTCAAGTTTCAGTGGCTTGTTTACATTGTTTCAAACACCAAACGTGTTCATGATGATGCAGGCAGAAGGCAGGTTTCTTGGAAGCGATTACAACAAGAAAGTGTCAGTAAAGTAATCTTGCATGGCCAATTAGTGAATACGGGTAGTACTGCGAAGAAAAAGAAATTTGTTTCTGCATTTGGGCAAAGCAGAATGTGACAAAAATTGTGACAGACGGGGAGAGGGAGAGGGAAGAAGAGGGACATGGAGGAAGAGGGAGAGAAAAAGGACAAGGAGGAGAAGGGGAAGCTTGGAAAAGAAGCATAAGAAGTTCAGAGGCAAGACAAAGAGAAACTTTTGAAATATCATGACAAACTAGCGAGGTACCCGTACTACTCACAGGTGGGAGCCCGAAAGCAAACATACAATGCTGAAACGGCCAATGGCAAACCATGAACCAATAAATTCCACATTCCAGTGCCACGTTCAGTCAAACGTCAGGCATGGACAGCCGGTCATGAAGGACTTGGGCAAAAAAAAAAAACTTACTGCAGTTGACCCCACCAGAAGGTGGGTATACGTTTCCATACACGGTCAATGGTGAAACTGCTAATGCCGAACCCGTGAATGAGTTTACATGTGGAGAGAGAGAGAGAGAGAGGAGAGAAGAGAGAGAGAGAGAGAGAGAGAGAGAGGAGAGAGAGAGAGAGAGAGCAGCTTCGTACAGGTGGAAAATCAAAATCATAATTTTTTTGAGATATTACTGAACCGGCGAATGTTTGTACATGCAGTAAATTGTGAAACTGCAAATGCTGAACCATGAATGTGTACACATGCAGAGAGGGAACAGTTTCGTATGGGTAGAAACTCAAAATCATAATTGTATTGAAAAATTTATGAAACCTCCACACACACACACTTAGGACACCTGCTGGGACGCAAAAGGTTCCACAGAAAGTTTGGTGGAGCTATCCCAAAACTGAGGGAGTAGTTCGGGGACAGACAAAAAGACACTCCTGCTTTATTATATCGATACAAGCAGAAGCCCGTGATAAAAGTACGACAGAAAGCCTCAACGTATTATTATATATAACGACTGGAGAAGAAAAGATCGGACACCCTCCTGCCGAGAAGCAAAGTTCGCTACAACATTGTTCACGTTTCTAAAAACATGAACGGGGTGTGAAGACTGCATGATGTGAACAACTGGCCCCAGTGTGGGTAATGTGAGCACAGTCGCACTCCCTTCCGCCCCCACAGCACTAGAACAGCACTCTTCAACGTCGTGACAGACAGATACGCCTCCATTATCACATTATTACATCATTATACATACTTGTACCAAGTTTGATTTAAATCTCTGAACCCAGATTCAAAAAAATTAAACAACTCTGGCTGTCAGACCATGCTTCCGATCAGGTTGAAATTTAAAACCTATCTTCCACATCACGACGAAATCATAATTGGAAAGTTTAATGTTGATTTATGAAGCGGTTCAAGAGAAATGATTTTAAAAATATATTTTCATTAAATCCAATATGGCTGCCAGACCATGTGACCGATCAATTATCCGTGAACACACTGGTATCTTGGGGAACATGTGTGTGAAGTTTTCCCTCGATATTATCCAGGCGTTCTGGAAGAAGTTTTTAAAGGTTTATTCTTCAAAAAATCATAGCTGCCAAACCATGTGACCTATGACATCATAGGTGGAGAACTTTTTATTCCTCATGGATAGGCAAATACCTGTAAAGGTTTCACCTCGATCTGTTCAGCTGTTTCAGAGAAGATTTTTGAAGGCTTTTTATGTTAAAACAAAATATGGCTTCCAAACCACATGACCAATGACATCATTTCCCCCCCCCCCCCCAATACAATTTAGCTTTAGATTACCCTCAAAAATGTTCATACTGATCGGATAAGAATTTGGTGTATGCAATTATGACGTCATAATGAAGCCATCAATGGCATTATCAAAAAAAAATTACACTTATTTCCCATGGGGAGTACTTGACAGGTGCCAAGTTTAAATTTTTTCCTGGAGCAGTTTCGGAGATAGAGGTCCAAAGTTTTTCCTTTTTTCCAACATGGCTACCACACCACATGACCTATGATGTCATAATTATTAAAACATTCTCCATGAGTAGTTGCACCTTTGGTGAAAATTTTGTGTCAATTGGATAAGGGATTGTATAGAAAATTAGAATGGATGGTCCGACGGACAACCCGAAAACATAATGCTTCCAGCGACTTCGTCAGCGAAAGCATAAAAACTAGACATAATTTGATGTCGCGATGTCAACTGATATGCCTCATCCCACGTTAAGTCTTTGCTTACTGTAAAACATTGAGAACATTTGACCTCAATATCTAATCTGTACATACGTATCACGGTACATGTACTTAGTTTCGATCAAATCCCTACCTCCATCCATCCATCCATCCATCCATTGGGACCATACTCTGTGCAGAACGTTGGTGCTGCCTAAGCAGTCTCCTTGGCTATTGGGCACAATCCTGGACGGGTCACCACTCCGACACAGGATACCAGCAAGCTGGCACTCAGTTTGCCGACCTCGGAAGGATGACAGGTCGAGTTAACCCCACCTGGTATTAATTCAACAGCTGAGCGGGATTTGAACTCAGGACCCTGGGATCCCAAGCCCACCACCCTAACCATTAAGCCAACACCAAGCATAAATCCCTACCTCAATAACATGTTTACCTGACATGACCTCTGACCTTTGACCTCTTGATGCTAAAATCTAAATAAGTTCATCTTTGCATCTTAATATATACTTATGCCAAGTTTGGTCAAAATCTCATAAATGGTTCACAAGTTAGTGCAGTGACATCATTTTTACCTAACGGGATCTCTAACCTTGGACCTCTTCATCCCATGACCAAATCAGTTCATATTTACATCATTACACATACTCGTACCAAGTTTGACTTCGATCCTTTCAGCCATTTTTAAGTTATCGCGGTAACGAAAAACCTATCACGAATGCATGGACGAACAACCCGAAAACATAATGCCTCCGGTGACATAATCAAACAAGGCATCAAAACATTTATTCAATTCACACAGGAGAAGAAACGGTGCATAAAATATTTACACATTACAAAATATCACCAATTTGGACTCATGAACCTTCCAAATTTTGAAATGTACACCCATTGGTCGGACAGCTGCTAGCCCCCGCCCACATTTGTCGCTCGACTCCACCCACCATGGCACTCAGACAAAATAATATGGTCACCATCTTGGATTTCTGGTGGGCCTAAGACATCAGGCCTGTTGGCCTCTACTGATTATGTACTGGGCAGGTTTGCTGCATCAGATTTCCATTGGCTTTGTTGGGATCGAGTGTTGCTCACAGACGGGCCCCGAAGATTCGAATCATATGTTGAATAAAAATTATTAGCAAGGTTTAATCAAGTTCATCAGTATGCACGGGACGCGCCTCCCTAAAATATGAGTTACATAATTTTTGAACGGCCCCATATTGGGGTTAAACAATCCATGCCCGTGTGATAAATCAGCTCGTTCTGATATAACCGTGGCGGAGGCTGACATGGATGAGAGGCGTCGAGTTAATCTTTTAATAGCGTATTAAATGTATTTTCCCCAATCGTACTATTCATCTCTTTAAGAGTGCTATAAATGCGTGTTTCCCAATCGGCCCGTTACCGGATTTTGTCGCAGGTTGTGACCACGGTGCGGTCATTCTTGTTATATAATGGGATAAACAAAATTCGAGTTTTAACCTTGCAGACACCGCAAATCGAAGATGGCATTAATTTTATGTGATACATAATTCCACCAATGAAATAAGGGAACTAATCTTGCACAATTGATGAAAGCATGAAACAGGTCTTCAGCATACAGTGCCTTCAGAAAGTATTCATACCCCTTGACTTTTTCACATTTTGTTTATGTTGCAGCCTGTATTTAAAATCGATTAAATTGAGATTTTTTTGTCACTGATCTACACAAAATACCTCATAATGTCAAAGTGGAATATTTATTTTAGAATTTTTTACAAATTAATGAAAAATGAAAAGTTGAAATGTCTTGAGTCAATAAATATTCAACCCCCTGTGCTATGACACTCCAAATTGAGCTCAGGGTGCATCTAATTTCCTTTGATCATCCTTGAGATGTCTGAGCAACCATCCAAGAAGGAACTTGGTCAGGGAGGTGACCAAGAACCCAATGACCACTCTGACAGAACTAGAGAGTTCCTTGCTGAGAAGGGAGAACCTGTTGGAAGGACAACAGTCTCTGCAGCACTTCACAAACTTAGGCTTTATGGGAGAGTGGCCAGATGTTAGCCACTCCTGAGAAAAAGGCACATGACAGCACACCTGGTGTTTGCAAAAGGGCACGTGAAAGACTGAGAGCATGAGGCAAAAGATTCTGTTGTCTGATGAGACAAAAATGAACCCTTTGGCCTGAATGCAAAGCGCTACGTCTGGCCGAAACCGAGCGCAGCTCATCATCCATCTAATACCATCCATACCGTGAAGTATGGTGGTGGCAGCATTTCAGCAGCAGGGACTGGGAGATTTGCAAGGATGGAGGGAACAATGAATGGAGCCAAATACAGGCAAATCCTTGAGGAGAACCTGCTTCAGAGTGCAAAAGACCTGAGACTGCGGCAAAGATTTACATTCCAACAGGACTATGACCCCAAGCATACAGCCAAAGCAACACTGGAATGGCTTCAGAACAAGAACGTGAAAGTGCTTGAGTGGCCCAGACAAAGCCCAGACTTGAATCACATTGAGAATCAGGGTTCACGAAACACATCAATCTTAAGAAACACTTGAAGAATGCTGTTCACCGACACTCCCCATCCAACTTGACAAAGCTTGAACAAATCTGCAAGGAAGAATGGGAGAAAATCCCCAAATCCAGATGTGCAAAGCTGATACCAACATACCCAAGAAGACGCGAAGCTGTAATTGCTGTCAAAGGCGTTCCTACAAATTATTGACGCAGTTGGTTGAATACTTATATAAATTAGATATTTCTGTATTTCATTTTCAATAAATTTGTAAAAATTTCTACAAACATGTTTTCACTTTGTCAGTATGGGGTATTTTGTGTAGATCTGTGAAAGAATTGTTAATTTAATCCATTCTAAATTCAGACTTTAACACAACAAAATGTGAAAAAGTCAAGGGTTGTGAATACTTTCTGAAGGCACTGTACGCCCAAAACGGACAAGTGGATGCAGGAGAAAAGTGACTAGTTTAATTCTTAGATGGAACCATCCAGTGAACCAACTTCCACCAGAGATCACGCATCGTTTTGCTTATGAGCTTACCATATGTTGATTCCTAGAGAGGCTCGGGGGGGGGGGGGGGTGGTCCCTCAGACCCCTTACCCCGTGGTATCAATTTTTTCCACCAGGTCACTCCATTTAATGGTGAATTCCTTTGCAGTAACTGAACACATGGCCAACATAAGTTCATTTAGAAACATCGAGGCAGTAAAGGAACTGGTCTCACGACACAGTGGCAGAGCTTGCCGAGCGTTGATAATAACATATACAGAGGAAGCAATGACACATCGATCTTAGGAAGACGGGGCAGAAACAGCTTGCCACCATATCCCAGCCGGCCTGCTTGCTTTGGCAAATACAGGGTTAAACTCTCCCAAAGCATGCGGTTGTAAATAAGTTTGTTTTTTTGTATTTATAAAGAAAGCAGAAAGTCATGAGCCTGCTGATGATATCAACACACCATTGATCACCTTCATTACGAGGAAGGCTTGGCTCATCAGGGCAGAGCCAGTATTTACC
>CM068967.1:21281415-21296789 GCA_035128595.1 Eptatretus atami | reverse complement strand
CGGATCAACGCCGAAAAACCAGCCACGGGTGGTGTTTTATAAGCACACCCACAAGCTTGTCCGTACTCTACCGCGACCGCTACAGGGTCAATCGCCGAAATTTCGAATATACCTAATTAACCGCCGAGTAGATTACCGAGAGATTGTACCTCAACGGGACCGCTTTGGAAACGAGCCCGCTTAAGCAGGCTCGCATTCTCTTTTGGAATAACCTAGCGGGGCGTATTATCGCACAGTCCCGTTGGACCCGATCACTTTAACCGGCTATTTAAAAACCAACTATATTCCAGATGAAAGATGGCAGCTCAATTAATGAAAAAGACGCAATGAAGCGGGTACATAAACAACAAGCACATTTATTTTATGAACAACAACATAAGCAGCGTATAAACAATGATGCCAGTCATGGCAGTATGCAAAAACCGAACACACACACAAGTATACAACAACAAAAGTAATGCCAAAAAAAGAGCCTACTACCGGTCTATCTATTATGTACAGTCACTTATACAGTTCTACTTGCGGCATGGGCGCCACAACATTCATTGTAAAAGTCAGGAAAAAACCACAGAAAGACGAGGGGTAGACTGGACCTCTTGGGGTCTTTATTGCACGGAGCCGTGTAGACGCAGAGGCTCCGTCGAGGCCGCGCTGCGTTACTTCACCTCCGCTGGGGCGACCCGGGAACGTCCCGTCCCTTACGGCCGCTTGGTCGTGACGCGCGGTCCGGCCCAAGCCTCGCTGACGCCCGGTGATCGGGCCAGCGCTGCAACGCCTCAGAGGAAGAACGTGGCCTTATGCTCTTTCCGATGTTGATGCCTCTTTAAGAAACCCGTCCATCCCCTCAGCCGATGCTCGACTGTCCCGCAAGGCCCGATCACCTCGACCGTTCGGTGCTGGCTTGCGAGCTCAACTCCGGCTCTCCCCACATCCCGTAGACGAACGGCAGCTTCTCGCGCGGGCACAGCAGGCCTGGGCTGCGCCCTTCAGCTTCCCGTCTCTCGCTCTCCTGCAGCTTTCCCCACCGACTGCAAGGCTCCAGACATTCTGCCGCAGCTCCTCGAACCCCTCCAGGACTGGACTCCTTGGCCGCTCCGCGCTTACATTTATATGGGGTTCGTCGAGGCGAGATCTGATCTCCGCCACTCTCACCTCTGACCCCCACTGGCTCCGCCCCTCTCGGCTCTTCCTGATCCAAATTCCGAGGCGAAGCTTGGAGCGAGCGACGTGGTAGAAATCATTGACGCCTGAGAACAATGAAACCACGGCGCGTTTTTTGGCAGCGATCTCACCGTTGCCGGCGTAAAGATGGCGGCCGCCCACGAGTTGAAGGTGAAAGCGATGTTTGTCCGTTGTTGGGTATTGGGGGAGAATGCGGTTTGGGAGATGGTGGCTGTTGGTTGGCGTTGTGGAGAAAGGTGATTGTGTGAGGGCGGTTGTGGAGGAGGTGGGTTGTGTGAAGGCGGTTGTGAGAGCGCTGTTGGTGGATGGAGGTGGTGTTGTGAGCGGTTGGTCCAAAAACGATAGTAAAAAGAAAAACGGGCTAACTCAAAGATCAACAAGCCCTGATCATCACGAATAATAAAACCATTTAGACAACGGTGTGGGAAATCTATCTGAACACAGACTATCGGCATAGCTGATCTAAGGACCTATATCGTGCTCATGCGAATTCCACAAGCCGTCAAAATACAAATAACTAATATTATATATATATATATATATTATATATATATATATATTATATATAAATATCTCTGAAAAAATTAAGAGACCACTGCAAAAATATCCGTTTTTTTTAACTATATATACGTATGTGTTTGAGTAAAATGAACATTTTGTTTTATTCTAATAAACTACCTGACAAATTTCTCCCAAATTCCGAATAAAAAATATTTGTCATTTGGAGTATTTATTTGCAGAAAATGGACAATCTGATCAAAATAAACAACAAAGATTCAATGTATTGCAGACATTCAAAATAATACAAGCAAACCAGTTCATATTCATTTTTAAAAACAACACATAACTTATGTTCTTGACTTAGGAAATAGTTCAGAAATCAATATTTTGGTGAATAACCCTGATGTTCAATCACAAGCTTATGCGTCTTGGCATGCTCTCCACCAGTCTTTCACATTGCTGTGGGTGACTTTTATGCCACTCCTGTGTGCAAAAATTCAAGCAAGCTCAGCTTTTTTTGATGGCTTGTGACAATCCATCTTCCCTCTTGATCACAGTATCCAGACGGTTTTATGTGGTTCAGGTCTGGATGATGAGCCTGGCCATGACAGGTCTTGATCTAAGGTCCTTCCATCCACACCTTGATTACCTGGCTGTTGTAATGCATGCAGCGATTGTCCTGCTGGAAAAAGAGCAATCCTCGAGATTTGGGGAACATTGTCAGAGCAGAAGGAAAGCAAGTGCTCTTCCAGGACATCCTTGTACATGGCTTGATTCATGAGTCCTTCACAAAGACAAATCTGCCCGATCCAGCCTTGCTGAAGCACCCCCAGATCATCACCGATCCTCCACCAAATTTTCCACAGTGGGTGCGAGGACACGTGCTTTGTAGGCCTCCCCGGTCTCCGTCAACCATTAGATGACGCAGGTGTGGGCAGCTGAAGATTACTGGTCAGAGAAGATGACCTTACTCCAAATCCTCTAGGGTCCAATATCCCTTTTGTCTTTTGCAAACCTCAAGCCTGGCGTCGTCTTTGCTTCTCATTGATGAAGGCTTTTTTCTAGCTTTGCAAGATTTCAGCCCTGCCCCCTAGCAACCTGTTCTAGAACCGATCCTCACCGTTACAACTTCACACCAGCTGCCCTTTGCCATTCCTTTTGTAGGTCACGTGATGTCATCCTACGGTTGTTAGTGATATTCGAATAGTGGCGGTCATCCGGTCGCAGTGGAAAGTCGTTTCGCCCTCTGGCCAGTCTGTAGCTTTGGTTGTCCCCAATGTCTGCTGCTTTACCTTGGTTCTTTGAAGCGCCGTCTTTGAAATTTTAAGGATGGAACAACGTGTCGCTCAACTGTATATCCCTCTGCCAGTAAAGCCAAATTTGAACCGCTTCTTTTCCTCACTCAGAACTTTTTTTCCAAACTTCTTTTGGCATGGTCAATAGTTTATTTTTATAATTCCAATACTTTTGAGGTACTACTAGCACTGTTTTTGCCATCCAGCTGTCTATTGAGAGAGGATAGTGATGACCACAGCAGTGGTTTTTATACTTTTCCTGTTAATATAAGATCGGTTCAGGATGATCACCTAATATCAGTAGCCTCACGAAGTAGGAATTGAGGTGTGCCTGTGTTGGAATTCAACACACTGGAATGGAATTGGACTGCCATCATGTACGAGATGCTATTTAAAAAATTTTTGAGTGCTCTCGTTTATTTTTTTCCAGAGCTGTATATAATATATATATAATATAGATTATATTAGATACAACATACTTATAACATTAATATATATTATACATATATAATCCTCCTGCAAAGGAAACCAGCATTATCATATATGTATATATATATATATATACATGTATTGTATGGTGTATATATGTACTGTGTGTATCTATAATATATATATATATATATATACATACATACTACATTATAGAATATATGTGGTGCGATAGAGGCATGTTTCAAGTCATCTGTCCTTTATCGAAGGGTACTTTCACCTGGCGAGGGAGTGGCCATTGTCCTTACAATGTAGCTTCAAACCTGTCAAATAAGGTTCTTCTCTCATCAGTTCAGACACGTGGCCTCGTCGAGTGAAAGTGAAAGTAGCCTTCCCATCACAACTCCGCTGTTGGTTCTCAAAACAAGACCTCTACAGTTTTGGAGGCTGATCTGGTGCTGCCTCTCTTTCTTCACAGCAAACATAATTCAAATGGTGAAAGCAGCTTTTTAAGCTGGTGATCCTCTGTCTTGGCAATGAAGGCATAGTATTAAAACAAAAACAAAAAACTCTGGGCAAGGAACTCCAAAAGTAGCTGCCATTCCTTTACAGCCAGATGATGGCAATTTTCCCTGGATGCGAGACTCAGTCGCCTTGCCAAAGGACAACGCGGCAATTTTAAAGAGCGAGTCTTAACACAGCAATTCTTCTACCCCTGTGTAATGGAAGTGACGAGTTCCTTGGCAAAATAAAATCATGTGGCTGTCATAGCGGCTGCATGATTGATTGTGGATATGACCAAGCATAGACTGTGGCTGTTACAGTCTCCAAGCCAGTTTAAGGTGGCAAATCAACAATGCCACAATGCTGAAACCAGTTCTGGATCAGAACCAGGAAGAGTCTGGAAAATCCCTTTCACAAATTGCCACTTAACCTCACCAAAAACAAACTTCACCTACATCTGTCTTATCTAGGCTCTACACTTTGCTGTCCACATTGAGCATAAATTAGTTACAAATCGAGTCGAACTGGCCGCCGGGCCTAACGATGTTTTATCGGACAACCAGGGCTGGGCAGTCCAAAAAGACATCCATTGCAATGAGGAAGTACGGTGTGAAAAAAAGCTGACAATAAACTTTAACTTTCCAGGCCAAATCCCCATTGTGATGAGATTAGTTCTCAAACAACTAAACAAAACAAAACAATGACAACAGCATTGATAAAAACAACAAACAAAATCGCATTGCAAAAAGCAGGAAAACTATGAAAGAAGCTAATAATAGGACCTCTTGGTACAAAAGTAATAAATAAATATAAATTAAATTAAAGGCATATGCGAAGCACCTGTGATGACCCTTCAACGAACACACAAACAAACGGCACCTGACACGACAAATTTACTCCTCACTGAGCTTGTCGCAAGACAGTAAAGTAAAGGATAGAGTGAAGCCTGAGAAAGTTCTTGACCTCCAGCTGACTAAATGGTCCTCCATTTTTTTAAAGATAAGCAGAGCGGCATTTATTAAATATAAAAAAACAGCACGAACGGCATATCAGAAGAGGGAGTAACAAAGGCTGAGTGAAAAAAATGACGAGGCAAAGCCAAAAAGAGACCATGAGGAAAGATACGGCCAACAAATATTAAACCATAAAAGCAAGGTGTTTTTTTTAAGACAAAGAAGGTAAAGAACACAAGTGTGGGGTGCATTGAGGGGAATAAGCACAGGGAGATTGGTTCATGATGAACAGTGAGACTATTAAACGCGAGAGTTACATCTGATTCAACATTTATGTGAGGAAAAGTCAAGGATTTACAAACTAATAGCTGAGATAATAAACTAGAGACGAGATATTCTAGGGGTGGAGGAAAGCCTGAAAAAAACATCCATGGAGGAGTCATCATGCCTTGCTGTAGGCTTTTATGGTTAGGGGGTGGGCTTGGGATCTTAGGTCCCTGAGTTCAAATCCTGTTTGGCTGTTGAGTTAATACCAGGTGGGTATCTTTCAAGCCTGTCATCCCTTCTGAGGTTTGCAAATGAGTACGCAGCTTGCTTGTATCCTGTGTCGGATGGGTGACTTGTACAGGATTGTGCCCAATAGCCAAGGAGAACTGCTTAGGTTGCACCAATGCCTCATGCACAGATTATGGGTCCTATGGATGGATGTGAGGAGTCGATGAAGTGAAGAGCCAGCTTGAAAAATTAAGGGTATGATCTTAGCTCCAGGGCTGGATCATGTGCTTTGAAGAGTATTGCGGGAGGTGGCAGAGGAGATAAGTTGGTTGTTAGCAGATCTCAATTTAAAATGCGTTTCTCTCCTGGTTTAAAACAAGAATTTTCTTCATATTTCCTCCCCGTTTGCTGCAACGGTCTAAAGCTATCTTAGCAACTATGAAAAACGAAGCGAACTTTCGAGGAATTAATTATAAAATCCAAGAGGGAGTGCGAACACTTTTGGAATTTGTTGAGACCTCATCTGGAATATTGTGTGCAGGTTTGGTGACCAACATCCATAGAAGGAACAGAGCTGCCAGATAGCAGGTACAGCGTCGATCTACTCGACCGATTCCAGAGTGAGACAGAAATAAGCTCGAGGAACGGTTAAGGAGCAAGGACGTTTATGCAGGAATCTGCCAAAAAGTCATGGACTGCGTATTTCAAACAGCATGTAGGAAACCAAGAAAGCGTTGTTACTAAATATATAAAATGGATATGAAAGAACACCCTTTGTTCAGAGTGGTTCACAATATATCGTGAAAATCACATCCAGTAAGTAACCGCAATGTGGCAACCACACAAATTGTGCCCTGCTGCAACAACACATCCAATCACTGATGCAGTGCTTCCAACTGAATGTTAGGATTTCTCTACAGATATTGGTCCTTTAGTCCTGTAAGGTCTTGGTTTTGTATGGACAACCCTGTTCCTCAGATATCCCATTGATGTGTGTGTGTGTGTCTGATTTTCTAACCACTGGAAGCAGTTGTGAAATTTGGTGGTTGTACATGGGTGGGAGTGGGGGGGGGGAGTGCCCAGGGAGGGTTTTCGCATTAAAAAAAATCAAATCGTGCGGGCCAGACGCAGATTCCTGTTGGAAAGTGCAAACATATCATTTTTTAATTTTAATAATATATTTTTTCTCATATTAAATGTGTGTATTAAAAAAAAACCCCTTCAGTGACGTCCTGTGCCTGCCCCCATTGTTCTGCATCCCAACTCCCCCTACACCCTTCCCAGTAATTAATCAAGAAACTGATACATTCCAAATCAATGTGGCATTGATGACATAGCACAGCTGATGGGCAAAATGGCCTTCTTCCAGCATCAACAATTCCTTGTGTTTCATCATGCCATTCCATAATTTGGAAGCACATGTGATCCATGAACAGCTCACGCATCATTACACTCTATCGCAGCAAATATAACTCCCAGGTCAACAAAATCAAAAACTGAGTACAATATCTCTCACGTCAATAACGACTGGACACTTTGGGAAATCGCTTTCCCATTTTTAAAGAAAAATGTTACCGAGTTCATATGACCATAAACATGATATCATGGAATGAAAAACAAATCCCATCAAATAATGGATCATTTGTGGATCCCTTTGAAGCTCACCTCATTCGTGATGGACCAATAAACGCAGTAAAAGAACGGAGGGGGTCTGTCCCTGATTCCTCCATGTGCCAACCCAAATTTTGGCACATAGAGAGTCGGGTAAACCAAATAACGATAATTCTCCAAACACAGCATGGGATTCTTAAAACAAGAGACGGCTGGCCCTATCCCCACTGGGAGGTCACCTCTCTACAAGGTGGCACCACCTACCCGGAGGCTCGCTAAATTTGACGAAGGCAGATTGAAAATCACTGAAACAACAGACCCTCTTCACGTTTCCCATATATTGGAAATGACGATCAACGTCACACTCACACACATCCGTGACGAGTGTTTCTCGTTACTTGTGTTGAAGACAATCCAGAGTGGCATCTTTGCCTCAGAAGGGACGTGCTTCCATGGTCGCATGTATCTCGTTTCACACAGCCTTTCCAATGGCTTCGGAATAGGTTTGGGCCGATAAATTGTTTTTTGCAGATTTGGCTTCTACAGTCACAAAGCCACCTGTTGCACAGGTACAATTATCGGTTCAGCCTATGAGAAACGCCATTGGCCTTAAAGACTCAGATCAGTTCCACAAAATAATTCTCAAGATCGTCGATTACCTCGCGAGGTTCACCTTTACAAGTGTGATCAAAAGATTGTAGCATTAAAAGCCCAGACACTTTACAACAATCTTACCCGGTGTGTTAGCTGACAGCAAGGCTCAGTCTTGCCAGGCCGACATTGACATTTGTGAGTGGTCAGGACCTCAACCATTCCACTATATTTCACAACAATTTGGTGCAGAATCTGCTGATGAGTGATATATTCTCTTCAATTTTCACTCAATGACCTCTCTCTCTCTATCAGTGCAGCCAGTGGCTGCTGGTTGCATCATTGTTTGGGAGCCAGCTATCGCTGATGCGCTATGTCCCCCTTACCAGTACCCTGGTGCTCATTTTTGCCGACCTCGGAGGGATGACAGGCTGAGTCAACCTCCTGGTGTATTTTAATTCAGCGGCCACGGGGCTTGAAACTCAGGACGCCTGGGATCCCAAGCTGCCACCCTAACCACGAACCAAACACCAGGCTAACTCAAATGGATTGAGATCCCAAGGATTGTGTGTCTTTGGCATTGCCTGCAATTTTTCTGACAAGGTCTCCGCTTCACTCTTCAGATGAGTGGATGATTAGGCATGCAGGCTCAGGGGACCGGTGGGGTGGGGGGGATGGAGGTATAAGATTTCTAAATAAAAATTTTATGATCATCAGTATTGCAGCAAGGCAGCACAATTGCTTGAATTCACCTTCAAGCGATTGTTTGAGTACACTACAGCTTTCATTCTGAAATTCAAGAAGCATGAAGAGTTCAAATGAACATCTCCAACACGGATCACATGGTTTTCATCTTGCAAAACCATATGAGGAAAATATTTTTTTCATTTTTTGGAGAAAAAAAAATTGTTTTTCCTTTGTTCTCGAAATATATATTTTATTTTTAAAGGACTCATGGTTGTTCGCGTTCTCGACAGGTTGTTTTCCAACCTTCACAAAATGATCAATGGGTGTGGTGACCTTGTGAGAGTCACTGTACGGCAACCTTCAAGATTGTGGGGACATGCGAAAGCATTCAATAATTTGAAGCAAAATTCCTTGCATCTGTTTGTTACCATGCATGGTGACAATGAGGTGAAACGTGCACATCTCCTATATAAATTGACAAACATATGTACAGATTTTAATCTCTCGGCAGCAAATGACGCTAAGAGCTTCTCTCTTCGCGAACAAGATGCCGTGGTATCTTCAAAGGTCCACAAAAATAAAATCAATTGGGTCCGAGTAGCGGACTCTGCACGATGCAAGGACCGGTGTTGTTCCAATCCACACCACCCATCTGCAGGCACTGCAAAGAGCTGCTGTTCTTTTGGGATTTGACTCCACAGAGGAACAATAAATTATTCTTTGTTTGTTTGCGGCACAGGTGGCCAGGATTGCATTCATTGTGCTGAGGGCGAGCTGTGCAAGTGATGCAATGCCCTCTGCTGGTCAGGGCAGGAATTTGAAATTTGTTCAGCGTGCCGGCGACAGCATCGCCTATTCTCGCGAAGGACACCCAATGGATCACTTCAACCAACTAATACTGGCAGATGGGTTGCAAGTTTTAACAATGAGCAGAGGTCCTCAAAGGAAGAGCACACTGAGCAATTCTATTGTCCCTCAGCCGCACAACACATAGCCTTCCAGGAGAGGTCTCCTGTCCAAGTAATCAGCCGGTCAACTCTTACTTCGCTTTGCAAGGTCTTATAGATTTGGGGCCCTCGAGTTGGCAGGTTTTGTTTCACCTGTGTAGTCGATTAACTTTCGTCACAAACTTAAAGAATAAATACAATTAGAGTTCCCCTTACAAAGAACCTCAATGCAGAAAGCCATTAGGCTTCTCAAGCCTGTGCCAAATGGTTGCGCAAACCTATGTTTGTTTGTTCATGCTCTATCCTTTTTAAATTCTGAGGTCAAGCAAGGAAGCAGCATGTAGCATTTTAAGCTCTTTGGTTTGACCGGTCAGTATCCGACTCTCGACCTTCCAGGCTCAGAGTGAACGCTCTTACCATTACCCACCACCCAAACTTGAGGCAATCCTTCGTCATGATCTCACCTGTTACCTCACCACTTAAATCACACTGAAAGTTCACAATCTGTCAGGTTTAAATGGGAGGAAAACACACTTTTGTTCAAGTTCACACAAACATGACTAAATAAACACACACTGAACAAGCAGAACCTGTTTTCAAAAATGTCAGTCAACAAGAGTGAATGTAGGTAGGTTTAAAGCAGAACAGACAGGTAACAGCCAGGTGGCATTGTTGGTGAACATTGACTAATCGCAGAAGAAGAGAGACATTCTAAATTTCCTGCAAACAAACCTCAAAGAACCGGAGAAGTGGGCCGAGACATGTGGCCTCTAGAATTAACAGTAGTCAGCGAATGGAGGAGAAGCTTCGGGTGAAATCCAACAAAAGAAGCAGTAAAAGAAGAGAAACCTTGATATATATTAGGGAATAATCCAAGTTGGGGGCACCCAAGAGAGAAGCGGTGACATGCAGTAAACCTGAAGCAACCAGTGAAGTGCAGGAGTAACTCAGCAGTCAAATGAGGAAAGCAATGTTTCCCTGTCCACAAGCATCAGGGGTAGTTATAGCCCCTCTATGCATCTAGTAGTGTCCAAGCACACCAATCGCAAAGGAGACCCCGCCAACCCAGCAAACATGCATCGGAAAAAGGGTCCAGCCTCCCAACGCACGGGGAAGATCTCAAGTCTGCAATGACGATGCAGCAATGGAAGAGGAAATTTACAGGACATCAAAATGAAAGAGCAGCTAATGAGGATGCTATAATACCAATGTGGATTTGTTCAGCAGGAAAAAATGCATATCTGAAAACTACTGTGCAGGAAGTATGATCCTGGACAAGTAAAGATAACAGAAAATTGCATCGAAAGCAGTGTTTTTAGACTGTTACCTGCATCAGTTGCGATCGGAGGGTATGGTATTGCTTCCAAACATTGATGCGGCACAAAAATATAAGAGAAGGTTACAATTACCCAAAAGTTGAAACTCCACGCAGTGGATATTGGAACTCACATTAGACACAATAATAAGCTGTTCGGTGCAAGATATTTTTTGAGACAGATGGCAGCGTACTCATCGGCTGCTGTATAACCAGAGCCCGTTGAGGGCAGCAACAGGAATTTGATACTCTGTGAGTTACTTCATCACGCTGGTTAAAGAGTGACACTCAAATCCTCATAGTGGAGAGATTTTAAACAATCCAGAAATTACTGGCAAAGTTTGCATATGATTACATTGACAACGAAACACCCAGCACAGGTTGTTTGGACATACTGCAAGACAACGTTTGCTGCACCAACATTCATAGAATTACGAGTTATAAAAATGGGTCATCAGCATACTGTGTTTGACTCTTGACGATCACTAATTATGTACTCACAAACTGTCAAGTTGATTGATTACCATGCTGGCTCTGATATGTTATCACGTTTGCTCATAATGCGAAACTGAAATGCTCGTGCTGATGCATCGAACAAGGTACGTCAACATTCGTCGTTTCAATGAAGAGAGAGAAATTTTACGACCAAGGGTCAATGAGAAACTGCGGATTAATGACAATACGGACCCAGAAACTGTACTGTGAGAGGTTGGACTAATGTTTTACACCAAATATTGGAAATGTAAGTGCAGGACTGTACACCAAATGTAATGCACCGAAAACAGACTAGGTGTAAAGAGCATCTACATGACAAAGAGGGCTTTGAACTGCAATCTGAGGCAGGAACAATGAGCATTGGAAGGAGTTTCTCAAATCATGAGTCATACTGAACCTTGTCAAGGTAACAGCATTTTGAGATAAGACCTTGCGTGCTCCCACAAGGAACTTAAGCAAGGAGTTTTGAGGAAATAGTTGAGGGATGTGAAGAGCCTGAGAAAATCATTAGTGCAATGTACTAGAAGACTCCAAGATGAAGAGTCAAAGTTGGAGTCTGATGAAGGATCACAACCACCATTGCTACATTTGATCAAGAGAAAGGATGAAACACGCTTCAAACACGACATTTGAAGAGGTGTTTCACCATTGGAGGACACATCTTCAATGCTACAGTCCCTAACAAAGGGTAAAAAGCCCTGTGTTAGGGCCAATTGTAAAACAGATAAGATAGTCCAGCACATAAGTTGAAGAACTTGAAAGGTCAGCAAAATCTCCTGGTCCAGACGATAATTCGATCAGAGAGTGGCTCAAAAGAGGCAAGCTAAATGAGTTACCACCGCAATCCCCATCAAATAAATCTTCAACAAATTAATGAAAGATGGTGCTCTATAATGTGAATGGAAAAGACAACCATATCACTATATTTAAGAAAGGGAATCGTGTAAAAACTCCAGGGAAACTACAGAACTGTCCCGCTTAACACCAGTGGTTGTGAAGTCATGCAGTCGATAGGTCCAGAGATGGCAGTGTCGTACAAGAACAGGATGTCACATGACTTGTTTTCCCATGCCTCAACATGGGTTCACCCTTGTCGTCTTGGCATAAATGCAGCTCTCTGTGCGAAGTTGGAAGACTGTGACTAGAATCAAATGGTAGACAGAGTGCCCTATTTACGTCATTTTTTCTCGGAGTTGTCCAAGGCTTTCATTCGGTCCGCCCACAAGAAAACTCTGAGAGAAATTCAAGAACCATTGGTATTGAAGAACTACTTTGCACAATGGCTGGAACTTTCTCACCAATACACACAACAAAGAGTGATTGTGAACGCGAGCAGTCAGATGGGCAGATATTAGTTATGTAGTTCGTCATCAAGTCGTCACTGACTTCTGATCATTTCCAAACATGCTCTATCCTGTTACTGCTTCTTGGCACTCTTGTTGCAAAAGCCTTTGTTAGGCCTTTACGCACCGCATCTAATCGCAACACAAAGCAACAGTTGGCCCTCTTCCTCTATTCCTCTTCCTCCCACACCCATAGGAGCATGGTTTGATCTTCTCCAGACTTTTGTTTATCTGCAGCGCATGATGTGTCCAAAGCCTGACATTTCTGTTTTAACATCTAGTGCTTCCAATGTTACATGTGGTCTCAATTTATTCAAGCAGCTGTTTTGTTTGTTTCCAGTCACCAAGGATTCGGCAGGTACTCTTTCAGGGCTGCTCTGCTGACGATCTCAAAGTTAAGGTTTCCGGTCGTTATTCTGTCCCGTTTTAACTGTTTATTTCTCACCTGCATGTACTGTGTGTTCCTAGTTCGTTTTGTTTTCAAAATCGTGCTTATTTGTTGAGTTTCGTCGACTCTTGTTCGCTTACGAGTGCTGGAGGCCTCTACCGGTTTCCGACCTCGGTGTACGATCGTGTTATTTGTATTTTCTCCCTTACCGTTCAATTTTTATCTTCCACACATTTCAAATCCCCCATCCCTCACAACTAAACATTCTGATTTCTTTGTCATAAATCCCCCCCCCCAAAAAATACCTTTCTCCTCACACTCATGAGTTCTCCGCAATCCTTATTTTTCTTCTTCTCTCCTCCTGCCGGCACACCATTCTTTATTCTACTGAGCTGACCCTCTCGCGCGCATTACTTCCACGGATTTTTATTCCGATCTACAAACCTACCATTCCCGAATCTACCTGTTCTTTCAAAAAATATATCAAAAATAATCTTCCTTGTATCCTTTCGATCTCTACACCCTCCTCTAACGAATGTCTCTTATCGAGACTCTTCCTAGTACTTTTCAATCGACTCAGCAGCTTCAGCTCTGTTCGTTTACCATTCAAATTCAGCACCACAGCTCCACGATTACTTCACCTTCCTTTTCCGAATGTATGCAATCCTTATTATAAAATAAATAATTTTCACTTTTGACTATACACCCCCAGAGCCAAGTTGCTTCTCCCACAACCACGTGATCTGTGCACACCCCTTGCTTTACCGATCCAATTCCACCATTCACTTCACGATTTTTTCTGCAAAACACTTCCATAGACCTAATCTGATGAAAACTCTACTCAAACAATTAAATAATAATTAATAATTATAATAATAAAAACGATTTCTTATAATGCTTCATTTCCTCTTTCACACATGTTGAAAATTTCAAACATCTTCACACCTCTTTCACACTCTTCGTACTATTTAAACAGGACTGCTCTCAAGTTCGACCTCTTCCTTCATACTCCTTGCCCGAAAAAATCCCCAAACTGTTACAACGTTTCTTCTCTCCATTTCTGAATCGCCTTTATTGCATCCATTCAAAAATGTATTTAACCGCATCTTTGACCTAAAGTTTTTTTTTTTTAAAAAGCACCAGTTTTGCTATGACGTGTTCGCTTTCCATCAACCATTCTTTTTTTCCATTTCAGGCCAACTCACCCCTCTCACCCCTCACTCTCAAAGCAACCATCACACTCTCTCCTCCAAGCCTTCCCTCTCAACTCTCTCTCAAAAACTCCCCCTCACTTTCTCCCTCAACTCTCCCACTCACCCTTCTTCCCACCATTCACCCCCCCCTCTCATCCACAAAGCTGCCTCGACCACTTGCCCTCTCCACCTCCATCTCTTCACTCCACCTCCTCAAATCCTCAACTGCCTTCTTCCCGCCTCTCTTTTCTCCCTCTCCCCATCACCACAGAGCCTTTTCTCCTCCTCATCGGCCCCTCCCCAACTATCTGCAATCCCCCACCTCTTTCAACAAGCCCTCCTTACTCCCCCCTCGTCCCTTGTCCTACTTCTCCCCCTCCCCTCCCACCCACTGCACCCAAAGCCTCCTCCCCTCTCTTCATTAACACTGTGGACCTCAAATATCCGGGGCCTTCACTCAAACCTTTCAGATTCCCATACAGGTTGTCCACGACAAACCAGACTTATCTGCCAAACATAAACTTTCTTCCCTAAAGACGTCTCTGACTCCCAAATATCTCTCCTGGTTACTTCCTCCTCACGGTTTTGGACAGACCTGAGCCTCGTCCTGGTGGAGGGTGCTCTCTTCATCAAAGACTCTATTCCTCAATCTCCATGCACTGTCCTCACTCCCCATACCAGAATACCTTCTGGCTTACGGCTTCCCCTCCACTCCACCTCATGTTAAATGTGTACTGTACCATCCACCAAACAGTGATGACGTCCATTACACCTCACTATCCGAAAAACAAGGGACCAACGTCATCATCTCATTCCCAACTCTCTCTCACTTCCTTAATATGTGGTGACTCAAGTGTCATCATGCCAGTTGGCTTGGTGGTGGTACCTCTCTACCTGTCATGGCACTTCAGCAAAAGCTTTCGCGACTCATTGGGACTGACTCAATTGCGTCAATCCCGACCCGGATCTCAACCAATTTGTACTCCATCTCTTCTGGAGCTGATTTCAAATTTCCCTGAAAAATATCTGCTGTTTCTTCCTCTGCTCAATCGGATCTTCTGACCACATCTCTCTCTTTGCGGGTAGATTACCGAGAGATTGTACCTCAACGGGACCGCTTGGAAACGAGCCGCTTAAGCAGCTCGCATTCTTTTTGGATAACCTAGCGGGGTATTATCGCACAGTCCCGTTGGACCCGATCACTTTACCGGCTATTTAAAAACCAACTATATTCCGAGTGCAAGATGGCAGCTCAATTAATGAAAAGACGCAATGAAGGGGTACATTTAAACAAGCACATTTATTTATGAACAACACATAAGCACGTATAAACAATGATGCAGTCATGCAGGTATGCAAAACCGAACACACACACAAGTATACAACCAACAAAAGTAATGCAAAAAAAGAGCTACTACCGTCTATCTATTATGTACAGTCACTTA
>CM068967.1:21259242-21280207 GCA_035128595.1 Eptatretus atami | reverse complement strand
TTTTGTTTTATTCTATAAACTACTGACAACATTTCTCCCAAATTCCGAATAAAAATATTGTCATTTGGAGTATTTATTTGCAGAAAATGACATCTGATCAAAATAACAACAAAGATTCAATGTATTCAGACTTCAAATAATACAAGCAAAACAAGTTCATATTCATTTTTAAACAACACAATACTTATGTTCTGACTTAGGAATAGTTCAGAAATCAATATTTTGGTGAATAACCCTGATTTTCAATCACAGCTTTCATGCGTCTTGGCATGCTCTCCACCAGTCTTTCACATTGCTGTTGGGTTACCTTATGCCACTTCCTGGAGCAAAATTCAAGCAGCTCGCTTTTGTTGATTTTTGTGAACATCCATCTTCCTCTTTTGATCACATTCCAGAGGTTTTCAATGGGTTCAGTCTCTGGAGATGAGCTGGCCATGACAGGTCTTGATCTATGTCCTTCCATCCACACCTTATTTGACCTGGCTGTGTGGCATGGAGCATTGTCTGCTGGAAAAAGCCAATCCTCAGATTGGGGAACATTGTCAGAGCAGAAGGAAGCAAGTGCTCTTCCAGGACAACCTTGTACTGGCTTTGATTCATGAGTCCTTCACAAAGACAAATCTGCCCGATCCAGCCTTGCTGACACCATCCCGATGATCATTCAACCGATGCCTGCCTCATCCAAATTTCACAGTGGGTGCGAGACACTGTGGCTTGTAGGCCTCCCCAGGTCTCCGTCTAACCATTAGATGACCAGGTGTTGGGCAAAGCTGAAGATTACTGGTCAGAGAAGATGACCTTACTCCAATCCTCTACGGTCCAATCCTTTTTGTCTTTTGCAAACCTCAGCCTGGCTCGTCTTTGCTTCTCATTGATGAAGGGCTTTTTTCTAGCTTTGCAAGATTTCAGCCCTGCCCCTAGGAACCTGTTTCGAACCGTCCTCACCGTACACTTCACCCCAGCTGCCGTGTTGCCATTCTTTTGTAGGTCACGTGATGTCATCCACGGTTGTTGAGTGATATTCGAATGAGTTGGCGTCATCCGGTCAGTGGAAAGTCGTTTTCGCCCTCTGGCAGTCTGTAGCTTTGTTGTCCCCAATGTCTGCTGCTTGACCTTGTTCTTATGAAGCGCCGTCTTTGAAATTTTTAAGGATGGAAGCAACGTGTCGCTCATGTATCCCTCTGCCAGTAAAGCAGAATTGAACCCTTCTTTTCCTCACTCAGAACTTTTATTTTCAACTCTTTTGCGATGGTCAATAGTTATTTTTATAATTCCAATTACTTTTGAGGTACTACTAGCACTTTTTGCCATCCAGCTGTTCCTATTGAAGAGGATAGTGATGACCACAGCAGTGGTTTTTATACTTTTCCTTGTTAAATAAGATTCGTTCAGGTGATCACCTAATCAGTACCTCACGAAGTAGAATGAGGTGTGCCTGTGTTGGAATTCAACACACTGGAATGGAATGGCTGCCATACATGTCGAGATGCTGATTTAAAAAATTTTTGGAGTGCTCTCTTATTTTTTCCAGAGCTGTATATATATATATATATAGATATATATTAGATACACACATACATATATATATATACATATATAATCCTCCTGCAAAGGAAACCAGCATTTCATATATGTATTATATATATATATATATATATGTGTATGTGTATATATGTATGTGTGTATCTATATATAATATATAATATATATACATACATACTACATATAGATATATATGTGGTGGAAGTAGTGCATGTTTCAATCATCTTCCTTTATCGAAGGTACTTTCACCGTTTGGCGGGAGTGGCCATTGTCCTTACAATGTAGCTTCAAACCTGTCAAAAATAAGGTTCTTGCTCTCATCAGTTCCAGACACGTGGCTCGGTCGAGTGAAAGTGAAAGTACCCTTCCACACAACTCCGCTGTGGTGTTTCAAAACAAACCTCTTACAGTTTTGGAAGCTGATCTGTGCTGCCTCTCCTTCTTCACAGCAAACATAATTCAAATGGTGAAAGCAGCTTTTTAAAGCTGGTGATCCTCCTGTCTTGGCAAATGAAGGCATAGTATTAAACAAAAACAAAAACTCTGGGCAAGGAACTCCAAAAGTAGCTGCATTCCTTTACAGCCAGATTGAGGCAATTTTCCCTGGATGCGAGACTCAGTCCGCCTGCAAAGGAAACCGGCATTTTAAAGAGCGAGCTTAACACAGCAATTCTTCTACCCCTGTGGTAATGGAAGTGACGAGTTCCTTGGCAAATAAATCATGTGGCTGTCATAGCGGCTGCATGATTGATTTGTGGATATGGACAAGCATAGACTGTGGCTGTTACAGTCTCCAACCAGTTAAGGTGGCAAATCAAGCGAATGCCACAATGCTGAAACAGTTCTGGATTCAGAATCCAGGAAGAGTCTGGAAATCCCTTTCACAAATTGCCACTTAACCTCACCAAAAACAACTTCACCTACATCTGTCTTATCTAGGCTCTACACTTTGGCTGTCCACATTGAGCATAAATTAGTTACAATCGAGTCGAACTGGCCGCCGGGCCAACGATGTTTTATCGGACACCAGGGGCTGGGCAGTCCAACAAAGACATCCATTCAATGAGGAAGTACGGTGTGAAAAAAAGCTGACAATAAACTTTAACGTTTCAGCCAAATCCCATTGTGATGAGATTAGTTCTCAACACTAAACAAAACAAAACAATGACAACAGCATTGATAAAAACAACAACAAATCCATTGCAAAAAGAGAAACTATGAAAGAAGCTATAATAGACCTCTGGTAACAAAAGTAATAAATAAATAAATAAATAAATTAAGGCCATATGCCGAAGCACCTGTGATGACTTCAACGAACCACACAAACAAACGCCACCTGGACACGACCAATTTACTCTCACTGAGCTTTCGCAGACAGTAAATTAAAGGTAGAGTGAGCCTGAGAAAGTTCTTGACCTCCAGGCTGGACAAATGGTCCTCCATTTTTTTAAGATAAGCAGACGGCATTTATTAAATATAAAATAACAGCACTGGAATCGGGCATATCAGAAGAGGAGTAAACAAAGGCTAGTGAAGAAAAATGACGAGGCAAGCCAAAAGAGACCATGAGAAAGATACGGCCACAAATATTAAACATAACAGCAAGGTGTTCTTTTTTAAGTACAAAGAGGTAAAGAACACAAGTGTGGGTGCATTGAGGAATAGCACAGGGAGATTGGTTCATGATGAAAGTGAGACTATTAAACCGAGTAGTTAATCTGATTCAACATTTATGTGAGAAAAGTCAAGGGATTTACAAACTATAGCTGAGATAATACAACTAGAGACGAGATATATCTAGGGGGTGAGGAAAGCCTTTAAAAAGACATCCATGGAGGAGTCATCATGCCTGCTGTAGGCTTTATGGTTAGGGGGGTGGGCTTGGGATCTTAGGGTCCTGAGTTCAAATCCTGTTTGGCTGTTGAGTTAATACCAGGTGGGGTATCTTCAGCCTGTCATCCTTCTGAGGTTGGCAAAATGAGTACCAGCTTGCTGGTATCCTGTGTCGGAGTGGTGACTTGTACAGGATTGTGCCCAATAGCCAAGGAGACTGCTTAGGTTGCACCAATGCTCTGCACAGATTATGGTCCTGATGGATGGATGGATGGAGGAGTCGATGAAGTGAAGAGGCAGCTTGAAAAATTAAGGGATGATCTTAGCTCCAGGGCTGGATCATGTGCTTTGAAGAGTATTGCGGGAGGTGGCAGAGGAGATAAGTGTGGTGTTAGCAGATCTCATTAAAATGCGTTTCTCCTTTTAAAACAGAAATTTTCTTCATATTTCCTCCCCGTTTGCTGCAACCGAGTCTTAAGCTATCTTAGCAACTATGAAAAACGAAGCGACTTTCGAGGAATTAATTATAAATCCAAAGAGGGAGTGCGAACACTGTTTTGGAATTTGTTGAGACCTCATCTGGAATATTGTGTGCAGGTTTGGTGACCACATCCTAGGAAGGACAGAGCTGCCAGATAGCAGGTACAGCGTCGATCTACTCGACCGATTCCAGAGTGAGACAGAATAAGCTCCGAGGAACAGGTTAAGGAGACAGGACTTTATGCAGGATCTGCCAAAAGTCATGACTGTATTTCAAACAGCAATGTAGGAAACAAGAAGTACGTTGTACTAAATATATAAGATGGATATGAAAGAACACCCTTTGGAGAGTGTTCACAATATATTTCGTGAAAATCACATCCAGTAAGTAACCGCAATGGGCAACCACACAAAATTGTGCCCGCTGCACAACACAATCCATCACTGATGCCAGTGCTTCCAACTGAATGTTAAGGATTTCTCTACAGATATTGTCCTTTAGTTCCTGTAAGGTCTTGGGTTTTGTATGGTACACCCTGTCCTTCAGATATCCCATTGATGTGTGTGTGTGTGTCTGATTTTCTAACCCACTGGAAGCAGTTGAAATTTGGTGGTTGTACATGGTGGGAGTGGGGGGGGGGAGTGCCCAGGAGGGTTTTCGGCATTAAAAAAAAATCAATCGTGGGGGCCAGACGCAGATTCTCTGTTGGAAAGTGTAAACATATCATTTTTAATTTTAATAATATATTTTTCTCATATTAAATGTGTATTAAAAAAAACCCCTTCGTGACGTCTGTGCCTGCCCCATTGTTCTCATCCCAACTCCCCCTACACCCTTCCCAGTGAATTTAATCAAGAAACTGATACATTCAATCAATGTGGCATTGATGACATAGCACAGGCTTGATGGGCAAAATGGCCTTCTCCAGCATCAAAATTCCTTGTGTATTCATCATGCATTCATATTTGGAACACCATGTGATCCATGAACCGCTCACTGCATCATTACACTCTAATCGCAGCAAATATAATCCCAGAGTCAACAAAATCAATAAATACGGTACATACTCTCACCGTCAATAACGACTGGAACACTTTGGGAAATCAGCTTTCCCATTTTTAAGAACAATATTGTTACCGAGTTCATATTGACATAAACATGATACATGGAATGAAAAACAAATCCCATCAAATAATGGATCATTTGTGGATCCCTTGAAGCTCACCTCATTCGTGATGGACCAGATAACGCAGTAAAAGATACGGAGGGGGTTGGTCCCTGATTCTCCATGTGCCAACCCAATATTTGGCACATAGAGAGTCGGGGATAAACCAAATAACGTAATTCTCCAAAACACAGCATGGGATTCTTAACAAGCAGACGGCTGGCCTATCACCCACTGGGAAGGATCACCTGCTCTACAAGGTGGCACCACCTACCCGGAGGCTCGCTAAATTTGACGAAGCAGATGAAAATCACTGAAACAAGCAGACCCTCTTCACGTCCCATATATGAGAAATGACGATCAAGTCACACTCATACACATCCCGTGACGAGTGTTTCTCGGTTCACTTTGTTGAAGACAATCCAGAGTGGCATCTTTGCCCTCAGAAGGGACGTGCTTCCATGTCTGCATGTATCTCGTTTCACACAGCCTTTCCAATGGCTTCGGAATAGGTTTGGGCGTAAATTGTTTTTTGCAGATTTGGCTTCTACAGTCACAAAGCCACCTGTTGCACAGGTACAACTTATCGGTTCAGCCTATGAGAAACCCATTGGCCTTAAAGACTCAGATCAAGTTCCACAAATAATTTCAAGATGTCCGATTACCTCGCGAGGTTCACCTTACAAGGTGTGATCAAAAGATTGTAGATTAAAAGCCCAGACACTTTACAACAATCTGTACCCGTGTTTATGCTGACAGCAAGGCCTCAGTTTGCCAAGGCCGACATTGACATTGTGAGTGGTCAGGACCTCAACCATTCAACTATATTTCACACAATTTGGTGCAGAATGCTGCGATGAGTGATGATTCTCGCAATTTCACTCAAATGGACTCTCTCTCTCTATCGAGTGCAGCCAGTGGCTGCTGGTTGCATCATTGGTTGGGACGCAGCTATGCCGCTGATGCCGCTATGTCCCCCTTACCAGTACACTGGTGCTCATTTTGCCGACCTCGGAGGGATGACAGGCTGAGTCAACCTCCTGGTGTATTTTAATTCAGCGGCCAACGGGGCTTGAACTCAGGACCCTAGGATCCCAAGCTGCCACCCTAACCACGAAGCCAACACCAGGCTAACTCAAATGGATTGAGATCCAAGGATTGTGGTCTTTGGCATTGCTGCAATTTTTCTGCACAAGGTCTCCGCTTCACTCTTCGATGAGTGGATGATTAGGCATGAGGGTCAGGGGACCGGGGGGTGGGGGGGATGGAGGTATAGATTTCTAAAAATATGTATCATCAGTATTGCACAAGGGCAGCACAATTGCTTGAATTCACCTTCAGCGATTGTTGAGTACACTACAGCTTTCATTCTGAAATTCAGAAGCATGAAGAGTTCAAATGAACATCTCCAACACTGGATCACATGGTTGTCATCCTGCAAAACCATATGAGGAAAATATTTTCTTTTCATTTTTTGGAAGAAAAAAAATTGTTTTCCTTTGTTCTCGAAAATATATATTTTTTAATGGACTCATGGGTTGTTCGCGTTCTCGACGGTTGTTTTCCAACCTTCACAAAATGATCAATGGGTGTGGTGACCTTGTGAGGTCACTGTACGGGCAACCTCAAGATTGTGGGCATGCGAAAGCATTCAAATAATTTGAAGGCAAAATTCCTTGCATCTGTTGTTACCATCATGGTGACAATGAGGTGAACGTGCACATCTCCATATAAATTGACAAACATATGTCAAAGATTTTAATCTCTCGGCAGCAAATGACGCAAGAGTTCTCTCTTCGCAACAGATGCCGTGGTATCTTCAAGGTCCACAAAATAAATCAATTGGGTCCGAGTAGCCGACTCTGCACGATGCCAAGGACGGTGTGTTCCCAGATCCATCACCACCCACTGCAGGCACTGCAACAGAGCTGCTGTTCTTTTGGGATTTGACTCCACAGAGGAACAAATAAATTATTCTTTGTTTGTTTGCGGCACAAGGTGGCAGGATTGCATCATTGGCTGAGGGCGCAGCTGTGCAAGTGATGCAATGCCCTCTGCTGGTCAGGGCAGGAATTTGAAATTTGTTCAGCGTGCCGGCGACAGCTCGCCTATTCTTCGCGAAGGACACCATGGGATCACTTCAACCAACTAATACTGGCAGATGGGTTGCAAGTTTAACAATGAGCAGAGGGCTCAAAGGAGAGCACACTGAGCAATTCTATTGTCCCTCAGCCGACAACACATAGCCTTCCAGGGAGGTCTCCTGTCCAAGTAATCAGCCGGGTCAACTCTACTTCGCTTTGCAAGGTCTTATAGAATTTGGGGCACTCGAGTTGGCAGGTTTTTTTCACCTTGGTAGTCGATTACTCGTCACAACTTATAAATAAATACAATTATGAGTTCCCTTACAAAGAACCTCAATGCAGAAAGCCATTAGGCTCATCAAGCCTGTGCAATGGTTGCCAACCTATGTTTGTTTGTTCATGCTCTATCCTTTTTAAATTCTGAGGGTCAAGCAAGGAAGCAGCATGTAGCATTTTAAGTCTTTGGTTTGACTCGGTCAGTATCCGACTCATCGACCTTCCAGGCTCAGAGTGAACGCTCTTACCATTACACCACCAAACTTGAAGGCAATCCCTTCGTCATGATCTCACCTGTTACCTCACCACTTAATCACATGAAAGTTCACAATCTGTCAGGTTAAATGGGAGGAAAAACACCTTTTGTTCAAAGTCACACAAACATGACTAAATACAACACACACTGAACAAGCAGAACCTGTTTTCAAAAATGTCAGTCAACAAGGTAGTGAATGTAGGTGGTTTAAAGCAGAACAGACAGGTAAAGCCAGGTGCATTGTTGGTGAACAGTTGACTAATCGCAGAAAGAAGAGAGACATTCTAAATTCTGCAACAAACCTCAAATGAACCGAGAAGTGGGCCGAGACATGTGGCCTCAGATTTAACACGTAGTCAGCGGAATGGGAGGAGAAAGCTTCGGGATGAAATCCAACAAAAGAGCAGTAAAGGAGAAGAAAACCTGATTATATATTAGGGAATAATCCAAGTTGGGGCACCAAGAGGAAGCGGTGAACATGCCAGTAAACCTGAAGCACCAGTGAGTGCAGAGTAACTCAGCAGTCAAATGAGGAAGCAACGTTCCCTGTCCACAAGCATCAGGGGGTAGTTATAGCCCTCTATGCATCTAGTAGTGTCTCAAGCACACAATCGGCAAGGAGTGACCCCAGCAACTCCAGCAACCATGCATCGGAAAAGGGTTCCAGCCTCCAAGCACGGGGAAGATCTCAAGTCTGCAATGACGATGCAGCAATGGAAGAGGAAATTTACAGGACATCAAAATGAAAGACAGCTAATTGAGGATGCTATATACCAATGTGGATTTGTCACAGAATAAAATGCATATACTGAAACTACTTGCAGGGAAGTATGATCCTGACAATGTAAAGATAACAGAAATTGCATCGAAAGCAGGTGTTTTTAGACTGTTACCTGCATCAGTTGCGATCGAGGGGTATGGTATGCTTCCAAACATTGATGCGGCACAAAATATAAGAGAAGTTACAATCTACCCAAAAGTTGAACTCCACGCAGTGGATATGGAACTCACATTAGACTACCAATAAGCTGTTCGGTGCAAGATATTTTTTGAGACAGATGGCAGCGTACTCATCGGCTGCTTATAACCAGAGCCCGTTGAGCAGCAACAGGAATTTGGAGTTACTCTGTGAGTTACTTCATCACGCTGGTTAAAGAGGTGACACTCAAATCCTCATAGTGGGAGATTTTAACAATCCAGAAATTGACTGGCAAAGTTTGCATATGATTACTTGAACAGAACACCCAGCACAGGTGTTTGGACATACTGCAAGACACGTTTGTGCACCAACATGTCATAGAACTTACGAGGTATAAAAATGGTCATCAGCATACTGTGTTTGACCTTGACATCACTAATTATGTATCACAAACTGTCAAGTTGATTGATTACCTGCTGGCTCTGGGACTATGTGATCACAGTTGCTTCATAATGGAACTGAATGCTCGTGCTGATGCATCGACAAGTACGTCACATCGTCGTTTCAATGAAGAGAGAGGAATTTACGACAAGGTCAATGAGAAACTGCGGATTAATGACTGTAATGACGGACCCAGAAAACTGTACTGTGAAGAGGGTTGACTAATGTTTACACAAATATTGGAAATGTAAGTGCAGGACTGTACACCAAAGTATGCACCGAAACAGACTAGGTGTAAGAGCATCTACATGACAAAGAGGGCTTTGACTCAATCTGAGGCAGAAACAATGAGCATGGAAGGAGTTTCTCAAATCATGAAGTCATACTGACCTGTCAAGGTACAAGCATTTGAATAATGACCTTCGTGCTCCCACAAGGAACCTTAACAAGGAGTTTGAGAAAATAGTGAGGGATGTGAAGAGCCTGAGAAAATCATAGTGCAATGTAACTAGAAGGACCAAGATGAGAGTCAAAGTTGGAAGTCTGATGAAGGATCACAACACCATTGCCACATTTGATCAAGAGAAGGATGACACCTTCAACACGACATTTGAAGAGGTGTTCACCATTGAGGACACATCTCAGATGCTACAGGTCCCTAACAAAGGGTAAAAAGCCTGTGTTAAGGCCAATTGTAAACAGATAAGATAGTCAGCAATAAGTTGAAGAACTTGAAAGTCAGCAAATCTCCTGGTCCAGACATAATTCATCAGAGAGTGCTCAAAGAGGCAGCTAATGAGGTACCACCCAATCCCCATCAATAATCTTCAACAAATTAATGGAAGATGGTGCTCTATAATGTGAATGGAAAGACACCAATATCACTATATTTAAGAAAGGGAATCCGTAAAGAACCCAGGAACTACAGAACTGTCCGCTTAACACCAGTGGTTGTGAAGGTCATGCAGTCGATAGGTCAGAGATGGCAGTGTAAAGAACAGGATGTCACATGACTTGTTTTGCCATGCTCAACATGGGTTCACCCCTTGTCGGTCTTGCATAATGCAGCTCCTGTGGCAGTTGGAAGACTGGACTAGATCAATGGATGACAGAGTGCCTATTTACGTCATTTTTCTCGAGTTGTCCAAGGCTTTTCATTCGGTCCCCCACAGAAAACTCTGAGAGAAATCAAGACCATTTGGTATTGAAGAACTACTTATCACATGGCTGGAAACTTTCTCACCAATACACAACAAAGAGTGATTGTGAACGGAGCAGTCAGACTGGGCAGATATTAGTTATGTAGTTCCGTCATCAAGTCGTCACTGACTTCTGATCATGTCCAAACATCTCTATCCTGTACTGCTTCTTGGCACTCTAGTTGCAAAAGCTTTGTTACGGCCTTTGCCCCATCAATCCAGCACAAACAAAGTTTGCCTCTTCCTCTTCCTCTTCCTCCCACAACCCCATGGAGCATGGTTGATTTCTCCAGACTTTTGTTTTCTGCACTCATGATGTGTCCAAAGCCTGACAGTTTCTGTTTTAACATCAGTGCTTCCAATGTACATGGTGGTCTCATTTATTCAAGCACTGTTTTGTTTGTTTCCCTCACCAAAGGATTCGGCAGGCTCTTTCAGGGCTCTCTGCTGACGATCTCAAAGTTAAGTTTCCGGTCGTTATCTGTCCCGTTTTAACTGTTTATTTTCTCACCTGCATGTTACTGTGTGTTTCCTAGTTCGGTTTTGTTTCAAAAATCGTGCTATTTTGTGAGTTTTCGTCGACCTTGTCTTACAGAGTGCTTGAGGCCTACCGGTTCCCTCGGTGTACGATCGTGTTTATTTGTATTTTCTCCCCATTACCTTCAATTTCTATCTTCCACACTTTCCCAAACATCCCCCATCCCTCACAACTAAACATTCTTATTTCTTGTCTTAAATCTCCCCCCCCCCCCAAAAAAAATACCTTTCCCCTTGCACACTCATGAGTCTCGATCCTTATTCTTCTTCTTCTTCTTTCCCCCTGGCACACCAGCTTTATTCTACTGAGCTGACCCTCTCGCGCCATTACCTTCACGATTTATTCCGATCTACAACGACCATTCCCGAATCTACTGTTCTTCAAAAATACATCAAAAATAATAATCTTCCTTGTATCCTTTCGATCTCTTCACCTCCTCTAACGACGTGTCTCTCGAGACTCTTCCTGTACTTTTCATCGACCCAGCAGCTTCACACTGCGTTTACCATTCCAAATTCAGCACAGACTTCCACGATTTTACTTCAACCTTCCCTTTTCCGAATGTTATGCAATCCTTATTTAAAATAAATAATTTCACTTTTGACGATACACCTCCCAGAGCCAAGTGCTTCTCCCACAACCACGTGATCTGTTCACACCCCCTGCGTTTAACGATCCAATTTCACCATTCACTTCACGATTTTTTCTACAACACTTCCATGACCTAATCTGATGAAAACTCTCTTCAAACAATATATAATAATAATAATTAATAATATAAAACGATCTCTTATAATGCTTCATCTTCCTCTTTCACACTGTGGTACTCTTCTACTATTTAAACAGACTGCTCTCAATTCGACCTCTCCTTCATACCTTGCCGAACAAAACCAACTGTTACAGTGTTTCTTCTCGCATTCTCTGAATTCGCCTTTATTGCATCCATCAAGAAATGTGTTTAGCTGCATCTTGACCTAAAAGTTTAAAAAAAACCCAGTTTGCTATGAATGTTCGCTTTCCATCAACCATTCTTTTTTCCCATTTTCAGTGCCAACTCACCCCTTCACCCCTCACTCTCAAAGCAACCATCACACTCTTCTCCCTCCAAGCCTCCCTCTCACCCCTCTCTCCAAAACTCCCCCCTCACCTTTCTCCCTCAACTCTCCCCACTCACCCTTCTCCCACCATTCACCCCCTCACTCACCATCCACAAAGCTCTCCGACCACTGCCCTCTCACCTCCATCTCTTCACTCCACCTCCTCAAATCCTCAACTGCCTTCTTCCCCCTCTCTGTCCCCCCTCTCCCCCATCACCACAGAGCCTTTTCTCCTCCTCATCGCCCCCTCCCTAACTATTCTGCAATCCCCACACTCTTTCAACAACCCTCCTTACCTCCCCCCCTCGTCCCTTGTCCTACCCTCCCCCTCCCTCCCACCCACTGCACCCAAAGCCTCCTCCCCTCTCTTCATTAACAGTGTGGACCTCAAATATCCGGGGCCTTCGCTCAAACCTTTCAGATCTTCCCATACAGGTTGTCACTGACAAACCAGACATAATCTGCCAAACAGAAAGTTCTTCCCTCAAGACGTCTCTGACTCCCAAGTATCTCTCCCTGGTTACTCCCTCCTCCGGTGTGACAGACCTGAGCCTCGTCCTGGTGGAGGAGTTGCTCTCTTCATCAAAGACTATTCCTCACTCTCCATTGCACTGCCTCACCCCCTCCCACACCCCAGGAATACCTCTGGCTACGGCTTCCCCTCCACTCCCACCTCATGTTTAAATGTGTACTTACCATCCACCAAACAGTGATGACTCCATTTACACCTCACTATCCGAAAACAGGGACCAACTTCTATCTTCTCATCCAAACTCTCTCTCTCTCTTCCTCATATGTGGTGACTTCAAGTGTCATCATGCCAGTTGGCTAGGTGTGGTACCTCTCTCACCTGTCATGGCACTTCAGCAAAAGCTTTCTGCGACTCATTGGGACTGACTCAATTGGTCAATTTCCCAACCCGCATCTCAACCAATGGTACTCTATCTCTTCTGGATCTGATTTTGACAAATTTCCCTGAAAATATCTGCTGTCTTCCTCTCTCCAATCGGATCTTCTGACCACGTGCTTGTCAAAGTGGACATCTCTCTGGCTGTTATCAGAGAACCACCTCAGCACCGTCGAGTCTGGCATTTCACTCAAGCCGACTGGCAGGTCTCCAAGCAGCTATAAACTTCTAGACTGGTCTGCCATCGCAAGTTCTACAACATTAACTCATCCTGGGAATTCTTTCAAAGAACTTGCTCTTCCTCATGCACAGATTTACACCTCGAGTCCTCATTGTCATACCCTTCCTCCCACCCATGGTTTACTGAAGCTTGTGGCGAGGCAGGTGTCCTGAAACACTTGCCTTGGTTCATGGAAAGCAAACCCAACTGAGGGTAATCTCAGTTCCTTCCATAAAGCTTGGAAAAAGTGTGTATCTATCCTCAGGAGGGCCAGAAAACAACATCTTTCAAAGTCAAGTCTGAACTTTCAACCTCTCTCCCTCCTCAAAATCCTGGTGGTGTTGAAAAAAAAAATCGGTTTCTGGTGTATGTTCCCCTCCATCCCCTCCTTACCTCAAATGGCCGCACTGCCGTAGGTGAAAAGGCTGAATGCCTAAACTCGGTGTTTGCATTGAAATCTGTGTCCAAAACCCATCGCTTTCTCGACCCGCCTTCCCCAGTCACGCCCAACTGTCCCTGGACTCTGTGTCCTTTTCTCCTGACAAGGTGAGAGCTTGCTGTCAAACCCGACTCAGATTCTGCAACCGGTCCAGACGGCATCAGCCACGTGTCAAAAAACCTGCTCCTCTGCTCTTGCTCACCTCTGTCTGTTCTATTCACCTTCTCATTTGCTCAAGGTCATCTGCCATCTGCTTGGAAATCAGCAAACATTACTGCCCTGCATATAAAAGGTGCAAAAACAGATCCCTGCAACTACAGACCAATCAGCCTTCTCCCAATCATCAGCAAGGTTATGGAATCCATCATCGCTTCAGAAATTAAATCCGTCCTCTTCTCCAATGGCTTGATTTCCGATCATAAACTTGGTTTCAGACCAGGTCACTCTACCCTGGATATGCTGCTTCTGCTCTCCCAACAATGGATGGAGGTCCTCAATGCCGGATATGAAATCAGAGCCATATCCGGAGACATATCGCGTGCTTTTGACATGATCTGGCACCCTGCCCTGCTCACCAAACTCTCTTCCTATGGTATCCAAGGCCATCTCAACTCATGGCTCGCAGACTTCCTCTCCTGTCGCAGTCAACGTGTGGCCCTAAATGGAGTTCTTTCATCCCCTCTTCCTGTCCAGGCTGGAGTTCCTCAAGGTAGCATTCTGGCCCTGTTCTTTTTCTGGTTTTCATCAATGATCTCTCCGACTCTCTGGAAAATCCTCTTATCTCTTTGCTGATGACTCCACCCTCTGCCGTACCATTTTCATCCCTCAGACTGGCATGCAGCAGCTTCTTCGCTCACTGCAGTCCTGGTAAAATCACAAACTTGTCCAACACGTGGAACAGTCTTTCAATCCGGACAAATCTCACACCTCACTATGTCTCTCCGAAAGGACTGTTTAGAACCCCCCCCCCCCATGCGCCCCTCCATCCACTTTCTCAACAATCCCTGGAAGAAGTCCTTTCTTTCAAGCTTCTGGGTCTCACTATCTGCCATGACCTTTCCTGGGAAAGCCACATTTCCAACCTGGCCTCCAAAGCCAATCGCCGACTGGGAATCCTCCATCATGCAAAGTCCTTCCTCGGCCACCTGAGCTCCTGACCACTTACAAAACTATCGTCCGCAGCCTGATGGAGTACTGCTCTCCACTCAGGGCTGGTGCTCCTGCCTCCCACCTTTCTCGGCTTCACGCTGTGGAAACCAAGGCATTTCGGATCATTGGCATCTCCCGCGATGAGGCTGAGTCTTTGGGCCTCTCACTCTCTCACCGCAGGCTGGTCGGTGGTCTTTCTGTCTTCTACCATCTTCTGTCCAGCCTCGTCCCCCTTGCTGTCTCTGCGATTTGTCCCCTCCACATTTCTGCAGGGCGCTCAAGGTCCGTCAACAACCCCCTTCTGGTAAAACTACGAAAATGTCCTACCCTGATGAGTGAAGGTGAGCATGATGACATGCTCACCTTCACTCTTTCATTCCTCTTTTTTTCCCGCCTTTGGAATAAACTCACTCCCTCTATTCAATCACATTCTTTCCCCAGCCTTCAAAACAGCTGTTCACCACGACCTCTTATCATCCCCCATCCAAATCCTCGATCTTTTCTACCCCCAAATCCACCCAAGCCCACCTCCTTCAAATTCCTTGCTTTCCTTCCTGAAAGTCCCTGTAATGTCCATCTTGTATTCCCCATGTTCCCTGCCCCATCACTCTCAGGTTAGGTCAGGTATGGGAGCATGCGCCAGAGCAGCGCGTCGCTGCATCCACTTTCCACCGGTACTCCAGGGGCCTCCGTCTGGCCATCCCTCAGGCAGATGCCTGCCATCCCCATCTCCTTGAGATGATGGTCAACCTGCTGCAACCACAAGGCACATGGTCGGCCCATTGGCCTCCTCCACTCATGAGACTCCCTCGCTGCGAGAATCTGGTGAGCAGGATCAGCATCAGGAAAACGAGCCACATGTCCATACAGCCGCAGCTGATGCTCACGGACTATGCAGGTAACAAATGTCATTTGAGTCTCTCTCAGCAACCGCTCGTTGGACACAAAGTCCGACCAGCGATAGCCAAGGATTCTCCGAGGAGACCTGGTACCAAAGGAATTAAGTCTCTGTCTCAGATCCTTGGTCAAAATCCAAGTCTCGCATCCATAGAGCAGACTGGAAGCACCAAGGACCTGAAGACTCTGACTTTCGTCCTCCCGCACAGGTACAGGCAGCGCCACACCGAATTTCCAGTGAATCCATGACTCCCCAGGCCCGTCCCAGACATCTATTGACCTCTGACTCATAGCCAGCAGAGACATGAATATCACCTGCCAAGGTAAGTGAATCTCTCCACGACCTCAACATCCTCACCACAAACAGGCACAGACAGGACAGCAGCATCCAAGATGTCATTGAAAGCCTGGATCTTAGTTTTGACCCAGGAAACCTGTAATCCCAGTGGCTCCGACTCCTCATTCAGCACCTCGAGGGCCTCATAAGGATATCCAGTGTCTCCACAAAGATGACTGCATCATCTGCGAAATCAAGGTCAGAGATCTTGACATTCCCAAACGATGCACCGCAGCTTGATCTCTCCGACATCCTCCCTAGAATCCAGTCCATACAAGTGCTGAAAAGTGTGGGGCCAGTACACACCCCTGCAAACTCCAGTAACAACTGGAAATAAGTCAGAGATGGTACCACCACATCTCACAGCACTCTCAGTACCAGAGTAGAGTTCAGACATCAGATCGATCAGTTTTGCTGGCACCCCACGAAGACCAAGAATCCTCCAGAGGGCATCCCGATTCACTGAATCGAATGCTTTACAGAGATCAACATAGGCTGCAAGCAGCCCCTGCGGAAACTCTCGTCTGTGTTCGGTGAGGACCCGAAGAGCAAGGATACGGTCAATCGTTGACCTCTTTGGTGTAAAGCCTGACTGCTCTTTCGTTTCTTTCATCCCTCTCCCTTCCACAGATCTCCGAGTGTCTTTATTCCCCACTGTTTTGTCCTTCTCACTCCCGCCCTCTTGTCTCATGTCCCCTCCCCCTTGCATAAATCCAAACTGCCTTTTGTCAATCTTCACTTTCTTCCTTATCCCCTTCTCCAACACCCTTTCCAATACCTTCATTCCACGCTCCAGTAACTTTACTGCTATATACGAACCAGAGTCCAGAGGGTCACCTTTCCCCTTGTACAGAGGGACGATGGTACTCAGTTCCCAATCCACTGGAATGCGGTCTTCTATCACCACCAGATTACAGATCTCTGTCATTCTCTTCACACCCCAACTTCCCACTGCCGTCAACATATCTTCCACAACTCCCGTCAGCCCTCCTGCTTTTCTACTCTTCACTGCTCTTATCGCTTCCTCAACTTCCTTCTCAGTTATCTTCTCTGTCCTAAACTTGGGTTGCTGTCCATGTTGCCATCCCATTCATTCTCTACCCTCAAACAACTTTCTATATAGCTCTTCCATCTTCCTTTAATTCCATCTGGGTCCACAATGATTTGTCCCACTTCATCCTTCAAGAAACTCACCTCCGCCACATCGCACCTCTTTTGCTATCTGCTTTGCAATCCTAAATACCACTCTCTGACCCTCTTCAAAATCCAAATCTTCTCTGAGCATTTTCCTGTGTGCCTGCTTCGCCTTTGCTACCTCTTTCTTTGCAGCCTTCTTGGCTGCCTTGTAACTTTTATACACTGCTTCTTCTGCCACCATACCCTTTGCCTTCTGCCACTCCTTGAACTTCTTCCTCTTCTCATCACTCCTCTTTCCAACTTCACCATCCAACCACCATGTTTCCAAGTGCCTTTTTTCCATCCTTTTGTCCATCCACATACCTCACCAAAGACTCCCAACAGACTATTTTTCATTGACATCCAACCACTTTCAAGCTTAACCACATCATCCTCTACCATACTCAACCTCTCTCTTAATCCCTCCTTCACTGTCACCTTTGTCAACCTCCACACCTTCATCCTGGGTTGGTACTTCACCCACCGAGCTCTCCTCGCACCTTTCATCCTTATGTCGCAGACAACCAAGTGGTTCTGTGAAACAGCCTCCTCCCCAGGGATCACCTTTGTGTTCTTGAGGTTCCCCCTATCTCACCTACGCACCATCAGGTCATCAACAATTGTCGTTGACCCACCTGATGTTTATGTAACAAGCTTATTATCCGCTTTCTAAAATCAAGTATTACAAATCAACAAGCCAGCTCCATCAGCAAACTCCAAAATCCTTTCACCTTCTCCATTCCTCACACCATGTCTGTAACCCCATGGACTCCCTCAAAACCATATCTACTCCTTCGCATATGTCTATTCAGATCTCCTCCCACCACAACAACTTCCTCATCTTTCACATTTTCCATCAACTTCTCCATCACACACCAGGACTTGTCCTTCTCTTTATCACTCCGACCAACCTGAGGGGGTATTCCGAGATGACATTCACTAAGAGCTTTCCAATCACCATTCTCACTATCGTCAACCTTTCGCTCACTCCACTCACACTCACCACACTGTCTACAGACTCCTCAGAAAACAAGACACCAAAACCATACACACCTTTCGGGCACCCTTGCCACACAAACTTGGACTTCTGTCCCTGCCTACCCTTCAGCATTCTCGCACCACTTCCCTTCCATCTCGTCTTCTGTACACAACATATGCCCACTCTTCTTCTGACCAATACTTCCACCGGTTCTTCAGATCTCCCTGTCATTATCATGACATTCCATGTCCCAAACCTCAGAAACCGATCTCCACGTGGGGCATCAGACATTTGGTCGTCATGAATGGAGTAATTTCCTCCCTTGCTTCGATCGGGTTCCCCACCTTGGATTTTTTGACAGAGGGGCTGAGGACCCCCACCGGGATACTTTGGACTGTACCCTAACCATACATAATTACACTCATCATGGTTCCCTTTTTGAGGCAATGTTTTACGGCCGGATGCCCTTCCTGATGCCAATAATCGCCTCTTACGACGTGCAGGGATACGGTGTACCTATTCTAAACCGGGGCAAACACGAGTCACCTTTGAGAGATGGGGCCAAAAACGATGTATTGCATGATATTTCAAAAAGTTGTGGCCAAGTTGACAAAACTAGATGGATAAGTTGGGTAGATGACAAGAACAATCCAATTAGATTTTGGTTGAGCTCAGGATCCAGATCCGACTTATTATTGGGATACAAAACGTAAACTGTTCAGCCTGGTGGAGGTATGCACTCTACCAAGTGCCGTTCAATTTATTAACTGGTTTACGAGAACTCTCGCCATAAACAAATCAAAGCAGTTGTCACAAGACAAGATCTGTTCCTATAATCACCATAGACGACAACCACCAAGTGGAAGTGTGCAAGCCTGTATTTTCAGCATTAGTCTGGCACACATTTCTGCTTTCAGACTTCCGGAGAAAGAAAGGAAAAAATAAAAAAAAAACTTAAATTTGAAGGCTTGCCACCGGAGGGTTTGTGTACTGTGTGAGTGAGTATATGTGACAACACTTAGTGAGAAAACTTCACCAATGGCATATGACAAAAAATGGGGTAGTTTAACTTGTGCAAAATTATGCAGCCAAATTAAAGTTTCACACTTTTAAAGTATTCTTTGCAATATTTCCACGTAAAATGACAGTGTCGTTCTAGTTATATAAAGAATTGCTGTCTTCAAAGTAAAATATGACAATGAATCCATTCATAAAGAAGATTAAACAAGAGCAAGAATTGCTTTTCACAACATGTCCCCTACCGATGTGATATTTTCTAAGTCCAAAAAGGGCATAACTGAAGAATTGAAGAAACATCCTGAAACTCGAACTTGTTCTGTAACTTATCATAATAAAGGCATCTATCTACCAAGTTTCAGTTGAATATGATAAGGGGTATGGGGAAAAAAGTCGAGAAACCACAGGTCAGACGGACAGACATATGGAGAACAGACCAATAGTCCCTCCAGTGAAACCGGTAGAGGACTAATCAGTGGGCATGTTGCTATGTGGTTTTGCACTAGTAAGAGACTTAATATAGGATTTTGGTAAATGGAAATGGTCTTGCGTTTACAAATTTATACCTCGACTCCCTGCCTCACACTTTTCTCAGATTGACGCAGTGGAAACTAAGACCTTCAAAATCATGGGGATCTCAGCGATGAAGCTGGGCCTTTTGGCCTATGTAATTCACATCGCAGGCAGGTGAGTGGTCTATCTGTCTTATACCACCTCATTCTGGTCTTGCACCCTCTGTCCTTTCCGTGTTCGGTCCCTTTCCCCTAAGGATTCTGCAGGGTGCACGCAGTCTGCCCAATAACCCCGTTCTGGTGAAACTCCCAAAATCTGGACTCACTGCTCATCTCCACTCAATCATTCCTCTTTTTTTGTTCTGCCTGTGGAACCAACTTCCTCAATTTCATTCTTCCTCTCCAAGGCTTGAAAATGGCTCTTCACCACCACCTCAGCTTTCATCCCCCATGCACAACCATCATCCTTTTCTACCCCCATTAACTCTCCCCATGCCCACCTCTTTTTGAATTTCCAGTTATTCCTTCCACTTCTGGTGATTGAGATTTTGTAGCTGCATCCATCTTGCTCACCCCCCTTGTTGTCCTATCCCCTTCTTCTCATTCTTCCCCACGTCTCTTGGCCCTCCAAGTCTCCCTCTATTTTGTCCTCAACCTTGCTGTTTGCATGTCCCCCCCCCCAACCACCTCCATACTACTGTTCTTTTCACTCTGTTATGTCCTGGTCGATTCTGTGGTCAAGCTCCTCCATGAGCCTCGACTCTGTGTACAAAAATAAATATATGCACCACTGGTCGAAAGTTTGAGAACACCCCCATTTTTACAGTTTTTACTGAAATTTAAGCATTTTAATGTTTCAATGTACAGTACTCTGAAATTAAAGCATAGAACAAATAAACAATTGCACATAAAAAATAAATCATGGAATTGTTTTGTTGAACAAAATTTAACCTAAATTTTTGACTCATAAAAGTAGTCACCTTTTGCAGATATAACAGCTGAACATACTTGGGGGCATCTTTTCCAATGGAATCAAATATTGTTCAGAAAGTTCTTCCCAACACTGTTGCAGAAGTTCCCACAAATGTGTTGCACTTGTAGGTTGCTTTGCTTTCACCCTTATGTCCAGTTCATCCCAAACCAGCTCGAGTGGGTTTAAGTCTGGAGACTGTGCTGGCCATTCCATGATTTGAAGCCTACCGTCTTGTTCTTTTCTTCTAAGGTAGTTCTGACATAGCCTGGAGGTATGTTTTGGGTCGTTATCTTGCTGTGGGATGAACCCTGACCAACAAGGCATAGACCAGAGGGTATTGCATGGCGCTGCAAAATGCGTGGTAGCCCTTTTGGTTCAGGGTGCCAGTCACTCTGTGCAAGCCGTCGACTCTGGTTCCAGCAAAAGAGCCCCAGATCATCACGCTTCCTCCTAGCAATATATTACTTCCTGCAGTGCAATATTATCCAAATAATGCTTGAGAGGGTGTAGCAACACCGTCTGTTCCAA
>CM068967.1:21214275-21228417 GCA_035128595.1 Eptatretus atami | reverse complement strand
CTACGTAGGTTAAATGGAACGTGCTGTAGTGTAAGGGATTACGTGGGAGCACGAGGTAGTTAGGGGAGGTAGTGAGCAGGATGGAAGAGTTCAGCGGTGTGAGTTGGGAAGTGAAATGGAAAAGGTACATGTTGAGTGAGTGACGCCAGCGGGTCTGAGTGCATGGAGTGATTGTGGAATGCATGGTACGGTGAGTGATTGGGGGGAGGAGTGATTCCCACCCAAGGGACCCCGGGGTCAGAGTAAAGTGAGGTAGCTGGGTTAGTCAAATTGACAAAAATGGAGGTCGTTTTGCTGTTGGTGGGAAAGTAGGCTCGATACCCGCTTGAGTGACTTCCTGTTGTTGCTAATGTGCATCTTCTCCTTTTTGACAATGACTGTGCTTGTCGTCTGGCTTCACGAATCTGTTCCACAAGGAAGGTGAAACAGCTCAGTCTTGTTGCTTCATCTCGACGAAAAGCTTCTCCAGTTACTTGGGGGTCTTATTGGTTCCTGTTCACTCTGTTCGATTTCCTTCCCCCTTTCACCTCCTGCCTGACTTCAGACTTGACTTCTTGTACACATCAAACACTACGTCCACCCTCTCGTACCTGCACCATAGGGATTCCACCTTTGGGATGATGTCCTTCTTTAGCATTTAGTCATCAAAATCTTTGAAGTGCGTGAGGTAGGGCATTGATAAGTGCTGCACGCCATCAATGATGACTGCATCTCCCCTTGGTTCTAAAACTTTCGGGATGTTCACTTGCCTTCAAGAATTTCAGCCAGCTGTGACTTCATTTTTTTGAAGTTTTATTTTTTTCAAATTTTTCAAAATTTGGATTTTCAAAGCCAATCAGCAGATTTGATCAGAAAGCCCTGCCAGAACAGAAATGCCAAATTTGATGCTGTTTGTATTCATATTTGCACGATTTTCTACTATCGACTACACTAGAAGGCGAGGCGAGAGAAGTAAAAAAGTGTGAGCCAGCAACGCACCTTCGCCAACAAATCGGTGTCCACACCCGAACCGCTGCTGGCGCCACCGACAAGGCGTGAGAAGGAAGACGCATCGACCAGGAGTTGACGGAGAATCGAGAACATACAGGACGGCGCCCGCGATATGAAACGAGGAAAGAAAGCAAGTTGATGCGTAATGGCGAGGGAAGAAGTGAAAACCAGAGAGGAAGACAATACGCGAAGAAGTGTGCAAAGCCCGCAGTAGAGCGCACCAAAAAGAAAAAGAAAGGCGCGCGACCCAAAAAATCATGTGAAGGAGTAGCGCGTGTAGAATAGGGTCGAAGGGGTGCATGGGGTCGGAGTGACAACTGGACAGAAAGACACAGTGTGGAATCGCCCAATGTAAGGAGGGATGAAAAAGCAGATGCCGGAATGAGTGAGGCGCGGGTCAGTCACCACGGACCGTGTGGGTCATGGACGTCCACTGAGTTGATCATGAGTGTGAGGAACTGCCCGTGTCACAGCACCAGGGTCTAAAACCCCACGACAGACGATCTGCAAGTTGCCCTGCAAGACGTGATTGGCATTCAAGGCTGTTCGCGAGAAGGGTTGCATGGCAAGGCTGCCGGTGTCTGGCGACGGACGTGACACGCACCCACACATTTCAAGACGTTTTTCCGTTCACGTGATGACTACCTCTGGTGAGCGAGATGATTCTCCCCCCCCCCCCCCCGAATGATCTGTTGGGTACCCTTGTCTGTGTTTTTAGCTGTAAGTAGGTCACCCCCGATAAGCATCTCTCTTTGTCTCTTTCCTGGCATTTTGATGCGATTTTGCTTTGAATTAACTCATTAGTAATACCTCAGGAAAAGAAAACGTTCTTTTTATTTAAATTTATTTCATTATGAATAAGACATTTGTCGATTTCCTCCCTTCCTGTTTGTCCTTCCTTCCATTGTGTCTAAGCATTTGTCCGAACACCGAGATAGACTGAGGTGTACATACCACAGATTTGTCCAAAAAAATCGTCGGCAGCGCAACCAGGGATAAACGCTTGGCCCCGCCCTAATTACAATCTAATCACAGATAACATTGCGTGCTTTGCCAGAGGCAACGCGCTCCATTGCTCAGGAACCACTGACCTCTAGTTTAAACGGAATGGAGATTGAGCGGTGACACTGAACTCGTGTGTGGGTGCTGTCGTCGTTCTGCAGAAACAAAACCCACCATGCCACAACGTAGATTGTGAGCGTGGTGGCCCCTAGGTCCAGCTCTACGAGACAACCGAGGATTAACTCCCTGAGTGACAACTAGTGTCTCGGTACCCATGGCCTCGCCTTATAAGTATTAATATATATAAATTATATATATATGATATATTATGTTGAGGTTTCCCGCCGTCGCGGCGGAGCGCGACCGCTTTTAGCCAATGGCGGCCGCTCTCTCCCACCAACGGGCAAACCTAGTCGCAGCTTATTGGAACAACAGCGAAATTCCAGCTACGGATGTGTTTAACACACCACAGCCTTGTCAACTCTTTCTGTTACCCGGCGCTACAGGGTTCCGATCGCCTGAATGGGTCGATTTACCTAAATTAACGCGGCGCGCAGACTACCGAGAGATTGTACCCAACCGAACTCGTACGGAAACGAGCCGCTTAAGCAGCTCGCTCCGTTTCGTACTTGCCGAGGGCATTAACGCCAAGCCAGTCGGACCCATTTCTTATCGGTTTATTAAGAACCAACTAATTCCGAACTTTAATAATGGCAGTTCAAATCGACGAAAGGATCGCAACGAAGCGGAAACATTCACACAAGGACATTTATTATTATAGCACATAGTGCAGGCGAATGCACATACAATTGAGCGAGGCAAACAAAAGCAAGTGCCAATCAACCAAAAAGCAACGGACAAGAAGAACTACAACTGTTGCGTCTATTTATTACACTGTACAATTACTTTAAAAGGGTTTACTAAGGACATGGCGCCACATCTCTCATACAAAAGAACCCCGAAAAGGAAAGAGAAGAAGAAAAACGTGGACCGGTGGTGAATCCCGTGGCCTCCTACCTCCTTTCCCGACCTCGTCATGACAGACCTCTGCTGGCTTCTCGGGCCTCCGACCCTCGTCACGACAGACCTCTGCTGGGTCTCAGGCACCTCCGACTCGTCACAACAGGACCCTGCTGCGTCTCGGATCCTGCCGACCTCATGCAGGTGACAGAACCTCTGCTGGCGTCCGCGGCTCGACCTCGTCACGGACAGACCAGGAGGAGAGAGTTTAGAGACCAAGAGAGAGACTAGAGAGCTTTTAGCGCAGCGATCAAGAGAAGAGAGCACGATTTCTCCTTCAAGCACGTCTTTATAACCCCTCCCCCCCCTCCCTTTTCCCAGCGCGCGAGGAACTTCAGAAGAAGTCGTTTTCCCAGCTCAATCGGCGCGTTCCCTCGCCGCTGGCAAGTTCGTTATTGCTTCTTGTTTTTCGTCCTGTCACGTGTGAGAATCCACTCGCAGGTGTGGAAGTCTCCTGCGTTGGCTGGCGGAGTTGTTATTCGTTGGGGGGGGGGCATCTTCTGTTTCCCTCGCGAATGCAAGCTTCTGGGCAACCGTGTGCTTGAGGGGTGCGGAATGTTCGTCTGTGGTTGTGATTGTCTAATGTGCGTGGCTGGCATTTGTCGGTGGTCGTGATGGTGGTGGTGGTGCGGTTGTGGATTAAGGTGGATTGTGTTAAGCGGCGTTGTGGAGAAGTGGCTGTTGTTGAAGGCGGTTGCTGCTGGAGAAGGTGGCTGTGGTTGTTGAGATACGGGTTGGTGCGGGAGGATGGTTTGTGAACGCGGTTGCCAAAATAAAGATTAGCCAAAAGAGAAAAACACTACCTCAAAAGATCAGCAGCACCAAGGTTACACGAATAAACCCCTTTAGACCTCGGTGGGAAATCTAATCTGAACACAAACCTTATCGACATAACTGATTCTGGGAACGCTGAATGGTTTCTGTTGGATTCCAACCAACCGTAAAACAATATATATGCATATAATGTATATAAATATATAATATATAATATAAGTATATATGATATAATATACATATTGTGTAACGAATAGGCGGCCGCCTGGGCGTGCGCAGGCCGCGTACCTCAATCGCAACCACGTCGTCCCATCCGGCCGACGGACAATTCAGTCAACTTCCCGGAGCTAACGCCGGAACCCTGTCGGATGGTGTGGTCTTGCGAACCCCACCACGGCCGTGCAATTGTCTACTCCGCGCAAGAATAGGTCACTCCGCCGAATTCGATATAACCTAGAGTACCTGCGCGGGGAAGATCCGACCGGCGCAGCCGTACATCGACGCAGTCGCTTGACGCCCCCGACACGACCGCTTAAGCGGTCCGTTCTGTTCTGCAGTGATAACCCGAGCGGGATTATCCCCGACCTCGCCGGATCCTGATTCTATGAACGGGTTGTTTAAAACCCAACTATTTATCCACGATGCCAAGATGGCATTTCCAATATGGTTGAAAGGAGGACGCAACGAACGTGTGGTACATTTGAAACAAAGACATTTATTTACACTGCACGTAATGTAACAAGCCAACACGTAACAGGCAACAAAAACAAAAGCAAGCACGTTATACTGCGAATAGCAAAAACCAAACAATACAGGAACCGAATATAAGCAATAACTGCACATGCACTTAAAACAGTTCTACTTGCAGACTCCGGCAGCCACAAGCAATTCATTCAAAGAAAAGGAAAGGCCCACTCTCATAGCGAAGAGTGCAGACAGGGGGTCCGTGGACCTATTTAAGTGCGTGAGCCTTGGCATTGACCGAATGGCGCCAGAGAGATGCCTTACTGCCCGCGTGTGACCCGACCCCGAACTGGCAGCCGTCGCGACGCTGCTCTCCCACGGCCACCAGACAGCTGAGCCTTGATTGCGGCCTTGCGGACGATGGGCAGGTCGTGCCGTGCTGTTTCCACGGCCACTAGGACAGCGCGCCTGATTGCCGGCCTTGCCAAGGCGAGGGTGATCGGCCCCGGCGGCAACGCGTGTTGAGGAAACGAACGGTCTTTTTTATGCTCTTCAGAGTTGTGCTCTTAATAAGAGTTGATCCGATGAAGGTCGATGCTCTTCGACCCCGTCCGCTCCTCAGCGGATGCGCGAAACACGGCCAGGGCCGATTCACCTCGGACTGCGCTTGGCGCTGCAAGCTCTCCCCGGCTGTGTGTCATCCACGCAGCTCCTTGTGCCGTTCCCCGACTGACTCTCTCCAGACTTCGGGCTCCACTCGGCTCTCCCGACCCCTCCAGACTGCCTCGAAGCTCCGTTCTGCTTCGCCCTTATATAGGGCCGGGGGACGAGTTTTGGGCCTTGCTCTCGACCTTACCCCGCGCGGAAAGCGGACGTAGTAGGAATCATCGAGCCTTTACCTCGCAGCAGGACCCCGCCCTTTCTCTCCTGTGATCCGTTTTATCGAGGCGAAGCCTTCCCAACAAAGCGGACGTGGGTAGAAGATCACCAGCACTTGCGCTGCACGGCGACAGAGAACCCTTGCCTCTCCTGCAGCGCATGCCGTATTGATCGGCATCCCGCCACTGCTGGCGCAAAATGGCGTTGTTTCGGGAACACGCATGTGAGAGGCGATGTTTGTGTGTGGAGTGTTACGTGTGGATGGTAAACAGCGAAATGGGTGGAAGAGTTTTGTTGGTTGTGTCGTTGGGAAAGATGTTAGTGTGCGATTGGTTGTGGTGAAGACGGTAGAGGCGATCGTGGTGTGCCGGTTGAGGTAGGTGGTGGATGGCGTTAGTGGTTAAGGGAGCGAGTGGGTTAATCTTGTGATTTGGTGTGAGGTATGGTTTGTCCCAAAATACCAGATAGAAAAAGAAAAACCTACCTCCAAAGCGTCACAGCCCGCGTGAACACAAGAAATCCTCTCAAAACAACGGTGGGGAACCTATCTGAACACTTCACTTACGGGATACTGATCTAAGAACCTTCTACGTGTTCTGCGAATTTTCACGCCGAAAACCATATATATATATATATATATATATATAATATTATATATATATATATAGCAATATATATAAATTCCATATATATATATACAGTAGATAGCGTAAGTACGGCAGCGTGTAACTCGTCACTTCGCTAGTCGGGCAGCTCTCAAAAAAGTCGCCGAATTTATCTAATGTAAAATCCCTGTTGAATAAACTCTGCTAAGTCGTGCATTCTAAGAATTCACTTCCTCTATAGGCGTCAGATGATGTGTCCGTTCCCGGCGTAATGGAAACTCAAGTCAATCACCACGCCTAACTCTCGCATGCACATGGAAACTGCTGCCTTGTGAGGAAGCCAGATTTCATGGAATCGAGATGTTGCTCACTTAGAGGACTTTACACCGCCAGTGATAGGCTATTTATTAACTCGCTGCGTTCAGCTCGAGTCAGCGTTGCGCGTTTCCAACAATGCATCTGAAGAAGGTAGGACAGGGCTGCGCAATGCAGTCTTATGGCGAAGAGATAAAAGATCAACGAGAGTTAGTGTTGAAAGTGACCGATCAAGTGTTTAGATATATTGTGGCTTGTATTTGTACATCACCACACTCACTATTCCACATAAGGTATGGAGTGGTATGTCATCACACGAATGACTGTGTGTCATGGTAATTGCGATGGGTATATGAGTTTTCGATATGCCATATGAAAACTCATGTCTCATACATTCCAATGAGAAGAATTCTTAACAGCCATTCATTCCACATTTTGTGCATGGCATATACACATCACCGATGCGTATATGAGTTGTCTGTACATTGTTCATTATCTATTACTTTTGATAAAGTGGATCATGAAATTCCATCTTTGCTGATCACTTTCACAAGAAAAAAAATCTCACCAATGGAAACCCCCCACCATGCCCCGGTATTGTAGTTTCCCTTTTGGTTACGAATAGCCGGCTTAGAGATTGTTGCCCCTCTCACACGTACGTGTCCAGGCCACGCGCGACTCATCCTTCACCCCACAAGTATCATGAACTGTTCGCAATACGGTAAGTGCGTTCACATGTCTAAGTCGTCACTTTTGTTCTCGGAGAGGTCGACCGATTGGACGACTTATGGCCAAGTCTAACGTTTAGATATTCTATATTACGATATGTTATATAGACATATTATATAATCCATAATGATATATATGTATAGAGATGTATATATAATATATAGTATATATATCCAACACATATATATATATATATTATATAGTTTAACACCATTATTATTAATTAACACATATACTATTATATATATTGTTACGGCTGTGGAACATTCGCAGAACACCATAAACGGTCCTTAGATTCAGGTCATGCGGAAGTGGGTGTTCAATAGTTTCCCCACCGTTGTTTAGAGGGGAATTCTCGTGTTAAACCGGGCTGCTGACCCTTTAGTATAGTGTTTTCTCTTTTCTATCGTATATTATGACCAACAATACCCACAACCAGATCGCCACCACCACGATAGTTCCAAAACTGGCCAAACCAAACCACCACCACCTTCGCCCTTTTACCTCCAACAACCGGATCAACAACCCCAGCCACGACCGCCTCAGACCTTTGTTCCGAATATCGAACGCCCATCTTCACTGTAGGGCAGAGCAGAGGGTTTCCGCCGTTGGAACCGGAGTATATCTCTACCACGTCGCTGCCCTGAGGTGTCGAGCGTACAAAGTGCGGATCGTGAACGCCTTGATTTCTACACGTCCGGCCCCCGGGGTGTCGAGGTAGCAAAGTGAACGGATCGTGACATGCACGGGTGTTTCTAACCTACGTGGGGCGCTCCCGGGGGGTCGAGGTCAAAGTAAAAAAGAGAGATTGCTGAACGACCGGTGAATTTCTACCACGTCCGCTCGCACCGGGAGCGAAGGTCGGAGTCGACTGTCATAGCGGTGCACGCCGGTGATTTCTACCAACGTACGCTCCCCGGGGCGTCGGAGGTCAATAGTGCGGAGTCGAATCTCGGACCCCCGCCCTTATAAAGCGGAAACAGAACGGAGCTCGCGACAGGTCGGGTGCGAGCCGTGATCTGAGGGTCGGGAGCACGGAGCATGAGTCGAAGGAATCTGCGCGGTCTGGAAGGAGCGGAGGCCTGGAAACACCGAGGGCTACGTGGAGACCACAGGAGCCGGAGAGAGCTTGCCAAGCGCCAAGCAGTCCGAGGTGATCGGAACCTCGCGCGATTCGAGCGCACGTGAGGGACGGAGGCGTCATAAAGGAGCACAACGTGATCGAGCATCAACTCTGTGTCGGAGCATCAGCGCTGAGAGAGCGTTATAGACCCGTTACTTCCTCTCGCCGCGTTGCCGTGCCGGCCCGGATCACCATCGCGCTTGCAAGGCCGCATCAAGGCGCGGCGTGTACCTAGTGCCGTAGGGAGAAGCGTCACGACCTACCCATCAGTTGCAAGAGCCCGAGATCAGCGCAGGATGTCTGAGTGAGCCGTGGGGGAGAAGGCGTCACGACTTGCCCATCGGTTGCAAGCCCGATCAGGCACGGCTACGCTAGCTTGCCGTCGGGACGAGACGTGCCGACGTTCTCGATACCACTGGTGCGGGTAAGCTGCATCGTTCGTAGCCTGTGTCGGTCAAAACAAGGCTTACGAACTAATAAAAGTCCACGGACCCCTTGTCTGACCACTTCGTTCTTTGGAGTGGCCATTCCTTTGCTTTTGAATAATGCTGTTGCGCCTGAATGTCCTGTGGAGTAACGACTGTATAAGTGACTGCTGCTGTACAATTGACCTTGCTCGTAGATCGGTGGATATTGCTTTGACTTCCTTTCTTGATATGATTGCACATTACGGCCTGGTTGTGAACATACGTGCATGACTGCCTATGCTTGTATGAGTAGTGTGATGAAATAATATAAAATGATGTCACTTGTGCGTATAATGTGGCTTATCCCGTTACGTTGCGTCCACAATCCCCATTGAAACTGCCAATCTTTGCATCGTTGGAATAATTAGTTGGGTATTAAATACAAACACCGCGATAGAGATCTATAGCTAACACGCGAGCTACCAGGTTCTGATAGAAATGAAAGGTCAAACACTCATAATCAGGCAACCGCATCGGTTATCGCTGTAAAAACGGACGCGTACCGCTTAAGCATTTCCTAAAAAGATAACCGTACTGCGCCAGGATTTGCAAAACCCGTTCTTTATTGTATAGATTACCCGTCTCGTCTCCAAAGACGATACTAATGATAATATCCGGATATTCGAATGCGCATGCGTGACCCTCACTTATCTTGCCGCATGAGCAATTCGAGAAGAACTAGAATGCGTTCACTCTGGCCATTAGTCCATGAATCAATTGCGCTAAGTGCTATGAGAGACCGCCCTCTCATCTCTCTGAGATCTGGTATCCTTAGAGGCGATATGTCCATATGGACAGACCTGCGTCAACGACTTAGATAGTGTCCGACCGAGTGTGGAGCGACCGCTATGTCGAATGTCCGCAGCCGATTAAAATACTTCGAGCGAACCGATCGCACGCCGCAGAGTCTTCGAATTCCGTTAGGAATCTTATAGATCATACTTGATGATATGTATATAAGTAGAAGCGAATTATTATCCATATAATTACATACTATATATAATATATTATTATTATGTTATTATACCAATCTTAAGGTATATATATATTGTTGCGAATACTCCACAGGCCCAGGGCACTGTCTTTAGCATGTAAGTACGAAAATCTCAAACATAGGCGACTGATACTACAGATTCGCAGCACGTCTTCACCCATCTCGGACGACTTTTAATCAAAGTATTCTAATTTTCTTTATCTTTATCCCTCATCAGAGCGCACTACGCCGGGAGCTAAGTCACGGGTGGCCTTTCGCCTCACCAACCCATCAGCCGATGCCTCCACCATGGATAGATTATGGTTTAGTAGCCAATAAATCCTCAGGCGCCCTTACCCTAACTACACCAACCACATAGCTATCTGAGCAATCAATTATAAGGAAGCCGGTAAGTCTGAAAAAGTATCCTCAGCGCCTACGTCATCGCTGCGCCAGCCAATACTGTCGATGTATCCGTACGCCAGAGACCGCATCTAGGGCCGGACCCGTTTCTCGCCAAAGAAGTCTCCTGCGTTAGCACTATTCGATGTATAAGGGCACAATCCCTCGAACCGTGATATCGTTCACAGACCTCCGAGCGCTAGCACATTAGACTCAGCGCGCGAGCGTTAACTTAAGCCACTACATATAGCGTGACACGACATCAATTGCGCGCAGCGTACAATGATATAAAAGACGAAGCGAAACGGGGAAACAGTCTATCACAAAGCTACATTTTATGCTCTTTCACACCTACACCAGAACGGCAGCACCAGTAATATACAAAGCAAAGGCCCAGAACAGTTCAAAATGCACAATATCAACCCAAACCAAAGCCCAAGAACGTCGACGCAGACTCTTTATCTATCTCGACTAGCTCTCACGACAAGGCAACACTTTCTTACATATTCCTACTTTAACAGACGGCGCCAACACACATTTACACCAAAGCAGGCAAAAGAAGCCAAGCCCACTCATCAGACAAGGGGGCTATACGGGCTCTGTGACACTTCTTCATAGGCTAGGACGCGTCAGACCGAAACGAGTCCTAACCAGCAACAAGCGCTCCGCTACAACTAAGAACCCACATGTCAGGTTATACATGACAAACCCTCCCGAGCTAGCAGATGAGTGGGCGGGGAGCCTCTCTCCGGCGAGCCTACCATTATATACGAAACGTGAGCACAAGGTCCGCGCGACACAGCGAGCACAAAAGCGGACGCTTCAAGTCCAGGGCGTCGTTTCCCCTCCGCGACGTCCGGACTCTCGGCCGTATCTCACTAAGAACCTCCTATACTCGAGCGGTGATACGTGGCGCTCTACCGACCCTCGCGTTCTCCCGTACAGTGCACCACCAGCTGAACGGGTAGAAGATCATGAACCGGCCAGACTGGACCAACTGACACTCTCACCGAACGTCGCTGAACCTGACCCTTTCTCCTCCTATTCTTTCACAGTCGCCTCCTCAGTGCCGCATTTATTCCTTATTATTGTCCTCTCCCCGCCCCCCCTTCGCGCCAACAACGCGAGCTGTTCGCGAAAGAACACTGCTCAACCAAGCGCAGAGGAATCGCGGGGTCGGGTTCCTATCAGTCCAAACCGTCATTCTGTTTAGCAGCGGAAATCGGTTGGGAGTTGAGTTCCAAACCGTCATTCGGTTTTTACCAGAGTAAATCAAGGTTTTCGGATCCTCAATAGCCTCCTTGTATTTTATACCAACCGTATTATATATTGTTGTAGTAGATCCTCGCCCGATCCGCCGTTGCGACACGACCGCGGGTCTAACCAATAGCGGTCGCTTCGCCCAGGTGGATGAGTTCCAACCGTTCAATTCTTGTTTAACCAGGGAAATCGGCCGAACGGACAATCCAAGCGTGACTTTCTGAAACCAAACACCCAGAACCAGCACGGTGCGTTGTTTGGCAGATGAGAGTTCCCCACACACCGTGCATTCTGGCCATGTTCACCAGGGATAATTCGGTCTACGCGGCGTGTGTCTGGTTTATCCCCTTTAAGTTGATGCGTCGTCGAGATAGCGATGTTGCGGTTGCTGGCGGAGTGTACCGGTAATATCTGATATATAACCTAAATACCCGGTGAGGATGGCGTGGTTGTTGAGAGCCAGGTTGGTTGGCTGAGAACGCGTAGTGTGTGTATTATAGGTGGTGTTGTTGTGGTGCTTGATATCATGTTGGTCAAAATAAAGATAGAAAGATAAAACGCCCGTAAACTCAAAGGATCGCCCAGCACCCGCAATGAACTCACATTGAAATTCCCTTCCTATACCTACAGTGGGTTTTGGTAACGTCAACAAGGTGACTTAACAGATAACTCACCTACGGGCCTGGACACGAACCCGCTTAAGCCGTGAATGCGTGTCCTGTTTCGCGACATTTCCACCACGCCTTACACCTAAATCCCCCTCCCCTTTTACAGACTCGTCCCGAGTCGTCAATTCTCTGTGTGCCATCATGTGTAGTTCTCCTCACTGGAGTAGCGTTTACCTACGATCCCTGAAGTGCGAGACATAATCATGGTATTCGTGTCCCCAAATAAATAACCTGAGGGCCAAAACTAATCTAAAACAAACCCAGCGCTCACGTATTATACGGCCAGACCCGCACCTTAAATAACAATTCCGCGCTAGGACAGACATTGCCCGTGGCCGCCACGATGCTACTATTATTTATCACGAGGACATCGCTATTATATAATATTCCCCACTATTAAACTTCTCCAAAGAGTTTTTGCACACGATATGACGCGATGGCCCAGATCAAGGGGTCAGTCATGGCACAAAGAGAAAAGCAGTAAGCGAGAGGAGCCAAGCTGCTCGCTGACAGTCTCTGGTATGCGTAGCTCCATGTACACGTGACAAGGAACAGTGCACCGGGCTGCTCACACGCATGCAGCTAACCTAGGCCCCGACCACTCTTTATTATAATGAAACCACAGTGCAACCAAACGTAGCGCTATGGGGCGAAGTAAACAAGGGCACATGAGCAGCAAACTATGCCAGTCTCCGTTATTCAGCAGACGCGACCTACAAAGAGGCAAGCTCGCACAACAGACAAAATCACCAACTCGACTATCCTGACCGCAGCATTAAAACACGTTATTCAGGCCCAGCCAATCACCTTTAACGTACCCCGTTGATGCGGTGCCTCGACAGTGCAGTACCTTAGCAGACATAGCAAACTGTACGCGACGATCTGCCGCGCACATACGCAACATGAACTACGAACGGCGCGAGGCGAGCGCGAGCACGCGACAACACGACCAACACAACACTACGAGACACAACACATCATCGCACACACCACAGCACACGCGCCAATAAACCAAACGCAACCGAGGCACAGGCATCTGGCCAAGGCCAGCAGGCAAAACACAGCCCGCAGGGAACAAGGCCGTTGCAGGCAAACACAGCGCAACGAACTGGCCGCACAGGCCTGCAGTTAAAAACAGCGGCGGCGACAACGGCCGCACAGGCCTTGCAGCAAACAACAGCGGCAATACGGGCCGGCACAGCCTTGAACAACCAGCCGTGAAGCGTCCGGCCTTACGGCCCGCAGCAAAACAACAGCTGCCGATGAAGCTGGGCCGGCCTTTGCCTTGCAGTGGAGGTTGGTGGAGGGATGTGGTGTGGGCCACTCAGAGGCGGGCTCGGATCTCCTACCTGTCCCCTCCCAACCTATCGCCTTTGCCTGTCACTGTACCAACCACTCCCTTAATTTGTAAAAACCAATTTAGCCCAAACTTTTTTTTTTGTTGTTTTTTATTTCATCTTCTTCCCCACTATAATCGTCCCCTAACCCCCTTTACTGTCTTGTTTGGCTAACCTATCGTCCCCTAGCCTACTCCCAACCCCTACGTTCCCTTCCTGGAGGGGAATAGGGAGAGCTAGCGTCGCGGTCAGGCCCAACAAGCCTCAGATGGCTCCCCAGACTTCAGCGATCTAACCCAAAGTGGTCCAGCGGCCCACAACGAGAGCGAAGGGATGGATGGTGCGGAGGGGTACACTTCCTAATCTACCCTACCATTAACTTTAACTACCCCGGGGCTTTCAACAAGCGCCTCTCGCTTAATCTATTGGTTCTAACAACCCAGATTCCCGTCCCTGTTGTTGGTGTCCTCACAATTTCGGGCCTCGCCCCCCAATTTTCTCCCGTGCCCTCACACGGTTTCATGGCTGGGACGCGTGGCTCCCTTGGCAGCACGACCCTCTGCCGAATTCTCCAACGATGCACCCCGGGCACTACACTGCCTCCGAGCCTACCAGCTCCCTAAACACCGGGGAGTGCCCCCATGGCACTCCCCGTGAAACGCCACGTGCAGGCTGGCCCGGGCCCCTTTCCCAGGGTCACCCGTGCCCAATGCACTGCCCACGGGCTAACGGCGCCCCGGCCCCGCACCATGCGGGCGCACCCGTGCCCACTACGCTACCCGGCCCCCCATGGGCCCTTGGCCTACACACGGCCGACTAGCCGGTGCCCGGCGGTACCCACTCAGCGATACTCACCTTTCGCAGCCACGCTCCCAGCCCGTCAACAGGGCTCCTGCACCCCTCCAAAACAGGTT
>CM068967.1:21172880-21187335 GCA_035128595.1 Eptatretus atami | reverse complement strand
CCCCGCCGCCTTTCCGCCATGGCTCAAAGGGGTCATGCCTCAATGGAGGCTGTGATCTACCCCCTCCTTTTCTCCAGGGTTCGCGGAAGTCAGGTAAACCCCAATCGGTGGAACGGCCTCCCCCTAATTCCAGTTCAACGGAAACAGGCAAACCCCGATCGGTGGAGCGGCCTCCACCCTCTTCCCAGGGTTCACGGAAATCAGTAAACCCCAATCGGTGAGCAGCTCCCCCTCTTCTCCAGTTCACGGAAATCAGGTAAAACCCCAATCAGGGATGGCGGCCTCCCCCTCTTCTCAATAACTCCCTGAAGACAGATAAACCCCATTCAGCTAGCCAAAACCCTCCGTGTGCTCAGAAAGGTTCGAAGACCAAGTGACATACGCCAGTGCACTTGCCACTCATCTGCGCTCTACCCAAAGTTCCTTGAGGCTATGAGAATTAAAATCCAATTTTCTAAATTGGTTTCTACAAATCCAATCTAAAACTCTCCTGGACTGCAAGCACCTCCAACTCTTAAGAAACCCATTCGGAGCTGTCCATTATGTTTCCGTCCCATGGCCAAGTTCTGTCCTGTGCTTCTATTTCCCCTTGCACCTCTAACCTATTTTCCTAATGTCCACATTCATTCATGCTCAGACTCCCACCACACAGCAGGCTTTCACATCCATAGTTATGTGTTGACCTTCCACACCTTCAACTTGCTGTGTACTGACCAACTGCCTCGCACTACCAGGGCTACAATTCTCCGAACCCACGTGAGTACCACACACACATTCGGCCTCGGCAGCATATACAGGTTCTGTAGTCTGGAAGTGTGGGCTACCAGCATTCATTCAAGGCAACTCCCACACATTCAGGGGTCTGCGAACGCTGCACCCTATCGGACAGAGTCCTCTTCGTTAACATAAAATTTCAAAATTTCTACCTTAAGCCATACGTCGCCACCATGTATGCATGTACCCACGTTACCTGCTTCGGTTACCGAGTCACCTCTGTCCGGTCGTCTCTCCAGCAAGGTTGCTCATCATCAGTTCGCCACACTCCTCTGGGTCTCTCAGCTCCACATGCTGGACCTGCTCAAAATAGTATTTCATTCCGTCAACAACACCCGTATGCATCCTCATGTCTCCATCACCAGGGTTGCTCTAATTGTGGTGTCATCTGAGCGTGATGTCATTCAAGTTTCCGCACCACTAACATTACTCCCTGTGGTGATATCACCATCCCATAAATTTATTGTGCTTTCTACTTCCTGGCTTCACATTTTTTTTCCATTCGAGTCGTTCTTTCCTTTCCTGAGCCTGTTTTAATTGTCGTTGATCTTTCCGGAGTTCTTTCCATCTCCGTGTAACTCCAACTTTGCTCTCTTCTTTAGTTGGTCAATTTCAAATTTGTTTTTCGTTTTTGTTTTTATCCCCATCTCTCATGTCTTCATTCCTCCAGTCTCATCGTTTCCTTCAATTTGTTGATTCCCTTTTCCGTGTTTCTTCCTGTTCTTTTTGTTCTTATCCCACTGTTCTCTTGTTCTTCTTTCTCCAATCTCATTTGTTCCCTCAATTGTTTGATCTTCCCTTTCCTGCTTCATCCTTGTTTCTTTTGTTTCTTATCCCAACTGTCTCTCTTGTTCCTCATTCTCCAAATCTCGTCGCTTCTTCAATTGGCTGATTCTCCTTTCCTGTTTCATTCGTTGTTTCTTTCACTCTTCCTCGTACTCCAACCTTGCTTTTCTCCTTTAGTTGTTTTCCAGATTTCAAAATCCATGTTTTTTTGTTTTATATCCCACTGTCTCTCATTTTCCTCATTCTCCAAATATCGTTGTTTCTTCAATTTATTGATCTTCCTTTTGCTTGTTTCATTTCGTTGTTCTGTTCACATTACTCTTTCTTGATCTCATTTTCTTTAGTCTTACTTTGGCTCTAGCTGTTCGATCTGGCACAGGTGGTTTCCTTACGGTTTCATTCTCCCGTTCCTCTTTCTTTCCTCCTTGAACATCCTGCGGTTCGTTTTTGTATTCCCTCTCTTGCTTTGGTGGTTTCTGTACTCAGAAGCTTTTTCCCCTAACTTCTTGCTCATCTCCACACCTCTTTCGCATGCTTCCTCCCTCATGTCAATTCTTCTCTTACCGTATTCCTTTGTTTAATTTCCAGTTCTTGTTTTCATTCTTCTTCCAAATTTCCTTCCATATCCGAGAATTAACTAATTGTGCCTCTTCTTTCTATTCTTTCCGTTCAGTTCGCTCTCTCTTGTTCCAACTCATGGGTTACCCACTCTAACTTTCCTCATTTTATCCATTAGTTGGTCAATTTCCGATTCGTGTTCTTTTTTCCTATCCGTTCTTCCCATAATTCCTCTCGTCATCTCCGCACTTCTTTCGCATGCTTCCCTCCCTCATTTCGGTCCGTGTCTTACCGTATTCCTTGATAATTTTTAGTTGAAGTGCCAGTTCATTTCCCCTGCGCTCCGATTTCCAAAGCTGGTTCTGACTTTTTCCAAGAATCTTTCCCTTCGGTTTGTTTCAATTCCAAATCTGTTCACATTTTCCTTTTCTAGCCTTTTTTTTTCCATTTCTTCCTCCAAGCTCTTCCTAATCCTGGAAGATACCAATCCTGCTCTTCCTCTATTCTTTTGTTCAGTTTGCTCTTCTATATTCCAAACTGACGGATGTAAAAAAACACTTTATTCCTTTTCTCCAAATAGCTTTCGACTCTGTGGCCTAAGTCCTCTTTCAGCCACCGAATTCGTTCCCGTACATCGGCCAATTGTGTAATGCCACCGCTACACATCTTTCCTGAATCTCGTCTGCGTGCCATTGTGGCCTCGTCCAATTCATTTGTACCTCCTTTATATATATCTCTATAACTCCCTCACCTGTTCCAAAGGCATCCCCAATCATATCTGAAGCTCGCCAATTTCACGTAGTCGTCCGCCAGCCTGGCCATGGCGCATGCCGTGACCAGTTGGTTTGAACCGGTGGTCGGGAGCTTCCGCCTCGTAGGTCCGCGCCAAGGTGAGAGCCACGCGCCATTTTGCGACTCCCTTTTCTTTATATCTTCAAGTGTTTTTTACCCCGATCCGCTCAAAAATAAAATCAAATTTGCGAGCGTCGTTTTTTTTTTTATCGCGCCTCTCGTAACCAATGTTCGCGGTGCGAAATGCACATCACAGAGTCCAAATATCCCACTCCGTGACTGCCCAAATGTTAAGTTCCGACGACGGAGGTGATTCTCAAATGCCACTCCGGACACCAATTGTTTAATGGCTTTCCGGGTGTCGGGATTCGCAGCAGTGTCGCAATCACAGTCCGTCAAGCATGTTTTTTTTTTTTTTAAACGAAATCGGTGCGGAATTATTTCCTCTTTGGTGCACATCAGGGAACACAGCAACAATCATAAATATTCCACGACAATGTTTTTATTAACAATCTTTAACCCGTTCTTAACTCAGGGAACTACTGATACAGGTTTCGAGGGGTCCTACCTCGATATGCCTTAAACAACGTGCAGACAGACCTGACAGACAGCATGCAGACAAGACAGAGTACTTGGTGAATGTTTCATGGACGAGAGGAAAGTGTCAAAAGCCATGAATGTCGCTCGTAATAAGCGGATGTCCACTGATTCGAGCCCCAGCTCGAACGCGCCGCGTGCAAATGGTGCTCGCCCTTTTGTCGCGACTTCACGCATGCACTCCTTCGCGCGGTTCAGACCCCACAGGTTGACTGCAACAAACTGCTTAGATCGACGATGGATCCCAGCTGGTTCTCTCAAGGTCCCAGCATACAAGTCCAGGCTTTGGCCTGTTCACCAGACAAGGCCCAAATTGAAGGTGCCAAGGCTCCGCAGCTGGGTTCCATGGGATTCCAAAAACGTCGTTTGAGTCGGGACAGTCCCGAGGCTCATCGCCAGACCGAGGCCAACCTTTCGATGACCTCCGCTCGAAGCCGCTCAGACTCACACAGCACCAGGTCCTTCGAAGCAGATAGCAGCTTCGGCGCTCTCAGTTCCACACCGGCTGGGACTCGGACCGACTTGAGTTTCTCTTGCGGCAGAATCACCACTCGCTTTGTTCGCTTGCCCTCTCAAAGCCGCTGCCGTTTCTCTCACGCAGAATCACCTCCGTCCTCTCAGTTTTCTTACCACTTTTTCCTTTCCTTCTCGCCTCGAGCCCGAGCAATGCCTCGAAACGACTGTTCCCCCAAACTGAACCCACTTCACGAGGTCTTCGTTCGCTCGCCTTGCGAGCCACTGGCTTTTCCCTTTTTACGAAGCCGACAAACTCCCTCCCCTCAAGTATTCACTTCCTCTTTTTTGGCCAGCTCCCTCTCAAGCCGACTGGGCGGGGCCTCGTCGCGGATGGGGAAGGAAGAAGAAGAGCCTCGGCACACCACCGACTGTTACGAACAATAAACATGCATCCTACAACCTCCCGACACACATTGTAACGTCCATTTACAGAACAACCCTGACTAAACATCATTTAATGAGGGATCTGAGCTAATCCTTATTTAGTAGCCTAATAAGGGCCAATTTCCGTAACAAATATAATATAATATAAAGGGCAAGTGGATATCCAGTCACGAACCATGTGGACTATATGTCACATCATGTGTGCCAATTTGAGGTCAGTTGCATCGTGACTTACGTCATATTAGATTAAGTACTGTTGGAACCGTACTCTCAACCGTTTCGATCCTTTAGACTTGCCTGAGGACCGAAGACCTTTGAAAAGGACCCTTTTAGATCGATTTTAGACCCACCACTATATGTACCCTCAACCCATTGATACCCATATTCTCCTTCGTCCTTTGAGAACCCTTAAACATGAAGACCGCGTGGACATAACAGAAAAAAGAATCAGGAGAGAGAGAGAGAGAGAGAAGAGAGCCGAAGGGAGAGAAGGTGAGGGGGATGCCAACAGTTGAGCCGAAGAAAATCAGGGGAGCTTGGACAAACAATGGTGTTGGGGAGGAATGGGAGGCAGGGACAGGTACATAGAGTGGACAAGATGGACACAGAATGAAGCGAAATATTTATGTCCTTTAGAGATTAAACCGTTTAGACCCTTATAACAAACGATTTGGAATGTGCCCTTGAACATTAAGAACCCTTTAGACCCATGGAGAACCTTTCAGGACTACACACAACAAAACATTCATTCTGTAGTCCTTCTTTGTGAAACACAAGACTAAAACTTTTTCAAGTAAGTAATGTGCAAACCTACTTACGCCAGAGGCAATGGGTACTCCTGCTTGCATACATTATAAGCAAGGGATAATAGAAAGGAGTGATTACATAGTGCAAGGGGTATATTGGAGGGAGGATCAAGATGAAGAAACTCTATACTCTGGCAATTGTTTGTATCATCATAATTGATGTTTTGCAAAGAAGAAATGAATTGCTGACACCTGAAGTGTTTAATTGTCTCTGATGAGATGATGATGGATGATGATGATGATGATGATGATGATGATGCATGATGATGAACTCATAAATTATCCCACAATGCTTTTTTTAATTAAAAAAAAAACTGGGTTTGTATCAGGCTCTTCGTCTGTCAGTCCCGTCCATACGTTATCTCCTCCTGAACGGTTGTTGTCGAATTCACCCAAACTTTGGTTAGTCATGATCACCACGTAGCTTGAAAGGTGAAAGAGAAATTTCATTTCGGCCCACACAACCCGCCTCTGGGGCCCTGGGGTGGGGTCAAAAAGGGTAAAATGACCCGAAAATCAATTTAAGGCACATTTTTTAAACGGCATTTTTTTTAAATGAACATTTGTATATATGCAATCAACATTTGGGATGCATGAAATATGTGAGATGTTTTGGTTTGACCCCCGTTCAATGCCCGGGGTGAGGACTTAGGGTCATAGGGTCAACAGCGAGAAGATTTTTTTTTTTAATACTCATAATTTGATATTAGGTCATTCCTGGTGGAACATTTTACCATCTCTCAGCTTTCTTGAGGTGGGAAGCGTGAAGATTTGCGAAAGACATGCCATCGACCCTTACGCTCTAATTATGATTAGCTCACCTGGCACTTTAGTTCCGGCGAGTTTATCGATCGGAGACAGTGGTCCGGTAAGTCAGTCAGTCCAGTGAAGTCTTTAAACATTTTCATTCATTATCCGCTTGAACCAAACACACGATTTAAATGAAACTTGGCCACAAGCTTCATATCTTGATGCTTAACGAAGTGGCTTTACGCGCATCAAAATTGCGCCATTAAGGGTTGAAATCAGACCGAAACGTTTAAAATATATATATATATTAATTCCAGCCCTAACCTATAGGGGCATCGCAATCAGCAGCACAGCCATGCCGTAAGCCAAAAACATGATCTGTAACCTGTAAAATCAGACCTGAAACTATGCATTCAAGTATTCTAGCATCGAGAGGGCTTCATTCAACCACAGTCACGTGACCAGTATCTGTGATGAACAAAATTTAGTTATTTAGTGACGTCATTGACTGTTGCCCGGATATCAGGGTAGCTTCAGGACACTACGGTCCTTTTTTATTATTTATTATTAATAAGCAAGTCAGTGTAGTGAGGGCAGTTTAATCAAACTATTCTATTTAAACGCCCCAAATACTGCCACCTTCCTCACAGGATCAACCGAGGAGGTTGTTTTTTTTTTCTTGATATGTGAATGTGGGCTTTGACACAAGTTAAAGTAATACTGACTGTGACTTGAGATTTGACTTTGAAACTTGCCCTCATATGCTTGGACTATGACTTGAGCTTACCCTCAAATAATTGTGACCTACTTGAGACTTGCCCTCAAGGACTTGAGACTTGACTTGAGACTTGCCCTCAAAATAATTGAAAGAACTGACTTGGAGCTGCCCTCAAAGACTTGAGAGACTTGTCCCTCAAATATTGAGACTTGACTAAAGTGACTTGTTGCATTTCTGATCATTGAGCATCCACCAGCTAATGCCAAGCAAAATGGAACAGCGTCTTCAAGTCCATCTGAGGGGACGACACGCCTTTGTGGGTACACGTCCTGTCTGGTAAAGCACCAGTCCACCTTTAGTCGGGTCAGGATCGAACTAGGGACAGCTCAAGTGTGATGGGGGCAGTTGTTAATTGGACCTGAAATGGTTGACACAGAAACACAAAACCTCACGGCACAGCCGAGCCAAAAAAAAGCACAAGCCGAGTCATTCAATTTCTTTATTTCTAAATCAACTTTTCACCCTCCTCTACCCACAAGGTTGCTGGAACACCCCAGGCTGCAAGCAATTACGAAATTAATCTATTTTCAAGCATGAATGATAATAATACACAAGTTTACAGCAATTAAATCAGAGGAAACATGAATAAAAATTAGAATATAATATATAATATATATTAATAATAAAAAAGACATTTGTCACACAGCACTCAGCACACCACCACAAATAAAAAAAGTGCTTATTATAAAAGTCTAACCAAAATAAAACATTTTCTTTTCTTACAGACAATAGGTACATTGGGTTTAGCGGCAGGATCGGCACCCACGTCAGAGTCCCTGGACGCTCGAATCGGATTGTATAGCAAATCGACCGAAGGGGAAAAGATCAGGTGTGCATGAAAGCCATGGCAAAAGGTTTCTTTTTTTTGGCAGTTGAGAGCACGGTTGCTGAGGTTGGAATTCCATCTTCATTCCCCCATGCCCAATTGGCACAGCCACGGCAAGCGCAGTCCTCAATGTCCACTATAATGCACTAGATAATATGATTATTTCCATTCTCCCTAAGATAATCACGACTCGTAACATTCAAGAAAACCACCATTCTAGCTGATACGGCGACTCGTCCTTTTGGGTCTGTAAGTCAGAATCGATCGCATCTGCAACCTGGCGTCAGGAACGAGCATCCCGTGGGACACTGCAGCAGTTTAGCGACAAATCGGTACGGGTGCAAGAGCCCCCTCCCTCCGTACATTTTCTTCCCTTTTACAAAGATCCGACCCAAAGATTTGGTTCTAAAGGAGGCCTCGGCTCATGTGGGAAGTGCTAGCAAAGATATCAAGTGTGTATGGCAGCATTTTTCAACGCAAACGAGGGTAGTCACGTTTTATCCACTTTGAATTCCCAAAGATGGAATTCGACACAAAGTATGACTTTTTGCACACTACACGGAGATCTACAGGCTCTTAAAGGTATTTCTTGTGCTGGTTTTTCGATTGTGGTTGGGAATCAAATGCGAAATTTCCAACATCTAAGGTGCGTGGGTGAACGCGAACGCGAGGACTCGTCTCACGTCTCTTCATTTCATTCGTCCATTCCGTTGCGTACATCCATCGCAAAGTCAGAACGAAGGCAAAATGTGCTGCAATTTACCAGCTTGTAAGTTGTAAGTCACCGTGTTAACGAGAACCGAACCACGAAAACTGGAAGGTTTCAAGATGAGGCTAAATGTATGGGATGCGCTGGCATTTTGCTTAGTTTATGGAACAGCCTGGTGAAAATAAGAGGGGCATCTACAACTACTATCAGCAAAATGGTGCAGTTGTGATCCCTCAAACACACCTCATTCTTCATTCCCTCCACCATTGACATCCTTTCACTTCCCCTTCCCTCTCTACTCCCTCCTTCTGCTCAAACTAACCTCTATCTCCTATGATCCTCCACCCCTTCCCCTGTTCACATATCGAGATTGCCTCAAAACCTGTTATCACTATCAAACAAACAAGAATAAATAAAATATACACGCAATACCATTCTTAATAAATACAATGCATGTGAACACTTGCATACTTACCAATGTAGCATATACTGTCATCATTGATCAAAAATAACAACCTGAATTGACAACAATCTTGTCTTGTGCGGTTAAACATACTGGTCCAGCACGTGATCAGATGTAACCACATTTTAACATGACAAAGTTACGATTTTTGAACAGTCTGAGGCCCAAAAGGATGCTGTTTTGGGTGCCTTCATTGTATCATGTAACTCAAATGTGAGTGGTTAAACTGAGAATTTAAATTGAAGAAAAGGAGGTAAAAAGAGAGAAGGGGCACAGAAAGGGAAGAGGGATACAAGGAGAAGAAAGGTGACGTAGGATAGCAGGGAGTGCATGTAGAAGGGGAGCAAAAGATTCCCGCCGACTATTTGCGTACGTAATAATAGATCCATCCTAACATGAAAGGTGAGAGATGAATGCCACTTTATAAGATGGAAAACACAACAAACATCGCTGGAAAAAAAAAATTAGCCAACTCGCGCTTCATATGTAGCAAGCAAAGCTTCCATACCCACGCAGCCCGCTCTTCCAGCAAGGCTCCTCCCAGACTCTCGGGTTCCACAATCTGGAGCAGACCGGAATGCAGGAGGCTTTGTTTTCCCTAGGGGCTGCACCATGCCCAAAGTGAAACAAGTTCGTCAAGGTGAAAACCGAAACGATTGGCTGGGGAAAAATCAACCTTCGACGAAAGGCTGGATCCAAGGACGTCCATTCGAGACCGAAAGTCAATAGCCCTTGGCGTCCAATTTTCTCCCAGTAGGGAGGATTTCATAGCAGAAATGCAACAGCAGAAACCAAACGTTTGAATGTGCTCGTACCAAAAAGAAATAAGTTATTTCAACACATTAATGGTTCACTGTGGTGCAAAAAACAAAACAACGCAGAGTTCCTGATGGGAAATTCGGAGTGCTCAGGGCCAGTTTTCTTATCAGGGTTTTGGTCCTTGGCAAAGTTGAATGCAGGATTGAGAAAGACCTTTCGAGACTCTCGATGACAAACAAGGGATTTATGAACAACAAGATGTCAAGGAAGACTTTAGGTGACAGTCCGACGGTTGAAATGGATTGAGATACAAAGCCGAATCACAGCATTCCACACAACGATGTCCAAGATGAACAAACGTCGGCGCAATTTTGTCGAATCAATGTTCCTGGTAATGGAAACCTTTGTAAAACCACTTCTCACACGATCCTCACTCTTCTTCCCTGTTCAGCACGTGTGAAGTTGGAGTTCAGTTGTGATTCTTTTCTCATCGATTCTCCACCGGACTCGTATAATGGAGCTGACAACACGCCTTCCGTCTCAACGCATTGTGCCAGCGATCCATCGAGGCAATTGACTACCAAGGGGGACCTACCCCGTTATCTTGCAGATGTTGGCTTGGGGTAAAATCGAAAAAGAATAATACGATAAAAGAACGGAATGGAAGTGGTGTAGGAAAAGGGATATTTGAGAGGAGGGTGGAGAAAGAAAAGGGATTGGAGAATAAGTGAAGTAAAGGAAGAGAAGTGTGTGTGCATGGGTTGGAGTGTGGAAATTGGGGGAAGGGGGGTCAGAAATTCTGCCCATTTTCCATACAAAAATTGTGCGCATGGTCCCTGATGGTGCGTCTGTGTGGTTGTTTCATGAAGCACACTATGACCATCATTTCAATCACGGTCAATACGATGCAAGAAACACAAGAACTGCAGGGCTATAGAGGCATAAAACCAAATGTGTTTTCTCATAGATCAGGTTTTTCTTTCCCTGATATACGGGTAATTTACCCGCAATAATCATCCAACCAAAGAACCTACACTGTTCGTCGAAAAACCAAAATCGCTGTTCTGACATGAGCTTTCTGCCTCAATCAGGTTCCCCGGTGAACAAATTTTCTGGATATTTGAAAGAGAGCACAGGCTCCCTGGGCACTCTCAATACGTGAATTGAGATCAACACGCAAAGGCATAAACTTTGTGAAGACGGACCACTCCAATTTTTGGTGACGTCGCGGCAAGTTTTCGACGAGGAAACCATCTCCTTGTTGACTTTGACAGCGAGTTTTAAAAGCAAGCGCGTCAAGTGTTTAGATGCTTGTGTATAGTTTTAACGTCCTCAAGAATCATAATGTGAATGTACTCAAATTTTTGACCCCCGCAACACCTCCTCTCAAGACTTACCTTTTTGGTCTTGTCTGTATAACCAAAAGGCATAAATAATAAGCAAGGTGGTGTGAAGGTCTTAAAAGAAGAACAGTCAAATAATGGAAGGTCGGAAATTCCACCACGAACGTCAACTCTTGTGACCCCAACATGCAAGGCTTCTTTCATCAATAATAACCACCATACCGATTCAATTAAGGTCAGCCAGCCCCGGCAGTCCCTTTTTTTGCTAACGAAGAGCCTGGAGGAAATTACATCTTAGAGTTTCGGAATGTCACCCCCACCCACCGTGCACAGGTCCCACAAACCACGGCCTTGCGGACCCTCTGAATATGTACCAAGTAGGTTTGGATCAGAAGAAATTACAACATTTTTTTTAACAAAGTCGAGGCTGATTCGAACACCGAGAACATAATGGATAGATGTATACAGAACAAACGAACAGTAGAAAAGAGAGAGGGAAACACACCACAGCAGGGTTTGATGGCCACAAAATAGAGGGACTTGACAATAAGAGAAGTGCCGGAAGAATGAAGGGTAGGGAAGGACACACGGTGTCGGAAAACATTGACATAGCAGCAAACTCTCAGGATGAAAAAATGGAAATTTAGAAAGAAGTGGGCTTGGGAAGGGCTAACAGAGATAGAAAGATCATGTTTTGGATTGGGGTTGAATCTGAGACGGTTGTGAACAGCTGCTCTTAAAGAGTTTGAGGATGGGTGAGATTGAAGAGAAGGTGGAAGTTGCTTCCACAGGTGGGGAAAAAATTAGGATAGAAAATAAGGAGGGGAGAAAAAGAGGGGATATGCCAGGCTGATGCAGACAAATGAGACGACTTCCAATCGAACCACAACATTTTCTCACCGTGCGGGCAGTCAAGGAAAAAATTCCCGTCTTCCACTTTAGATAGTCTCCCTTCCACCAATAAGGTACACCGGTTTGGACATTAGGGCAAAATTCCCTCCAAATAAATGCCTGATAAAACTTGAATACCCACAATGAAAGAGCAAAAACTGAACACTCAAAGATGGTCCACTTCGTGGGTGGGGTTTGGGGCTCCGTGAGCAATTTTGTTCCGCTGATGCAGGAAACAGGGATGGATTGTAGAAAATGAATGAACCAATTGCGGATGGTCCCACCGGCGTTCCTAAGGCATGGGCTTCCTTATTTGGAGCGACAGGCAATGTTCTTCATTATATAACCAAACGTGCAATTATTACATACTTTTCCAGATCATTCGATAGACCACACTGTGCGATCATTTATAGAAACGGTCTTCCAAGATCCAGATGGTTGCCCACTTCGTTTGTTTGGAAATGTAAGAACGTTTACTCTCTTCACTTCAAGTAGTACCTCGTACTCAAATTTGCATTACGATTCCCAAAATGGAATTGCCTTGGCAATGATTCTCATCGTACGAGAAGTAGTACAATACCGTATTCGTTTCATGGACAAGAACCACAGAATACCCGAAAAATCCTGCACCGCGTTAACAAATGCAAAATTGTTTAAGCAGATATTCCCATCCAATACATCTGAATTTTACAAAAGGGTTGGGATGGGGGAAATGAATGACTTGCCATTTGTTTGCAACAAGGAAAAGAAAAATTGGTTAAATTAATTCAAAGGTTTTTGGACATGTTAAATAAAGCAGGTGGAGTAAAAAGGAAGAGGAGAAAAGAGAAAATCCAGAATTGAATTCCTTTTGCTACGATAACATATTATGACAACATTATTTAAATGGCATGAAAAGGTGACCTCCTGACAGAAGATGTATATAACCGGACCCTGAACTCAAACTATACTTTGCGCCTACTTAACTCTAGTTTTGAGAACGCAAGCATTTCTCTTGAGCCGCAGGTCGATAAAATTCACCGGTCCCCCATCTTTGACATCTCGTTATGTCTGGTAGGATGGATATCTGACGAGCTCAAGGTAACTCGGTCAACAATTTGTTCGCGTTTCACATCGGTTAGGGCCCTACACGCAAGCAATAAGCTGGTCAGCCACACAAGGGTCCCGCGGGATGTTTCTGGTCCCTGTAGATACTTTTAACCAAGGCTGGATTCCTTCGTTATTAGGACAGTGTTGTCACACACTGGCTCCGCAAGCTGCTCCGACTGCCAAATTCAGGCACGTGGATGCCAGATTCGACATACTTGTTGTCGAGTTTTCCCCACGTGGAAATGTAGGCAAGGAACAAGTTCCGCCGGTCCAGAGGTGAAGTTTCCATTTGTTTTTCTTCTTAGGATGGTGAAATGTCACTCTTGTTCCACCTCGTATCCTGCGGTGGCCATTTTGGCTATTTTACCCCGTGTGCTGCGCATGTGCTTGCTTTTGCTTCAGCTGTTTGCTGCTTGTTGTTCTTGGACCCTGTTGGCATGCGGTTTGCAACGGCTTTGTAACCACATGACTGGTTTGTACAATTGTTTACATCTGGCAGAGAAAATCTTTGCATTTGGGCCTGACCTCTCATTTCTCCAAGATTCTGGGAGATATTTTGGTGAACCCACATTTTGAAGTTCCAAAAGTGTTGTCGGATTCCTTATTGATCCTTATCCACTTGCTCCTCCGCGCATCTTCAGCTCCACCTCTGACTTGCTTATCTTTAACCTTCCCTTCCTTTTGTCAACATTCGGTCGCTCCATGCAGGACCTGAGTTGTCCTTCGAAAGAAGGAGCACTTTGAGTTTCTGACTTGCTCCCTCAACCGCTGTGTGACCTTCTTCTTAGCTGACTTACTATGCCACGTCTACCATTAATCCCTTCTTTCCCATGAAGATTTGATCTCTTTACTTTTACTCCCTGGCAAGGTCTTGCATGCCTTGCTGTTTGCGATTGGTCTGTTTGATGTCCCCGGCTGCTAAGTTTAATCACAAGCTGGTAAAGCTTGCAATATCGGTTTGGCTCGCCTTGGCTGAGAATTAAACTTTTTTGTTAATGCCGTACCTTTGTCACCCTGAGGACTCTCTGGGACACTCAATCTGGCAAGAACCACTTCCATAAGTTGGCTCAGCCAATGGCTTTCCAAGGCCCACACCCTCTTCACAAGTAAACGGATTACATTCACCAGTTGGTGCAAACAGTCATTGTTTCCAATTTTGACCAATTTCTACTTATTTCCCCTCAATTTTGGTAGGCATGTGTTCCACCATCGTCAGCAACTCTGCTGGAGCCAGGAACTTTTTCTGTCCTGACTCTGCGTGTCCTGGATGGACAGGAAAAACCAGCCACAGGCTGCCTGAATCTCATTGAATGAAACCTTCGTTCCAAGCATATTCTTCTTGGCCGCCTCAGCAATATGGCCATCTCTTGGGCATCAACAAAGACTGCTTCAGCCATGGTCAAGTCCAAGCTGTTTTCGCTGCATTGGAGCCATAATGAAGTAATAAGATCAACACCACCACTGTACCCCAAAGTTGGAAACTCATCATCTGGCAGTCAGGGTGTTTTCCATTCTGCATTACCCTTCCAAGAAAATCATAATCAAGCCATTGACTTGGTGCTCCATGGCTGACAATTCAGCCAAAAGGAACCACCTCTCGCTCAATTTTCTCCACACATATTTATTTTCTCTGT
>CM068967.1:21152226-21172855 GCA_035128595.1 Eptatretus atami | reverse complement strand
CCCCGAAGATACGTTACTTTCGGACCGTATGTTTTCAGGTAGGATCCCCCCACCATGTCGTAAGGCTTTGTCGTTGATGTTGCGGGCTGTAATACTTGATTAGTCATTTTCTTTCTCTCTTTTATCTTTAAAAATATCGCAACACCGCCATCTCCCGCGAACAACGCCATCTCCCACCAACCATATTCCTTACAACGCGAACAAATTCGCAACCATTCATCTCCTACAAACGGCGACAACACAACCCAACCATCATTCCGCTGAACAACACAACGCGAGCGATTGACATCTATGGTCACAGGGACGGGCTTCCCCGAACCAACTCCGTGACATCGGACAGGGTTCCAGCGAGCTTTCGAGGGTAGAGTCGGAAGGTTGAGATGGCGGGGCCCCGCTCGGTGAGAGTTCAAGGGCGCTCCCCACTATAAAGGGCGGAGCTCCCGAGAGAGCAGATCAGACTTGTGAGAGAAGCGTCGCCGGGCGAGCAGGGCCAGTCGGGCTTCGGATGTCAAGTGCGTCGGAGGAAGAAGCCAAATGCCAGCTGCGGTGGCGACTCCAGCGATCGTCGGAGTCCGGGCAGGAGAGCCAGCGGGCACCGGCGGAGCTCATGTGTCCGGGAACCGACCCTGACGCGGTCGAGCAGCGCGCTAAGAAGGTGGCGAGTCATTAAGGCAGTTCAATCTACAAGGGCGACCGCTTACACTCCGCACGAAGCTGTCGCGCTGTGCCGACAAAAGCGCGACGAGAGCCGGCCACGAGGGAGGGAACCAGCGCCACTCAAGACGCTCGCCCAGCTGCAAGCCGCCAGCGCCGTTCAAACACTGCGCGCGTTCCGAACAAGCAAGCAGCACACCAGGGTTCATCGACCCGAGACTTCGGCCGTCACAAGGGCGCGCAGGATAACCTGCCCGGCGCCTCTTGTGACTACTGTCATCCAGCTCGGTTGGAATAGCTCACGGGGCACGTTCTTTTCTGCGTTATGGAAAGTTCCTTGGCCTTTCTTTAAAGTAGAAATGATTTAGTGCATAGCCTGTTAATATACGTAATAGTCATCAGGCTGTGGCTTTGCTCGTTCATGTCCCTCCCCCCATTGATTGTTGCTGTTTATTGCCCGTGTTTGACGTAAACTGCTCGTTCTGCGCCATTTCTCCCATTGATTCCACGGCCCGCTTCGGGAAATTAGCATGGCTGTTCAGCCAACAAAGGGTTTCATTGGGTCCGGACGGAACTCTGCGATTACACGCTCGCATCCCACACGGAACGAGCGCCAAGCGGTCGTTCTCGTACGGTGTCCGCGAGGTATAAATTCCGTATTCTGTCTGCGCATAAAATTCGGGATAGTCGGAGATTCGGCGAATTGACCCTGTCCGCATGGACAATTTGGAGTTTATGGGTGCGTTAAGCATCCGTAGCAGGTCTTCAGGGTTGTCCGGAAGCTACGAGCTGAATTCCGGAGTTTTCGCGCGACGCGCGACGCGGTTGCCTAACGCGCGTGCGTCGGACGTCGCACCGTGAAATTCGTAACATATGCTTTAGCGATCTATGGATTTAACTCCATATATTAATATAAACAGTTACTTTAATCCACAGTTTCGAGCTCATAGATCGTCGTGCAGTCACTCTCCATCCCAATCCACTTGAAGTAAGCATCTTCCTCCCCCAACGAAAATCCTGGGCTACAGGACTGAGAAGCTTGCGATAATATCCACAAACAAAAAGAAAACAAACGACAAAGATGCAATCAGAGATGTGCACAGCCCATCACCAGGAAATTGTGTTGTGTGGGTTGTGTCCCTGGATGTTTTACTTATTTAATAGAATTGCTAATCAGACACCCTTTATAACTGCTGGCAGATGATACCAGGGTCAAGCCAGTCACCAAGCGAGGTACCGGCCGTGGCCGCGTTATGGACACCCCACCCTCACCATGAATATTTTTATTATATTCATTTATATGGATGATTAAAAAGTCAATGAAATGGAAAGCAAATCGGCGCTGGCAGTTCCTTCATCTAGCCGTTCGAATCAATCCAATCATGGGATCTTTACTCTGCGCGAGCATCAGTGCTGCCAAGTTCGTTCTGTCCTGGAACGCGCGTCACCACTTCAACACAGGTACTTGGAACAGCTCACTCATGCCCACAAGCTGGTTTACTCAGTGTTGCTTGACCTCAAAGGATGCAGGCTGAGTCAACCCCAGCGGGTATTATCTAACAGCTAAGCCGGATTTGGATCAGGACACTGTCGTCCCAAACCATCTAAACCTGAGCAACAACACCTACATGCAAATATGCAATTATAGATATGTCATGTGTGGTCAGTGCAACTGATTCCTTACACATTCTCCATGCTACGATGCTCTCACCAGACCGGTCGTATATTCTTTTGTCGAAGGTCTTCACGGTCTTATGGTTTTTGTGGCTCAAGGTTTTGGGACTTTAAGGTCTTCAGCTCTTATTGTCTAAAGGTGTTTGGATCTCAAGAGCTTAGATCTTGGTTTCTTAGGTGATTAAGTGAGGTGATGATGAAACTACTGTGCGGATCGGTGGCGGTTCTCACCCGACCTCCTGGTGCACCTCACCACGCGTCTCGGGGGTTTATAACGCCGCCGGCTCGCGAGGTGTCACGCGTTTCAATCCGATACAACGTAGCCTGTACCCTTACAATTGGAGTAATAAACCGGTTCGACTTTTTGTCGATGCCGGCTTTTCTGCCGTCTGGACATTTTGTTTATATGCATGACGGATCGTTTCGACCGCGACACAAATTAATCGCGCAACTTCATAAACACCGATTTTTGGGAATCGAACCGACAAGCTCATTTCCACGACAATGTTTAGTAACAATCGTGTAACCCTTTATAGGAACTCGACACAGGCCTCGAGGGGATCGCCTCGAGAATGCTTAAAAACTGCGACAAGACGACAGACGCAGCATGCAGACAGCAGTACTTGTGATGTTTCATGGCGACTGGGACAGTGTCAATCCGAATGGCGCTCGCAGCAGAGCGGTGTCACGGATTCGAGCCCCAGCTCGACGTGCCGCGTGGACACCCGATGGCTGCCGTCCCTCTTTCTTCTGCACCGCACGCGGTCTCCGCGCGCTCCGACCCTGCGAAGCCACGGACAGGACCGCCAGACATAACGATGGCCTCAGCATCTCTCCCAAGGTCCAGCACACAATCCGCCTGCGCTGTTCACAACAAGCCCAATTGAGTGCCGGGCCCGCAGCGGTCGGAACGTGTCGAGCCGTGGTGACACGGACGTCAGAGGCTCTGTCTTTCCTCTCTTGCTTCCGCCTCGGCACGACTTCTCAACTCCGTCCTCTCAGTTTCTTGCTCCGACGATCACTATTTCTTTCCTTTTCACACTCGCCTCTCAAGCGGCTGCCGTTTTTCTCACTGCCGTCACTCCTATAAGGAGTCCGATCGCCGATCACATGCGGCCGCCCGCCCGCCAAAGAAACTCGTCGTGCGGCAGCCTCTCTTACTGCCAAAAATGCAGACCGAACTTGTGCCTAGTCTTCAGTGTCTCTGCCGCAGTTCCAACCCTGTCCCGTTCGTGTCGCTCGCTCGCCCGCACGCCCTCTCGCGAAATCGACAAAACTCTCCTTGCTCCACCTCCGCTCTCTGGCATCCCCTCAGCCGACTGACGGGGCCTCGTTGGATGGAAGAGAAGGAGGGAGCTCTCCGTTCCCACCACGGCACACATAACGCTCTTCACTCCGCACCATGTCACTCCATTTTACCAAACAACCTCGCAAAACATGCATTTAGGGGATTGAGCTATCCTATATTTAGGCGCATGAAGGGCCATTCCGTAACCTACCCCCCTTTCCTGAGGCCTCCTGACTCTCCATCTGGGGCGCACGGCATGCCTGTCTACGTACCGACAGATTCCTTTACTCTACACACATGGGAGCACTTATCAACCAAAGTGTCACAGTAAGGATTGCATTCCCTTCCTAGTGTGTCGACTGTCAGCTCTAACAGAATATTCTTCACTCTTGGCGCCTATTAAATTCATATGGATTTGAAGGCGAGTACGATCCTTTTACTTTAACCAATATTGCATCTGAGGGATGACATTCAAAGTTCTTATTTCTTCACGTCTTCCCTACTGTCATGCCCCTCCCAGGCGTTGTGTCCATTACCCTGTGGTTTCCTTACTGTGGCCTATTGCGCCTTCACCAGTTGAGTCAGTCGCCAGGGACCCTGAGTGTTCACTAAAGGATATCTTCTGTCGTGACCCACTGAGCCCACAATGGGCTGAATTTCGCCGGCCTGGCCCAAGCAAGCGCTCTCCCTGCGGCCTCCATGGCCACACATGGATTTGCGGCCATGTGGCGCCTACTCACAACGCAGCCAGCAGCCCTGTCATGAACGCAGGTGACACGGGGCAATGGTACGTGGCCGGTGAATCGGTGTAACAGATGCGGTTGAGCGTTCGTTGAGGATCGCAAATGTGTTGTTGATGCTCAGACCAGGTGAGATGGAGTGTTACCGCTTAACACTTCTCATGACTGGTTGTGGTTCTCTCTTTTTTTTTCTTCCTGCTTTTTTTTTCTTTTAAGACAGATGGTGTGTTTCTTATATAGCTGTTATCTTCGTGGATGTTGCTATGACATTTACTGGTGTGCTCTGTGCCTTGGAGAGGACAGTGACCTAGCCTGGCCCGGTTCAACAAATTATTCTGCCATTCAACAGCTACTCAGTACACGTTGTCACGCATGATGTGCGAGAGAGGTCCATCGAACTACCATTTATTTTAGCTCAAGTATCAATGACGACCCTTCTATGGCTAGAATGATCATGACCCATTTTCCCGACCTGCATCACTGTTCATCAATTAAGACTGGGCAAGGCCCTTATTGTCTTTTTTTATTTTGGTGTGCCAGGTCGGATAACTCGCTTGGGCGGGCGTGTGATACTACTTAGGGCCTCTTCGCCTGCATTCCAATCGGGGGTGGGGACACGGACCCGGCGTTCACCTGGATCTGGCGTTCTGGCGTCCTAACTAAGGGAGTGGCTTCTCTGCCCCATAACTGCTCTGCACACGGCTCTCATAGCACCACACTTGTGCTCTCATACCACCACTCTTCTAAACCAACTGTGCTCTCATAGCACCTCACTGTGTGCTCATAGGACCTCACTGTGCTCTCATAGCAACAACTGCCTCTAGCCACAGCTCTCATAGCACTACCTACCGTGTCTCCTGGCACTGACCTACCGGTGCTCTCTGGCCTCGACAGGCCTGCCCCTCTGACAGCCTGTCACCGCCGACCCCAAAGCCTGTGCCTATTTCCCGACATCACCATCAGATTCCTGTCACACCGCGAGTCAGCCCTACCTTGGCCTGCACCTACCCCTCCAGTCCGCCTCACAATTGGAAACAGCAGCCGTCCTTCAATCCTCTAAGTCCTCCTAACCTACGATAACTTGTAAGAGCCTTACGCAGGTCGTTGTTCGCACTCACTCTCCTGCTCTGCACATCCGCCATTCACCCAGAACTTAGTCGATTCATTCCACAGTGCCGCACCCAGCCTCAAAGCCATTTCCAACACCTTTCAGCTTTATTGAAACAAAAACAACAGTCCTCGAATCCACTGGTATCAGAATGTTAACCATGTACACTCTTTTCATCAAACCCCATCATTTATCACTACTGTCCGTCGTGACTGGCTTCCTCGCAATATGCCCATATTTATTTCCACATTTAAACAAACATCAAAATCTCTTCACCGGCCCATGGAACCTCTGCATGGTTCCAACCAGGATTCAGTCTTCCCTAAACAAGCCCCTCTTTGTCATCCTTGTTTCAGGTGTTAACGCTCGCTGTATGTCTCCACCACTTTTTTTTTAATAATCACCCACACTATACAACACGATGGCAATCATGCTTACTGTCATCTCTCAATTTGCGAATCCTTCGTACAATTTTCAATCCATTTCAACACCGCCTTCAGTGCCTGCTTTCTTTGGGGCTCTTGGCGAAAGGGACGTGGACCCAAGACTCGGAACGGCTCACCGCTTCATACGTTCAGGACCAGATTTGAACCAATGAATCACTCCGGCGCCTTTCCCAACACGGTTCTGACGTGCGTCTTTCAAGCAACGTGTTAGCCTCACAATTAAGACGGTGTGAGGCAGTCGTGTTCCCTCTTTTTTCCGGTTCGGGAAGCATCCAGCGCAACCACCCCAGTCGGTGGAATGGCCTACCCCCTCTCCAGGCGTTCACCGAAATCCGGTTAACCAATCGGTGGAGAGGACTCCCCTGCTTCTCCAGGTTTTCCGGAAATCGGAAACCCCAAGGTCGGGAATGCTTCCCCTCTTCTCCAGGGTTCACGGAAATCAGGTAAACCCCAATCGGTGGAGCAGCCTCCCCCTCTTCTCCAGGGTTCACGGAAATCAGGTAAACCCCAATCAGGGATGCGGCCTCCCCCTCTTCTCAATAACTCCCTGAAGACAGATAAACCCCATTCAGCTAGCCAAACCCCTCGTGTGCTCAGAAAGGTTCGAAGACAGAGAAAATAATAATGTGTGGAGAAAATCTGAAGCGAGAGGTGGTTCCTTTTGCTGAATTGTCAGCCATGGAGCACCAAGTCAATGGATTGATTATGATTTCCTTGGAAGGTAATGCAGAATGAAAACACCTGACTGCCAAGATGATGAGTTTCCAACTTTGGGGTACAGTGGTGATGTTGATCTTATTCATTCATTATGGCTCAATGCCAGCGAAAACAGCTTGCGACTTGCACCATGGCTGAAGCAGCTCTTTGTTGATGGCCCAAGAGATGGCCATATTTGCTGAGGCGGCCAAAGAGGAATATGCTTGGCACGAAAGGTTTCATTCAATGGAGATTCAGGCAGCCTGTGGGCTGGATTTTTCCTGTCGCATCCAGGCACTGCCAGGAGTCAGGACAGAAAAAGTTCCTGGCTCCAGCAGAGTTGCTGACGATGGTGAACACATGCCTACAAATTGAGGGGGAAATAATAGAAATGTGGTCAAAATTGGAAACAATGATGTTGCACCACTGGTGAATGTAATCCGTTTACTTGTGAGAGATGTGGGCCTTGGAGCGATTGGCTGAGCCAACTTCATGGAAGTGAGTTCTTGCCAGATGAGTGTTCCAGAGAGTCCTCAGGGACAAAAGGTACGGATTAACAAAAAAGTTAATTCTGCAGCCAAGCCGAGCCAAACGATATTGCAAGCTTTTACCAAGCTTGTGAAATTAAACTTAGCAGCCGGGACATCCAAACAGATACCATCGCAAACAGGCAAAGGCATGCAAGACCTTGCCAAGGGAGTAAAAATAAAGAGATACAAATCTATGGGAAAGAAGGATTAATGGTAGATCGTGGCAGTAGTCGGCTAAGAAAGGTCAATCACGCGGTTGAGGAGAGCAAGTCCAGAAACTCAAAGTGCTCCCTTTCGAGACAACTCAGGTCCTGCATGGAGCGACGCGAATGTGACAAAAGGAAGGAAGGTTAAAGATAAGCAAGTCAGAGTGTGGAGCTGAAAGATGTCGCCGGAGGAGCAAGTGGATTACAGGATCAATAAGGAATCCGAACAACACTTTTGGACTTCAAAATGTGGGTTCACCAAAATGATCTCCCAGATCTTTGGAGAAATGGAGAGAGTCACAGTGCCAAATGCAAAGATTTTTCTCTGCCAGATGTAAAAATTGTACAAACCAGTCATGTGGTTACAAAGCCGTGCAAACCGCATGCCAACAGGGTCCAAGAAAACAAGCCAGCAAACAGCTGAAGCAAAAGCAAAGCACATGCGCAGCACCGGGTAAAAATATGCAAAATGGGCCACCGCAGGATACGAGGTCGGAACAAGAGTGACATTTCACCATCATTAAGAAGAAAAACAAATGGAAATCTCACCTCTGGAGCCGGCGGAACTTTGTTCCTTGCTCATTTCCACGTGGGGAATACTCGACAACAGTATGTCGAATCTGGCATCCACGGTGGCCTGAATTGGCAGTCGGACAGCTTGCGGAGCCAAGTGGTGACAACACATGTCCTAAATAAACGGAAGGCATCCAGCCTTGGTTAAAGAGTATCTACAGGACCAGAAACATCCTGCGGGACCCTTGTGTGGCTGACCAGCTAGCTTGCGTGTAGGGCCCTAAACCGATGTGAAACGCGAACAATGTGTTGACCGGTACCTTGAGCTCTCAGCATACCATCTACCAGCATAACGACGATGTCAAAGGATGGGGGGACCGGATGATTTTTCGACCTGCAGGTCAAGAAGAAATGCTGCGTTCTCAAAGACTAGGTTAAGTAGGCGTCAAAGTAAGTTGAGTTCAGGGTCCGGTTATATACATTTCGTCAGGGAGGTCACCATTTTCATGCCAATTTAAATAATGTTGTCATAATGATTGTATATCGTAGCAAAAGGAATCAATTCTGATTTTCTCTTTTCTCCTCTTCCTTTTACTCACCTGCTTGTATTTAACATGTCCAAGAACCTTTGAATTAATTTAACCAATTTTTCTTTTCCTGTTGGCAACAAATGGCAAGTTTTCATTTCCCCCATCCCACCCTTTTGTGAAAATTCAGAATGTTATTGGATGGGAATATCTGCTTAAACAATTTGCATTTGTACTCGGTGCAGGATTTTTTCGGGTATTCTGTGGTTCTTGTCACATGAAACGAATACGGTATTGTACTACTTTCCTCGTAACGATGAGAATCATTGCCCAAGGCAATTCCAATTTTGGGGAATGTAATGCAAATTTGAGTACGAGGTACTTACTTGAAGTGAAGAGAGTAAAGTTCTTACATTTCCAAAACAAACGAAGTGGGGCAAACCATCTGGATCTTGGAAGACCGTTTCTATAAATGATGCACAGCTGTGGTTCTATCAGAATGATCTGGAAAAGTTGTAATAATTGCACGTTTGTTATATAATGAAGAACATGCCTGTGCTCCAATATAAGGAAGCCCATGCCTTAGGAACGCCGGTGGGACCATCCGCGCAATGGTTTCAATTCATTTTCTACATCCATCCTCTGTTTCCTGCATCACGGAACAAATTGCTCACGGAGCCCCAAACCCCACCACGAAGTGGACCATCTTTGAGTGTTCAGTTTTGCTCCTTTCATGTGGGTATCAAGTTTATCAGGCATTTATTGGAGGGAATTTTGCCCTAATGTCCAACCGGTGGTACCTTTTGGTGGAAGGGAGACTATACTCGAAGTGTGGATGACGGGAATTTTTTCCTTGACTGCCCGCACGGTGAGAAAAATGTTGTGGTCGATTGAAGTCGTCTCATTTGTCATTCACAGCCTGGCACCTTATCCCCTCTCTTTCTTCCCCTCCCTATTTCTCACTCTAATTTTTTTCCCCACCTGTGGAGCCAACTTCCACCTTCTCTTCAATCTCCACCCATCCTCAAACGTCTTTAAGACAGCTGTTCACAACCGTCTCAGATCAACCCCAATCCAAAACCATGATCTTCTATCTCTGTAGCCCTTCCCAAGCCCACTTCTTTTCAAATTTCCATTTTTTTCATTCTGAGAGTTTGCTGCTATGTCAATGTTTTCCAACCGTGTGGTCCTTCCCTACCCTTCATTCTTCCGCACTTCTCTTATTGTCCAAGTCCCTCTATTTTGTGGCCATCAAACCCTGCTGTTGGTGTGTTCCCTCCCTCTTTTCTACTGTTCGTTTTGTTCTGTATACATCATCCATTATGTCTCGGTGTTCGATATCAGCCTCGACTTTGTATAAAAAAAAAATGTTGTAATTTCTTCTGATCCAAACCTTACTTGGTACATATTCAGAGGAGTCTCGCAAGCCGTGGTTTGTGGGACCTGTGCACGGTGGGTGGGGGTGAATTCCGAAACTCTAAGGATGAATATTCACTCCAGGCTCTTCGTTAGCAAAAAAAAGGACTGCCGGGGCTGGGCTGACCTTAATTGGAATCGGTATGGTGGTTTTATTGATGAAGAACCTTGCATGTTGGGGCACAAGATGACGTTCGTGGTGGCAATTTCCGCTTCCCATTATTTAGACTGTCTTCTTTTAAGACTTCACACCATCCTTTGCTTTATTATTTATGCCTTTTGGTTAGTAAGACAAGGTAAATAAGGTAAGTCTGGAGAGGAGGTGTTGCGGGGGTCAAAAATTTGAGTACATTCACATTAGATGATTCTTGAGGACGTTAAAACTATACACAGCATCTAAACACTTGACGCGCTTGCTTTTAAAACTCGCTGTCAAAGTCACAAGGAGATTGGTGTTCCTCGTCGAAAACTGCCGCGACGTCAACAAAAATTGGAGTGGTCCCGTCTTCACAAGTTTATGCTTTGCGTGTTTGATCTCATTCACAGTATTTGAGAGTCCCAGGGAGCCTGTGCCTCTCTTTCAAATATCCAGAAATTTGTCACCGGTGAACCTGATTGAAGGCAGAAAGCTCATTCAGAACAGCGATTTTTGTGTTTTTCGACGACAGTGTAGGTTCTTTGGTTGGATGATTATTGCGGGTAAATTACCCGTATATTCAGGGAAAGAAAAACGCTGATCTATGAGAATAACACATTTGGTTTTATGCCTCTATAGCCCTTGCAGTTCATGTGTTTCTTGCATCGTATTGACCGTGATTGAAATGAGGTCATAGTGTGCTTCATGAACACCACACAGACGCACCATCAGGGACCATCGCACAATTTGTTTATGGAAAATGGGCAGAATTTCTGACCCCCCCTCCCCCAATTTCCACACTCCAAACCGCATGCACCACACACTTCTCTTCCTTTTACTTCACTTATTCTCCAATCTCCTTTTCTTCTCCACCCTCCTCTCAAATATCCTTTTCCTACACCACTTCCCAATTCCGTTCTTTTATCGTATTATTCTTTTTCGATTTACCCAAGCCAAACATCGCAATAGATAACGGGGTAGGTCCCCCCTTGGTAGTCATTGCTCGATGGATCGCTGGCACAATGCGTTGAGACCGGAAGGCGTGTTGTCAGCTCATTATGACGAGTCCGGTGGAGAATCGATGGGAAAAGAATGCACAACATGAACTCCAACTTTCAACACGTGCTGAACAGGAGAGAGTGAGGATCGTGTGGAAGTTGTTTTAAAAGGTTTCAATTACCAGTGGAACATGATTCGACAAAATTGCGCACGTTTTGTTCCATCTTGGACATCGTTGTGCTGGAAATGCTTGTCATTCGGCTGTTGTATCTCAATCCGATTTCAACCGTCCGGCTGTCACCTAAGTCTTCCTGACATCTTGTTGTTCATAAATCCCTTGTTTCATCGAGAGTCTCGAAAGGTCTTTTCAATCCTGGCATCAACTTTGCAGGACCAAAACCTGATAAGAAACTGGCCCTGACACTCCGAATTTCCATCAGGAACTCTGCGTTGTTTTTGTTTTTTGCACCACAGTGAGACATTAATGTGTGAAATAACTTATTTCTTTTTGGTAGAGCAACATTAAACGTTTGGTTCTGCTGTTGCATTTCTGCTATGAAATCCTCTCCCTACTGGGAGAAAAATTGGACGCCAAGGCCTATTGACTTTCGTCTCGAATGGACGTCCTGGATCCAGCCTTTCGTCGAAGGTTGATTATTTCCCCAGCCAATCGTGTTCGGTTTTCCTTGACGAACTTGTTTCACTTTGGCATGGTGCAGCCCCTAGGGAAAACACAAGCTCCTGCATTCCGGTCTGCTCCAGATTGTGGAACCCGAGATCTGGGAGGAGCCTTGCTGAAGAGCGGGCTGCGTGGTATGGAAGCTTGTTGCTACATATTGAAGGCGAGGTTGGCTAAATTTTTTTTTTCCAGCGATGTTTGTTGTGTTTATCCATCTTATAAAGTGGCATTCATCTCTCACCTTTCAGTTAGGATGGATCTATTTATTACGTACGCAAATAGTTCGGCGGAATCCTTTGCTCCCCTTCTACATGCACTCCCTGCTATCTACGTCACCTTTCTTCCCTGTATCCACCTCTTCCCTTTCTGTGCCCCCTTCTCTCTTTTTACCTCCTTTTCTTCAATTTAATATTCTCAGTTAAACCCACTCACTTTGAGTTACATAATACAATAATGGCACCCAAAACAGCATCCTTTTGGCCTCAGACTGTTCAAAAAGTAACTTTGTCATGTTAAAATGTTGTACATCTGTATCACGTGCTGGACCAGTATGTTAAACCGCACAAGACAAGATTGTTGTCAATCAGGTTGTCATTTTTGATCAATGATGACAGTATAATGTACATTGGTAAGGTATGCAAGTGTTCACATGCATTGGTATTTATATAGAATGGGTATTGCGTGTAATATTTTATTTATTCATGTTTGTTTGATTAGTGATCAACAGGTTTGAGGCAATCTCGGATATAGTGAACAGGGGAAGGGGTGGAGACATGGAGATAGAGGTTAGTTTGAGCAGAAAGGAGGGAGTAGAGAGGGAAGGGAAGGTGAAAGGATGTCAATGGTGGAGGGAATGAAGATGAGGGTGGTTGTTGAGGGACACAACTGCACCATTTTGCTGATAGTAGTTGTAATGCCCCTCTTATTTTCACAGGCTGTCCATAAACAAGCAAAATGGCCAGCGGCATCCCATACATTTAGCCTCATCTTGAAACCTTCAGGTTTTCCGTGGTTCGGTTCTCGTTAACACGGTGACTTACAACTTAACAAGCTTGGTAAATTGCAGCACATTTTGGCCTTCGTTCTGACTTTGCGAATGGATGTGACGCAACGGGAATTGGAACGAATGAAATGAAGAGACGTGGACGAGTCCTCGCGGTTCGCGTCACCCACGCACACTTGATGTTGGAATTTCGCATTTGATTCCCAAACAATCGAAAACAGCACAGAATACCTTTAAGAGCTGTAGATCTCCGTTGTAGTTCAAAAAGTCAAACTTTGGTCGATTCCAGCTTTGCGGTAATTCCAAAGTGGATAAAACTGACCTACCCATCGTTTGCGTGAAAAATGCTGCCGATACACACTTGATTATCTTTGCTAGCACTTCCACATGAGCCGAGGGCCTCCTTTAGAACCAAATCTTTGGGTCCGGATTCTGTGTAAAGGGAAGGAAATCGTACGGAGGGCAGGGGGCTCTGCACCCGTACCGATTTGTCGCTAAACTGCTGCAGTGTCCCACGGGATCTCGTTCTGACGCCAGGTTGCGAGATGCGATCGATTGACTTTAAGACCCAAAGACGAGTCAGCCCGTAATCAGCTAGAATGGTGGTTTCTTGATGTTACGAGTGTCGTGATATCCTTAGGGGAGAATGGAAATAATCATATATCAGTTGATTATAGTGGACATTGAGGACTGCGCCTTGCCGTGGCTGTGCCAATTGGGCATGGGGGAATGAAGATGGGATTCCAACCTCAGCACCGTGCTCTCAAACTGCCAAAAAAAAGAAACCTTTGGCCATGGCTTTCATGCACACCTGATCTTTTCCCCTTCGGCACGATTTGCTATACAATCCGATTCGAGCGTCCAGGACTCTTGAGCGTGGGTGCCGATCCTGCCGCTAAACCCAATGTACCTGTCTGTAAGAAAAGAAAATGTTTTATTTTGGTTAGACTTTTATAATAAGCACTTTTTTATTTGTGGTGGTGTGCTGAGTGCTGTGTGACAAATGTTCTTTTTATATTATTATATATATATCATATATACTATATTCTAATTTTTATTCATGTTTCCTCTCTATTTAATTGCTGTAAACTTGTTGTATTATTATCATTATGCTTGAAAAATAGATTAATTTCTAATTGCTTGGCAGCCTGGGCTGTTCCAGCAACTTGTGGGTAGAGGAGGTGTAAAAAGTGGATGTAGAAATTAAAGACAATTGAATGACTCGGCTTGTGCTTTTTTTTTGGCTCGGACTGGCCGTGAGGTTTTGTGTTTCTGTGTCAACCATTTTCAGGTCCAATTAAACTGCCCCCATCACACTTGAGCTGTCTAGTTCGATTCCTGACCCGACCTAAAGGTGGACTGTCTTTACCACGACAGGACGGTTGTACCCACAAAGGCGTGTCGTCCCCCTCAGATGGACGTTGAAGACCGCTGTTCCATTTGCTGGCATTAGCTGGTGGATGCTCAATGATCAGAAATGCAACAGTCACTTTAGTCAATGTCTCAATAATTTGAGGGACAAGTCCCTCAAGTCTTTGAGGGCAGTCTCAAGTCAGTTCTTCAATTATTTGAGGGCAAGTCTCAAGTTCAAGTCTCAAAGTCTTTGAGGGCAAGTCTCAAGTAGGTCACAATTATTTGAGGGTAAGCTCAAGTCAATAGTCTCAAGTCAATGAGGGCAAGTTTCAAGTCAAAATCTCAAGTCACAGTCAGTATTACTTTAACTTGTGTCAAGGCCAATTCAACATATCAAGAAAAAAAACAACCTTCCTCGGTTGATCCTGTGAGAAGGTGGCAGTATTTGGGGCTTTAATATAGAATGTTTGATTAAACTGCCCTCTACACTGGACTTGCTTATTAATAATAAATAATTAACAAAAGGACCGTAGGTCCTGAAGCTACCCTGATTCCGGGCAACAGTCAATGGACGTCACTAAAATAACTAAATTTTGTTCATCCACAGAACTGGTCACGTGACTGTGGTGAATGAAGCCCTCTCGATGCTAAATCATTGATGCATATTTTCAGGTCATGATTTACAGGTTACAGATCATGTTTTTGGCTTAGGCATGGCTGTGCTGCTGATTGCGATGCCCCTATATGGTAGGGCTGAATTAATATATTATATATTTTAAACGTTTCGGTCTGATTTCAACCCTTATGAGCGCAGATTTTGATGCAGGTTAAGATGCCACCTTCGTTAAGCATCAAGAATATGAAGCTTGTGGCCAAGTTTCATTAAATCGTGTGTTTTGTTCAAGCGATAATGAATGAAAATGTTTAAAGACTCCACTGGACTGACTGACTTACGGACCTACTGTCTCCGATCGATAAACTCGCCGGACTAAAGTCCAGGTGAGCTAATCATAATTGAGGAGTCGGATGGCATGTCTTCTCGCAAATTTCACGCTTCCCACCTCAAGAAAGCTGAGAGATGGTAAAAGTTCCACCAGGAATGACCTATATCAAATTATGAGTATTAAAAAAAAAATCTTCTCTGTTGACCCTGTGACCCTAAGTCCTCACCCCGGGCATTGAACGGGGGTCAAATCCAAAACATCTCACATATTTCATGCAATCCCCAAATGTTGATTGCATATTACAAATGTTCATTTAAAAAAAATGCCGTTTTAAAAAATGTGCCTTAAATTGCATTTCGGGTCATTTACCCTTTTGACCCCACCCCGGGCCCCAGGGGGGTTGTGTGGGCCGAAATGAAATTTCTCTTTCACCTTCAAGCTACGTGGTGATCATGACTAACCAAGTTTGGTGAATTCGACCCAACAACCGTTTCAGGAGGAGATAACGTGATGGACGGGCTGACAGACAAGAGCCTGATTACAATACCCCACGTTTTTTTTTTATTATAAAAAAGCATTGTGGGATAATATTATGAGTTCATCACATGCATCATCATCATCATCATCATCCATCATCATCCATCATCATTCATCAGAGACAATTACACTGTCAGGTGCAGCAATCATTTTCTTCTTTCAAAAATCAATTATGATGATACAAACAATTGCCAGAGTATAGAGTTTCTCATCTTGATTCCTTCACTCCAATACCCCTTGCACTATGTAATCACTCCTTTCTATTATCCCTGCTTATTAATGTATGCAAGCAGAGTACCCATTCCTCTGGCGTAAGTGAGTTTGCACATTACTTACTGAAAAGTATTTAGTCTGTGTTTCACAAGAAGGACTACAGACATGAATGTCTTGTGTGTGTGAGTCCTGAAAGGTTTCCATGGTCTTAAAGGGTTCTTAATGTTCAAGGGCACATTCCAATCGTTTGTTATAAGGGTCTAACGGGTTTAATCTCTAAAGGACATTAAATATTTCCTCATTCTGTGTCCATCTTGTCACTCTATGTACCTTGTTCCTGCCTCCCATTCCTCCCCACACACCATTGTTTGTCCAAGTCTCCCCTGACTTTTTCTTCGGCCTCCAACTGTTGGCAATTCCCCCCTCACCTTCTCTCCCTTCGTCTCTCTTCTCTCTCTCTCTCTCTCTCCTGATCTTTGTTCTGTTATGTCCACGGCGGTCTTCATGTTTAAGGGTTCTCAAAGGAGAAGGAGAATATAGGGTATCAATGGGTTGAGGGTCATATAGGTGGTGGGTCTAAATCGATCTAAAAGGGTCTTCAAAGGTCTTCGTGGTCCTCAGGCAAGTCTAAAGGATCGAAACGGTTGAGAGGTACCGTTCCAACAGTACTTAATCTAATAGACGTAGTCACGATGGCACTGACCTCAAAATTGCACAACATATTGTGACATATAGTCCACATGTTCGTGACTGGCATATCCACTTGCCCTATTATATGTATATTATATTTGTTACGGAATGGCCCTTATTAGGCTACTAAATAAGGATTTTAGCTCAGATCCCTCATTAAATGCATGTTTTGTCAGGTTGTTCTGTAAATGGACGTTACATGTTGGTGTCGGGAGGTTGTAGGATGCATGTTTATTGTTCGTACAGTGGTGTTGTGCCGAGGGCTCTTCTTCTTCCTCCGCCATGCCGCGACGAGGCCCCGCCCAGTCGGCTGAGAGGGAGCTGGCCAAAAAAAGAGGAAGTGAATACTTGAGGGGAGGGAGTTTGTCGGCTTCGTAAAAAGGGGAAAAGCCAGTGGCTCGCAAGCGAGCGAACGAAGACCCGTGAAGTGGGTAGTTGGGGGAACAGGTCGGTTTCGAGGCATTTGCCGGGCTCGAGGCGAGAAGAAAGGAAAAAGTGGCTAAGAAACTGAGAGGACGGAGGTGATTCTGCCGTGAGAGAAACGGCAGTCGGCTGTTTGAGAGGGCACGAACAAAGCGAGTGGTGATTCTGCCGAAGAGAGAAACTCAGTCGGCCGAGTCCAGCCGGTGTGGAACTGAGAGCGCCGAAGCTGCTATCCTGCTTCGAAGGACCTGGTGCTGTGTGAGTCTGGAGTCGCGGCTTCGAGCGGAGGTCATCGAAAGGTTGGCCTCGTCTGGCGATGAGCCTCTGGGACTGTCCCGACTCAACGACGTTTTTGGAATCCCATGGACCCAGCCTGCGGAGACCTGTGGCACCTTCAATTTGGGCCTTGTCTGAGGTGAACAGGCCAAGCCTGGACTTGTATTGCTGGGACCTTGAGAGAACCAGCTGGGATCCATCGTCGATCTAACAGTTTGTTGCAGTCAACCTGTGGGTCTGAACGCGCGAGGAGTGCATGCGTGAAGTCGCGACAAAAGGGCGAGCACCATTTTGCACGCGGCGCGTTCGAGCTGGGGCTCGAATCAGTGGACATCCGCTTATTACGAGCGACATTCATGGCTTTTGACACTTTCCTCTCGTCCATGAAACATTCACCAAGTACTCTGTCTTGTCTGCATGCTGTCTGTCAGGTCTGTCTGCACGTTGTTTAAGGCATATCGAGGTAGGACCCCTCGAAACCTGTATCAGTAGTTCCCTGAGTTAAGAACGGGTTAAAGATTGTTAATAAAAACATTGTCGTGGAATATTTATGATTGTTGCGTGCTTCCCCTGATGGCACCAGAGGAATAAATTCCGCCCGATTTCGTTAAAAAAAAAAAAATACATGCTTGACGGACTGTGATTGCCGACACTGCTGCGAATCCCGACACCGCGGAAAGCCCATTAACAATTGGTGTCCGGGTGATTGAGATCCCTCCGTTTCGTCGAACTTAACATTTGGCAAGTCCGGAGTGGGATATTTGGACTTCTGTGTTGTGCATTTCGCACGCGAACATTGGTTACGAGAGGCGCGATCAAAAAAAAAAACGACGCTCGCAAATTTGATTTTATTTGAGCGGCATCGGGTAAAAAACACTTGAAATATAAAGAAAAGGGAGTCGCAAAATGGCGGCGTGGCTTCTCACCTTGGCGCGGACCACGAGGCGGAAGCTCCCACCACCGGTTCAAACCACGTGGTCAGGCATGCGCCATGGCAGGCTTGGCAGGACGACTACGTGAAATTGGCGAGCTTCAGATATTGATTGGGGATGCCTTGGAACAGGTGAGGGAGTTATGAGAATATAATAAAGGAGGTACAAATGAATTGGACGAGGCCACAATGGCACGGCAGACGAGATTCGGAAAGGATGTGTAACGGTGCATTACACAATTTGGCGATGTACGGGAAACGAATCGGTGGCTGAAAGAGGACTAGGCCACACAGAGTCGAAGAGCTATGTGGAGAAAAGATAAAGTAGTTTTTTTACAACCGTCCAGTTGGAATAATGGAGAAGAGCAAACTGAACAAAAGATAGAGGAAGAGCAGGATTGGTATCTTCCCAGGATTAGGAAGAGCTTGGGCGAAGAATGGAAAAAAAAGCTAGAAAAGGAAAAATGTGAACACGATTTGGAATTGAAACAACCGAAGGAAAGATTCTTGGAAAAAGTCAGAACAGCTTTGGAAATCGGAGCGCAGGGGAAATGAACTGCACTTCAACTAAAAATTATCAAGGAATAACGGTAAGACAACGGACCGAAATGAGGGAGGGAAGCATGCGAAAGAAGTGCGGAGATGACGAGAGGAATTATGGGAAAACGGATAGGAAAAAAGAACACGAAATCGGAAATTGACCAACTAATGGATAAAATGAGGAAAGTAGAGTGGGTAAACCCATGATTTGGAACAAGAAGAAGAGCGAACTGAACGAAAGAATAGAAAGAAGAGGCACAATTAGTTAATTCTCGCGATAGGAAGAATTTGGAAGAAGATGAAAACAAGAACTGGAAATTAACAAAGGAATACGGTAAGAGAAGAATGACATGAGGGAGGAAGCATGGCGAAAGAGTGTGGAGATAGCAAGAAGTTAGGGGAAAAAGCTTCTGAGTTACAGAAACACCAAAGCAAAGAGAGGGAATTACAAAAATCGGAACCGAGGATGTTAGGAGGAAAGAAAGAGAACGCGAGAATGAAACCGTTAAGGAACCACCTGTGCAGACGAACAGCTAGAAGCCAAAGTAAGACTAAAGAATTGGAGATCAAGAAAGAGTATGTGAAAGAACAACGAAATGAAACAAGCAAAAGGAGATCAATAAATTGAAGAAACAACGATATTGGAAATGAGGAAATGAAGAGACAGTGGGATATAAAACAAAAGAACATGGATTTTGAAATTGAAACAACTTAAGGAGAAAAGCAAGGTTGGAGTACGAGGAGAGATGTGAAAGAACAACGAATGAAACAGGAAAGGGAATCAGCCAATTGAAAGAGAGCGACGAGATTTGGAGACATGAGGAAACAAGAGAGAACAGTTGGGAATAAGAACAAAAGAAACAAGGATGAAGCCAGGAAAGGGAGATCAAACCAATTTGAGGGGAAACAAATTGAGATTGGAGAAAAGAAGAACAAGAGAACAGTGGGGATAAGGAACAAAAAGAACAGGATGAAACAGGAAAAAGGGAATCAACAAATTGAAGGAAACGATGAGACTGGAGAATGAAGACATGAGAGATGGTGGATCAAAAACAAAAACGAAAAACAAATTTGAAATTGACCAACTAAAGAAGAGAGCAAAGTTGGAGCTACACGGAGATGGAAAAACTCCGGAAAGATCAACGAACAATTAAAGACAGGCTCAGAGAAAGGAAGAACGACTCGAATGGAAAAAAAATGTGAAGCCAGGAAGTAGAAAGCACAATAATTATATTATGGGATGGTGATATCACCACAGGGAAGTAATGTTAGTGGTGCGGAACTTGAATGACATCACGCTCAGATGACACCACAATTAGAGCAACCCTGTGGTGATGGAGACATGGGATGCATACGGGTTGTTGACGAATGAAATACATTTTGAGCAGGTCCAGCATGTGGAGCTGAGAGCCCCAGAGGAGTGTGGCGAACTGATGATGACGCAACCTGCTGGAGAGAGCGACCGGACAGAGGTGATCCTCGGAACCGAAGCACGGTACGTGGGTAATGCATACATTGGTGGGCGGACGTATGGCTTAAGGTAGAAATTGAAATTTTGATGTTAACGAAGAGACTCTGTCCGATAGGGTGCAGCGTTGGCATGACCCCTGAATGCTTGTGGGAGTGCCTGTGAATGAATGCTGGAGCCCCACACTTCAGACTACAGAACCTGTATATGGCTGCCGAGGGCCGAATGTGTGTGTGGTACTCACGTGGGTTCGAGAATGTTAGCCCCTGGAGTGCGAGGCAGTTGGTCAGTACACAGCAAAGTTGAAGGTGTGGAGGTCAACACATAACTTGATGGATGTTGCAAGCCTGCTGTGTGGTGGGAGTCCTGAGCATGAAGAAGTGGTACATAGGAAAATAGGTTAGAGGTGGCAAGGGGAAATAGAGCACAGGACAGAACTTGAGCCATGGGACGGAAACCATAATGGACAGCTGCCGAATGGGTTTCTTAAGAGTTGGAGGTGCTGCACCAGGAGCAGTTTTAGATTGGATTTTTAGAAACCAATTTAGAAATTGGATTTTACAATTCTCTATCAGCCTCACAGGAACTTGGGTAGAGCGCAGATGAGTGGCAAGTGGCACTGGCGTATCGTCACTTGGT
>CM068967.1:21130120-21148790 GCA_035128595.1 Eptatretus atami | reverse complement strand
CGTGGGAGATACGAATCTGCCTTCCTCTATGTCTTTGTTCAGTTTGCTCTTCTCCATATTCCAACTGACGGGTAAACAAAACTACTTTATTCCTTTCTCCACATAGCTCTTCGACTCTGTTGGCTAAGTCCTCTTTCAGCCACCGAATTCGTTCCCGTACATCGGCCAATTGTTGTAAGCCACCGTACACATCTCTTTTCCTGAATCTCGTCTGCGTGCCATTGTGCCTCGTCCAATTCAATTTGTACCTCCTTTATATAATTCTCATAACTCCTCACCTGTTCCAAGGCATCCCCCAATCATATCTGAAGCTCGCCAATGTTCACGTAGTCGTCCTGCCAAGCCTGCCATGGCGCATGCCGTGACCACGTGGTTTGAACCGGTGGTCGGAGCTTCCGCCTCGTGTCGGCCAAGGTGGAGCCACGCCGCCATTTTGCGACTCCATTTTCTTTTATAATTTCCAAGTTTTTTTACCCGATCCGCTCAAATAAAATCAAATTTGCGAGCGTCGTTTTTTTTTTTTCCGCGCCTCTCGTAACCAATGTTCGCGGTGCGAAATGCACCACAGGTCCAAATATCCCACTCCTGACTGCCAAATGTTAAAGTTCGAGACGAACGGAGGGATTCTCAATCCACTCCGGACACAATTGTTAATGGCTTCCGCGGTGTCGGGATTCGAGCAGTGTCGGCAATCACAGTCCGTCAACAGTTTTTTTTTTTTTTAAACGAATCGGCGCGGATTTTATTCCTCTGGTGCACATCAGGGAAACACAGCAACAATCAAAATATTCACGACAATGTTTTCATTAACAATCTTTAACCCGTTCTTAACTAGGGAACTACTGATTACAGGTTCGAGGGGTCCCTACCCAGATATGCCTTAAACAACGTGCAGACAAGACTGACAGACAGCATGCAGACACAGACAGAGTACTTGGTGAATGTTTCATGGACGAGAGGAAAGTGTCAAAGCATGAATGTCGCTCGTAATAAGCGGATGTCCACTGATTCGAGCCCCAGCTCGAACGCGCCGCGTGGCAAAATGGTGCTGCGCCTTTTGTCGCAGACTTCACGCATGCACTCTCGCGCGTTCAGACCCACGAGGTTGACTGCAACAAACTGTTAGATCGACGATGGATCCCAGCTGTTTCTCTCAAGGTCCAGCATACAAGTCCAGGCTTGGCCTGTTCACCAGACAAGGCCCAAATTGAGGTGCCAGGCTCCGCAGGCTGGGTCCATGGGATTCCAAAACGTCGTTGAGTCGGGACAGTCAGAGGCTCCATCGCCAGACGCACAGGCCGAACCTTTCGATGACCTCCCGCTCGAAGCCGACTCCAGACTCACACAGCAGCCAGGTCCTCTCGAAGCAGATAGCAGCTTCGGCCGTCTCAGTTCCACACCGGCTGGACTCGGCCGACTGCAGTTTCTCTCTCGTAGAATCACCACTCGCTTTGTTCGCTTGCCTCTCAAAGCCGACTGCCGTTTCTCTCACGGCAGAATCACCTCCGTCCTCTCAGTTTTTCTTACCACTTTTTCCTTTCCTTCTCGCCTCGAAGCCCGAGCATGCCTCGAACGACTGTTCCCCAAAACTGAACCACTTCACGAGTCTTCGTTCGCTCGCTTGCGAAGCCACTGGCTTTTCCCTTTTTACGAAGCCGACAAACTCCTCCCCTCAGTTTCACTTCCTCTTTTTGGCCACTCCCTCTCAGCCGACTGGGCGGGGCCTGTCCGGGATGGGGAAGGAAGAAGAGAAAGCCCTCGGCACCACCACTGTACGAACAATAAACATGATCCTACACCTCCCGCACACATGTAACGTCCATTTACAGAACAACCTGACTAACATGCATTTAATGGGGGATCTGAGCTAATCCTATATTTAGTAGCCTAATAAGGGCCATTTCCGTAACAATATATATATATACATATAAAGGCAAGTGGATATCCAGTCACGAAACCATGTGACTATATGTCAACAACTCATGTGCAATATTTGAAGGTCAGTGGCATCGTGACTAACGTCTATTAATTAAGTACTGTTGGAACGTACTCTTAAACCTTTCGATCCTTTAGACTGCTGAGACCCCGAAGACCTTTGAAGAACCCTTTAGATCATTTAGACCCACCACCATATACCCTCAGACCCATTGATACCCTATATTCTCCTTCGTCCTTTAGAACCCTTAAACATGTAAGACCCCGTGGACATAACAGGACAAAGATCAGGAGAGAGAGAAGAGAGAGAGAAGAGAGAGAAGGGAGAGAAGGTGAGGGGGGATGCCAACAGTGGAGCCGAAGAAAAGTCAGGGGAGACTTGGACAAACAATGGGTGTGGGGAGGAATGGGAGGCAGGAAAGGATACATAGAGTCGGACAAGATGGACACAGAATGAAGGAAATATTTATGTCCTTTAGAGATTAAACCTTTAGACCTATAACAACGATTGGAATGTGCCCTTGAACATTAAGACCCTTTAGACCATGGAGAACCTTTCAGACTCACACCACACAAACATCATTTCTGTAGTCTTCTTTGTGAACACAGACTAAATACTTTTCAGTAAGTAATGTGCAAACTCTACTTACCGCAGAGGATGGGTACTCTGCTTGCATACATTAATAAAGCAGGGGATAATAGAAAGAGTGATTACATAGTGCAAGGGGTATATTGGGAGTGGAAGGATTCAAGATGAAGAAACTCTATACCCTGGAATTGTTTGTATCATCATTATTGATGTTTTCTGCAAAGAAGAAATGAATTGCTGACACCTGCAGTGTTAATTGTCTCTGATGATGATGATGATGATGATGATGGAATGATGATGATGTATGATGTGATGATGATGAGACTCATAATATTATCCCACATGCTTTTTTATTTAAAAAAAAAACGTGGGGTATGTAATCAGCTCTGTCTGTCTGTCGCCGTCCGTCCATCACGTTATCTCCTCCTGAACGGTTGTGTCGAAATTCACCAAACTTGGTTAGTCATGATCACCACGTAGCTTGAAGGTGAAAGAGAAATATCATTTCGGCCCCACCCTCTGGGCCGCGCCGGTCCCGGGGGTGGGGTCAAAAAGGTTAAATAACCCGAAAATGCAATTACAGGCACATTTTAACGCATTTTTTTAAAATGAAACTTTGTATATGCAATCAACATTTGGGGATGCATGAAATATGTGACGATGTTTTGGATTTGACCCCCGGTTCATGCCCCGGGGTGAGGACTTAGGGTCACAGGGGTCAAAGCAGAAGATTTTTTTTTTTTAATACTCATAAATTTGATATTAGGTCATCCCTGGTGGACATTTACCATCTCTCAGCTTTCTTGAGGTGGGAAGCGTGAAGATTTGCGAAGACATGCCATCGACTTCGCTCTAATTATGATTAGCTCACCTGGACTTTAGTCCCGGCGAGTTTATGCGATCGAGAAGTGGTCCGTAAGTCAGTCAGTCCAGTGAGTCTTTAAACATTTCATTCATTATCGCTTGAACCAAACACACGATTTTAATGAAACTTGGCCACAAGCTTCATATCTTGATGCTTAACGAAGGTGCATTTACCGCATCAAAATCTGCGCTCATTAAGGGTTTGAAATCAGACCGAAACGTTTAAAATATATATATATATTAATTCCAGCCCTAACCTATAGGGGGCATCGCATCAGCAGCACAGCCATGCCGTAAGCCAAAAACATGATCTGTAACCTGTAAAATCATGACCTGTAATAAGCATCAATGTATTCAAGCATCGAGAGGGCTTCCATTCAACCAATCACGTGACCAGATTCTGTGCATGAAACAAATTTAGTTATTTTATGACGTCATTGACTGTTGCTCCGGAATCAGGGTAGCTTCAGGACCTACGGTCCTTTTTTATTATTATTTTAATAAGCAAGTCAGTGTATGAGGGCAGTTTAAATCAAACTATTTATTTAAAGCCCCAAATACTCGCCACCTTCTCACAGGATAACCGAGGAGGTTGTTTTTTTTTTTCTTGATTATGTGAATGTGGGACTTGACACAAGTTAAAGTAATACTGACTGTGACTTGAGAGTTGACTTGAACCTTGCCCTCAATGACTTGAGACTTGACTTGGAGTACCCTCAAATAATTGAAGACCTGACTTGAGACTTGCCCTCAAGACTTGGAGACTTGACTTGAGACTTGCCCTCAATTAATTGAGACTTGACTTGAGACTTGCCCTCAAAGACTTGAGACTTGCCCTCAAATATATTGAGACTTGACTAAAGTGACTTGTTGACATTTCTGATCATTGAGCATCCACCAGCTAATGCCAGCAATGGAACACCGGTCTTCACGTCCATCTGAGGGGGACGACACGCCTTTGTGGGTACACGTCCTGTCTGGTAACACCAGTCCAGCACTTTAGTCGGGTCAGGAATCGAACTAGACAGCTCAAGTGTGATGTGGGGCAGTTTAATTGGACCTGAAATGGTGACACAGAACACAAACCCTCACGGCACAGCCGAGCCAAAAAAAAAAGCACAGCCGAGTCATTCAATTCTCTTTATTTCTAAACATCACTTTTACACCTCCTCTACCCACAAGGTTGCTGGAACAGCCACAGGCTGCCAGCAATTACGAAATTAATCTATTTTCAAGCATAATGATAATAATACAACAAGTTTACAGCAATTAAATAAGAGGAAACATGAATAAAATTAGAATATTATATATAATATATATATATATATAAAAAAGAACATTTGTCACACAGCACTCAGCACACCACCACACAAATAAAAAAGTGCTATTATAAAGTCTACCAAATAAAACATTTTCTTTTCTTACACAATACATTGGGTTATGCGGCAGGATCCGGCACCACGTTCAGAGTCCTGGACGCTCGAATCGGATTGTATAGCAAATCGGTCCGAAGGGGAAAAGATCAGGTGTGCATGAAAGCCATGGCAAAAAGGTTTCTGCAGTTTGAGAGCACGGTGCTGCAGGTTGGAATTCCATCTTCATCCCCCATGCCCAATTGGCAGCAGCACGGCAGGCGCAGTCCTCAATGTCACTATAATCAACTAGATAATATGATTATTTCCATTCTCCCTAAGATATCACGACTCGTAACATCAAGAAACCATTCTAGCTGATCTACGGCGACTGTCTTTTGGTCTTAAGTCAATCGATCGCATCTGCAACCGGCGTCATGGAACGGATGCACCGTGGGACACTGCAGCAGTTAGCGACAAATCGGTACGGTGTCAAGAGCCCCCTGCCCTCCGTACGATTTTCTCTCCCTTTACAAAGAATCCGGTACCAAAGATTTGTTCTAAAGGAGGCTCGGCTCAATGTGGGAAGTGCTAGCAAAGATATCAAGTGTGTAGGCAGCATTTCACGCAAAGAGGTAGGTCCGTTTATCCACTTTGGAATTCCAAAGCTGGAATCGACACAAAGTTGCTTTGAAACTACACGGAGATCTACAGGCTCTTAAAGGTATTCTTGTGCTGTTTTCGATGTGTTTGGGAATCAAATGCGAAATTCCAACATCAAGGTGCAGTGGGTGACGCGAACGCGGAGGACTCGTCCACGTCTCTTCATTTCATTCGTTCCATTCCGTTGCGTCACATCCATCGCAAAGTCAGAACGAAGGCAAAATGTGCTGCAATTTACCAAGCTTGTAAGTTTAAGTCACCGTGTTAACGAGAACGAACCACGAAACTGGAGGTTTCAAGCATGAGGCTAAATGTATGGGATGCGCTGGCCATTTTGCGTGTTTTGGAACCTGTGAAAATAAGAGGGGCATCTACATACTACTCAGCAAAATGGTGCAGTTGTGATCCCTCAAACACCACCCTCTTCTTCATTCCTCCACATTGACATCCTTTCACCTTCCCCTTCCTCTCTACCTCTCCTTTCTGCTCACTACCTCTATTCCTATGTCCTCCACCCCTTCCCCTGTTCACATTATATCGAGATTCGCTCAAACCTGTTATCACTATCAACAACAAACAAGAATAAATAAAATATTACACGCAATACCCATTCTTATAGTAATACAATGCATGTGAACACTGCATACTTACCATGTCATATACTGTCATCATTGATCAAAAATACAACCTGCATTTGACAACAATCTGTCTTGTGCGGTAAACAATACTGTCCAGCACGTGATCAGATGTAACACAATTTTAACATGACAAAAGTTAAGTTTTTGAACAGTCTGAGGCCAAAAGGATGCTTGTTTTGGTGCCATCTATTGATTATGTACTCAATGTGGAGTGGGTTAAACTGAGAATTTAAATTGAGAAAAGGAAGGTAAAAAGAGAGAAGGGGCACAGAAAGGGAGAGGGGATACAAGGAGAAGAAAGGTGAGTAGAGTAGCAGGGAGTGCATGTAGAAGGGAGCAAAAGATTCCGCCATATTTTGCGTACGTAATAAATAGATCCATCCTAACTGAAAGGTGAGAGATGAATGCCACTATATAGATGGTAAACACAACAAACATCGCTGGGAAAAAAAAATTAAGCCAACCTCGCCTTCATATGTAGCAAAAGCTTCCATACCACGCACCGCCCGCTCTTCCAGCAAGGCTCCCTCCAGACTCTCGGGTTCCACAATTTGGAGCAGACCGGAATGCAGAGGCTTGTGTTTCCTAGGGGCTGCACCATGCCAAAGTGAAACAAGTCGTTCAAGTGAAAACCGAAACACGATTAGCTGGGGAAAAATCAAGCTCGACGAAAGGCTGGATCAAGGAGTCCATTCGAGACGAAAGTCAATAGGCCTTGGGTCCATTTTCTCCAGTAGGGAGAGATTTCAAGCAGAAATCAAAGCAGAACCAAACGTTTGAATGTTGGCTCTACCAAAAAGAAATAAAGTTATTTCACACATTAATGTCTCACTGTGGTGCAAAAAAACAAAACAACGCAGAGTTCCTGATGGAAATCGAGTCTCAGGGCCAGTTTCTTATCAGGTTTTGGTCTGCAAAGTGAATGCCAGGATTGAAAAGAACCTTCGAGACTCTCGATGACAAACAAGGGATTTATGAACAACAAGATGTCAGGAAGACTTTAGGTGAACAGTCCACGGTTGGAAATCGGATGAGGATACAACAGCCGAATACAGCATTCCACAAACGATGTCCAAATGAAAAAACGTGCGCAATTTGTCGAATCATGTTCCTGGTAATTGGAAACCTTTGAAAACACTTCACACGATCCTCACTCTCTTCCCTGTTCAGCACGTTGTGAAAGTGGAGTTCATGTTGTGCATTCTTTTCCATCGATTCTCCACCGGACTCGTATAAGTAGCTGACAACACGCCTTCCGTCTCAACCATTGTGCAGCGATGCCATCGAGCATTGACTACCAAGGGGGGACCTACCCCTTATCTATGCAGATGTTGGCTTGGGTAAATACGAAAAAGAATAAACGATAAAAGAACGGAATGGGAAGTGGTGTAGGAAAAGGGATTTTGAGAGGGGGTGAGAAAAGAAAAGGAGATTGGAGAAAAGTGAGTAAAAGGAAGAGAAGTGTGTGTGTGCATGCGGTTGGAGTGTGGAAAATTGGGGGGAGGGGGGGTCAGAAATTCTGCCATTTTCCATAAAAATGTGCATGGTCCCTGATGGTGCGTCTGTGTGGTGTTCATGAAGCACACATGACCTCGATTCAATCACGGTCAATACGATGCAGAAACACAAGAACTGCAGGGCTATAGAGGCATAAAACAAATGTGTTTTCTCATAGATCAGGTTTTTCTTTCCTGATATACGGAGTAATTTACCCGCAATAATCCTACAACCAAGAACCTACACTGTCGGTCGAAAAACCACAAATCGCTGTTCTGACATGAAGCTTCTTGCCTTCAATCAGGTTCACCCGGTGACAAATTTCTGGATATTTGAAGAGAGGGACAGGCTCCCTGGGACTCTCAATACTGTGAATGAGATCAAACACGCAGCATAAACTTGTGAAGACGGACACTCCAATTTTGTGACGTCGCCGCAAGTTTTCGACGAGGAAACCATCTTCCTTGTGCATTTGACAGCGAGTTTAAAAAGCAAGCGCGTCAAGTGTTTAGATGTTGTGTATAGTTTTAACGTCTCAAGAATCATCTAATGTGAATGTACTCAAATTTTTGACCCCCGCACACCCTCCTCCCAGACATTCACCTTTTGGTACTGTACTATAACACCAAAAGGCATAAATAATAAAGCAAAGGATGGTGTGAAGTCTTAAAAGAAGACAGTCTAAAATAATGGAAGGTCGGAAATTGCCACCACGAACGTCAACTCTGTTGACCCCAACATGCCAAGGCTTCTTCATCAATAAAACCACCATACCGATTCAATTAAGGTCAAGCCCAGCCCGGCAGTCCTTTTTTTTGTAACGAAGAGCCTGGAGTGAAATACATCCTTAGAGTTTCGGAATGTCACCCCACCCACCGTCACAGGTCCCACAAACCACGGCTTGCAGACTCTCTGAATATGTATCCAAGTAGGTTTGGATCGAGAAGAAATTACAACATTTTTTTTTTATAACAAAGTCGAGGCTGATCGAAACACCGAGAACATAATGGATCAGGATGTAACAGAACAAAACGAACAAGTAAAAGAGGAGGGAAACACACAACAGCAGGGTTGAGGCACAAAAATAGGGGAGACTTGGCAATAAGAGAAGTGCGGAAGAATGAAGGGTAGGGAAGGACACACGGGTGGAAAACATTGACATAGCAGCAAACTCTCAGGAATGAAAAAAATGGAAATTTAGAAAGAAGTGGGCTTGGGAAGGGCTAACAGAGATAGAAAAGATCATGGTTTTGGATTGGGGTTGATCTGAGACGGTTGTGAACAGCTGTCTTAAAGACGTTGAGGGATGGGTGAAGATTGAAGAGAAGGTGGAAGTTGGCTCCACAGGTGGGGAAAAAAATATTAGGAAACGAAAGAGTGCAGCTGATGACAAATGAGACGACTTCCAATCGACCAAACACATTTTCACCGTGCGGGCATGTCAAGGAAAAATTCCCGTCATCCACTTGTAGTATCAGTCTCCTTCCACCAAATAAGGTACACCGGTTGCACATTAAGGGCAAAATGTCCCTCCACAATAAAATGCCTGATAAAACTTGATACCCACAATGAAAGAGCAAAACTGAACACTCAAAGATGTCCACTCGTGGGTGGGGTTTGGGCTCCGTGAGCAATTTGTTCCGTGATGCAGGAAACAGAGGGCATGAATGTAGAAAATGAATGAACCATTGCCGGATGGTCCCACCGGCGTTCCTAAGGCATGGGCTTCCTTATTTGGAGCACAGCATGTTCTTCATTATATAACAAAACGTGCATTATTACAACTTTTCCAGATCATTTGATAGACCACAGCTGTGCATCATTTATAGAAACGGTCTTCAAGGATCCCAGATGGTTTGCCCACTCTTCGATTTGTTTTGGAAAGTGTAAGAACTTTACTCCTTCACTTCAAGTAGTACCTCGTACTCAAATTTGCATTACGATTCCCAAAATGGAATGCCTTGGGCAATGATTCTCATCGTTACGAGAAGTAGTACAATACCGTATTCGTTTTAAGTGACAGAAACCACAGAATACCCGAAAAATTCCTGCACCGAGTACAAATGCAAATTGTTGAAGCAATATTCCCATGCAATAACATTCATGAATTTCACACAAAGGGTGGGATGGGGGAAATGAAAACTTGCCATTTGTTTGCAACAAGGAAAAAAAATTGGTTAAATATATTCAAAGGTTCTTGGACATGTTTAAATAACAGCAGGTGAGTAAAAGGAAGAGGAGGAAAGAGAAAAAATCAGAATTGATTCCCTTTTGCTACGATAATACAATCATTATGACAACATTAGTTTAAATGGCATGAAAATGGTGAACCTCCTGACAAAATGTATAAACCGGACCCTGAACTCAAACTATACTTTGACGCCTACTTAACCTAGTCTTTTGAGAACGCAAGCATTTCTTCTTGACCGCGAGTCTATCTCCGGTCCCCATCCATTGACATCCTCCGTTATCCGGTAGGATGGATAGTCTGACGAGCTCAAGGACTCGTCAACCTTGTGTCGCTTTCACATCGGTTAGGGCTACACGACAGCGAAGGCTAAGCTGGTCAGCCACACAAGGGTCCCGCAGGGATGTTTCTGGTCCTGTAGATACTTTAACCAAGCTGGAGCCTTCCGTTATTAGGACAGTGTTTGTCACACACTGGCTCCGGCAAGCTGTGCCGAATGCAATTCAGGCACCGTGGAGCCAGATTCGACATACTGTTGTCGAGTTTCCCCCCACGTGGAAATGAGCAAGGAACAAGTTCGCCTGGCTCCAGAGGTGAGATTTCATTGTTTTCTTCTTAGATGGTGAAATGTCACTCTTGTTCCACCTCGTATCTGCGGTGGCCATTTTGCATATTTTACCCGCGTCTGCTGCATGTGCTTTGCTTTTGCTTCAGCTGTTTGCTGCTTGTTGTTCTGGACCCTGTTGCATGCGGTTTGCAAGGCTTTGTAACCACAGACTGGTTTGTACAATTGTTTACATCTGGCAGAGAAAAATCTTTGCATTTGGCACTGACTCTCTCATTTCTCTCCAAGATTTGGGAGATCATTTTGTGAACCACATTTGAAGTCCAAAAGTGTTTCGGATTCCTTATTGATCTTATCCACTTGCTCCTCCGCGACATCTTACAGCTCCACACTCTGACTTGCTTATCTTTAAACCTTCCCTTTCCTTTGTCAACATCGGTCGCTCCAGCAGGACCTGAGTTGTCTCAAGAAGGAGCACTTTGAGTTTCGGACTCTGCTCCCTCAACCGCTGTGTGGCCTCTTTTTGCGCGACTACTGCCACGCTTACCATTATCCTTTTTCCCATGAGATTGTGATCCTTTTACTTTTACCCCTTGGCAAGGTCTTGCATGCCTTTGCTGTTTGCGATTGTATTGTTTGATGTCCCGGCTGCTAAGTTTAATCACAAGCTTGGTAAGCTTGCAATACGGTTTGGCTCGGCTTTCTGCAGAATTAACTTTTTTGTTAAATGCCGTACCTTTGTCACCTGAGGACTCTCTGGACACTCATCTGGCAAGAACTCACTTCCATAAGTTGGCTCAGCAATGCTTCCAAGGCCCACATCCCTCTCACAAGTAAACGGATTACATTCACCAGTTGGTGCAACATCATTGTTTCCAATTTGAACAATTTCTATTATTTCCCCCTCAATTTTGTAGGCATGTGTTCCACCATCGTCAGCAACTCTGCTGGAGCCAGGAAGACTTTTCTGTCCCTCTCTGCGTGCCTAATGGACAGGAAAGAATCCAGCCAACAGGCTGCTGAATCCTCATTGAATGAAACCTTTTCGTCCAAGCTATATTCTTCTTTGGCCGCCTCAGCAATATGGCCATCTTTGGCCATCAACAAAGCACTCTGTCAGCCATGGTCAAGTCAAGCTGTTTTCGCTGATGAGCCATAATGAAGAATAAGATCAACATCACCACTGTACCCAAAGTTGGAAAACTCATCATCTGCAGCAGGGTGTTTTGCATTCTGCATTACCTTCAAGAAATCATAATCAAGTCCATTGACTTGGTGCTCCATGGCTGACAATTCAGCAAAGGAACCACCTCTGCTTCAGATTTTCTCCACACAATTATTTTCCTCTGTGTCTTTGCCTCACTCATCCTCCCATAGTCACAGGGTGTGTACTGATTACGTGGCTTTAAAACTAGGTCCAATCACATTGATCATGCATGGGCTGCTAATTATCGGCTGCATTATGTACACCGTGAGGCTCCTGTATCCTGGCGGTTTTATGGTGAGGTCAATAATCTCAACAAGGAGCTGGGACTGACGTACAAGGGTCTTGACAAAAAGTTGGGGGGGGGGGGGGGGGGGCGGGGGGGGGGGGGGGGGGCGATGCACTTTCATATCCTTCCGCCAACCGGATAGCGGGTTCCATTGTCCACAAGTTTCGATGATTGTCAGAAGTACCGTATCCTGCACTGGTCTCACGCACTCTTCCAAGCCGAACATCAACATCTCTAGGGGCAGATTTTGTGTGACTACTTTCTGCAACAGTCTTCATAGTTTGCAAATGAGAATCACCAGTGTCAGAAGTGATCTGTGAATCTGTCGTAAAGCCTCCAGATTCTGTTGGCACTGTTCTTTGGACTGGTAGGCCTTCAGCGTGTGTGCCTACTTCATCTACAGATGTGTTAGGGGGTGTAGATGTTGCCTTAGAAAAGAGGAAATGTGGATATGGATTGGGATTGGCACAGGTAACAGGAGTGGGACAAATTACAGGGTATGGCACAAGCATCATTGCAGTGGTAAAGAGGCGTGAGTGAGGTAGGCTCCAAGTTGAAGCAGAGGAGGAGGCAGCAATGTGGAGGAAATGTTTGAAAGTTGGGAAAAACAGAAAAATCAGGAAGTTGCTGCTGTGGATCCAGGATGTGTGGCAACTTGATTGGTGGAAGGGTTGGGGCTTGTGGTGCCGGCTGGTGTAGCTGTGCTGTTGCCGGAAGCTGCAAATGAGGTGAGAGTATTGGTGCGCACTTGTGCAAAGGACTTGAAGGCATGGGCAGCATGACGTGGAGGCATCAAGGTAATGATGGTGGCAAAGAGACCGCAGGCACAAAAATGAAGAGATGGGTGAGGCACATTGTGGGTTGTGGAGCCGCTGAGGTCTCAAACTGGTTTCCAGAACAGGTGCAGTGGTAAGGACCCACGAATGATTTAGCAGAAGTGGAGATTGTAGCCCATTTCCAACTTCCACAAGCAGAGCTGTTCACATGTGAGTAGGCTGCTCCTGTGATGCAGCTGATAGGCAGATTAAGGCGAATTGGAGAGACAGCTAGTGTCACAAGCAATCTTGGCCGGGGCTGATTCACCAATTGTCAGATCGGGTGCCTTCTGGAGTTTGATTTTCAAGGTGAGCTTTTGCTGAGTGGAGCTTTGGTCCGTATAAACTTACAGGAGAAGATGAGAGAGGGTTTTTTTTCCGACATTGGGCCCAAGCCCTTGGCAGAAGAAAGAAAACGATGACGTGGAAAGATAAAAAAGATGAAGTAGATGATGAAGCAGAGGGTGGCACATTCCACGGAATCTGGTGTGAGAACAGGAAGGCCATTGCGTTCCAGTCATTTGCAGTTTGATCGAAGGAATGTGGCACAAGGGCAGGGCCAGTGGAGGGTGTGGGAAGGACTGGCCTGGGCTTCCTTATAGAAATGATGTCCATCTTGTCATTGGTTGAGGCAACTTAACACTGCAAAACTGCAGACGACGTTCTACCATCTACGCAAAGTCCAGATACTCCTTCGTGGTGCCTGATATGCTACACCAATCGCCACACTGCAAAGTGGGCAGAAAATCAATTAGACAAACAGCCAAACTAGAACATTCCAGAACCAAATTAGTCCTTTGCTATACCTCTTGTTCTGACTAGAGCGAATAGATTAAATGGGTGATGAACTCCCCTCCCCTTTTCCTCCCACATTTCTTACTTCCATTACTCAGGTTTAAAAAAAATAAATTTTAAAGGGATAATTTCCTTCATCTCACAAGGCTTTGCGCACACAAAATGTGAACAGAAAAATATGTTGACTGGTTCCTCTCTGCAATGCACCTAATATCGTAAGACAGGAGCAACATAAATCTTTTGGAATAGAAAAAAACAAGACAAACTGGCGTAGTGAGCGCAGGCACTGAGAACAATGCTCACGGAGCAAAATTGTGAATTTAAATCAGAATCCGAATGGAGGGCGGGCCTGCGCAAGCAGAGGTCCCATGGTAACGCTTCACAGGCCCCTGGGTCATTTCACACATGACAGTGACTTAGTAAGCCTGACAGTCTGGGCAATATGCCGAGCACATTTGCCCAACCCTCTCTTGGCCAGGCTACAAAATAAAAGCATTTTTGTGTTTTCCACGCATCAGTCTGAAAAGCTTGCGTATATATTTAAACATTCAAAATGCTCCAAACTTTGCCAAATGACCGCGATAGGTGATAACTCCAAGATTGACAGATCTACATGCAGTGCTTTGGACGATACACAAAAAAAATTCCTAATCTCATCAGCGCATGCAGCATATTTAGGAAACAACGATGTCACCTTAATGTTGCAAGTCCCTTTGGTTTGGACCTATGCATTCAATTATTTCTGACCAGATTTTCCCAAACGTTCTACCTTGTCGCACACGACCGCCAGACTCCAGGCTATCCCCAAGTCTAGCATCCCAGCATATCTCTGGCCTTGCCTTGTTTCTTTGAAGTAGGGAGGCCCTTCTGCACGAGGTGAGCATTTCTGCACTGGAGAAATTCTTTGCTTCACTGCCAATAGGACAGAGTGTTAACGCTTACTGCCAGATTTCTGACCAAGCACAGCACCGCTTGCCCTCCCTGGGACTCTCTTCTGAACGTGCGCACACATTATCACACACACACACGATACACACACACACATCGGGCTTTTTTTCAATGACAAAGCTGTTCCTCCAACAATTATAAGATCATTTATGTACTCACAATTAAGACTACAGTGATTTGTTTGCGGGTTTGAACCGGATTTTCCGACCAGCCTGGATCATCAGCAGTTTCAGACCCTTTTCAGCATTCTAATTGAATTTTATTGGCATGCGTTCAACTATACTGGTGCCTATATTTTGATGAAATATTAAATATTTTTTTTCGGTTGTTATAAGTCCGCATAGTAGAGCAACGTGGGAAATCCGTTTAAAATTCTCTGTCCTTCAACTCCGTGCTAATAACAACGCGAAAATGTTCAACTTTTTTTAATGATTCATCAATAGATGAGGCACCAGAAAAGGTATTTTCCCACTAAGCACACACACACACACACACAACGCACACACAACACACACGACACACACTCAATTGTACAGTATCGGCTATTACCTGAAAAATAATAATAATTAAAGGATTGCTGAAAAAATGTAAACCTCAAAACATAGTTCCCTTACTTAAAGTAAGAACCTTAACCTATAAGCAAAGTAATGGTTTTTCTGACTGCATGGATCAATCAGCTGGGCACGTTCTTCCCCCCTTCGGGGGGAAAAGGGGGTTTTGATTCCTTTCAGCCCAGAACTCTCCAAAGCGGCGGATCCAACAACCTCGGTCACGGAATCCACACCCCAGTAAATTACCTACATCAGTTATCGTCAGGCAGTCAGTCAACACTCAAATGTAACATCACTAATCAGACTTTACTCACTTGAGGATTTAAGTGTATCTTTCACATCGTTATACAACTCCATCACGTGACATTCCATGATATGAAAACACATTAAACTGCATGCACATCTTAGCCTTAAATATAACATGCACCAACAAACCACGACCCATCCACTTACCACTAATCAAACTGTTGTCAAATAATTCAAACGGTTATTTATAAACGGTTTTTTTTAACCTGCTTCCTTGTCTCCTTGCAACACTGAAATGGGTTTAAATGGTTTACCATATATATACGTATATATATTTAATGATGTATTATATAACTATCCTCGTTAATAATATTTTTAACATTTGTATTGTATTTCACTATTTCCATTTGATGTCGTTTTTAATGATCAAAAAGGAAAACTTGATGTATCTGCCTCTGTAGCTCCCTGTGTTCGTAAACATCTGACTTTGTTGTTTTAATCTATTTTATGAGTTCAGTGCTGTGGTTAGTAAATGTCTGACTGGTTGTTTTAATCTATTGACAAGTTCAGTGGCTTGCGTGTGTTGCTCTCGACGGTCCTAAGTTATTTCACCGGTAACTGTGACATAGAATAGCTCCTTCGGAATATTTCTGTCTTAGAAAAGGCATTTGTAGCATGTGAATGGAAATATGTATCTCGTTTATGCAAATAATTTGGTGTGAATTTATTATTAATGAAATCGATTTGGTGAATTCAAAAAAAGAAAAAAAAAGAAAGAACAACAACAAACTAACAAACACACTGAAAAAATAAAAAAATACTAAAAAAACTAAGAAACTGAAGTGTAAGTTGGCTTTTCTTTTTTAATTCCGAGTTCTTTTGGATTATTATATCATCATAAAAGCTGTCAAGTACAAACCCATCATTAATGCGAGTAAATCATCAATGAAATCTAAAAATATTTCCACACTTCGTGCAGTTGTTAGTTAAATTCCTATACATGTTCTGAACCAATCAGACTCCTACATGTCAGGAATAAATTTATCAAAGAAAGGGGCCAGATCTGAACCCATAGGGTAATCCCCAATTGTCTGCTGGGTATCCATTGTTGCCAAATTGTAAGGAAACTGCTGGTTTATCGGAAAAAATCGAAAACTTTTCTTAAGTCATTCGTTTGATATCAATATATTGTATATGAAATAGTTTGATATGAATAGATAATTTATTCTTGATATTAATACATCAAGAGGAAGAGATAGAATGTAATAATTGATAAATAGCAAAAAGTATCCTCTGTCCCAAGTGACAGGAAAACAAGCAAAGTAATTTGTTTTTCTTTTAGAACCGAATATTTTATGTTAAGAATCAAACCCAGGGTGCAACACCTTGGGGTCCTTTTGATGCGGCATGCAAGAAACCTTACAAGTTTTCAGCTGTCATCATGGAGCATGGCAGCTGACAAACACACGTAGCAGAATAATAGACAAACAGCGATTATTGAATAGGTTTCGTATCGCCACCGCAGGCAGAAAGTAGTCATCCTCAGGTGAAGGGAAAGTATAGTTAACAATAATCTATCGAATTTAATTTATTTCATGGACTTTGTAAAAAAGGTTAACCGTGGGTTGCACTCTTTTAAGTTTTCACTCGAGAGGCCAAAGCTCTCTGTTAAATTATACACCTCCAGCGCTACAAAGGGTGGTCAAATCATCGGCAGTGGAGGTTGAACCTATATGATAAAAGGAGCCTTGCATCAATGCGTTTCATGCATGCGAGTTCCAAGCCGCATCCTGGGTTGATCCGAATTCGCGCTGGCTCACCACAATTTTCTACACTCTGACTGCCATTTAGGAAACCCTTTACACGATGTACCCTTAGAACCTTTTGAATGTACCCTTTAGAATCTTGTAGATGTACCCATTAAACTCTTAGGAAATTACTGACGCGAAGAATTGACACCTTAGAGAATTAATCCTTTAGAACTTGACTTCTTTAGAATTACTTCTTAGAACGCCTTTCAGGAAATGTAGCCCTTCGAACCTTCTAGATGTACCCATTAGACTTACTCTTTTCGAATTACGCCCTAATAATTAGCCCTTTAGAATTATGTCTTTCGAATTAACGTCTTTAGAATTTATGTCTTCTAGTCGAATTTACTCTTTAGAATTATTACTTTCGAATTTACTCTTTACGAGATTATCTTTAGAATTACACTTTAGAATTTTACTCTTTCGAATTACTCCTGTAAGAATTACTGTTTAGAATTACACTTTAGAATAACTCTTATAGAATTACGCCTTTAGAATTACTCTTTAGAATTACGCCTCCTATTAGAATCACTCTTTAGAATCACTCTTTAGAGATTACCATCGCTTAGAATTTCTTTAGAATGTACCTTTCGAATTACTCTTTGGAATTACTGCCTTTCGATTACTAAAATTAATAGAATTTCTTTAGAATTTTACTCTTTAAGAATTACTCTTTGAATTACTCTTTAAGAATTACTACCTTTCCGAATTACTTCTTTTGGAATACCTTCGAATTACTCTTTAGAATTACTCTTTATAATACTCTTATAGTAATTACTCTTTAGAATTACCCTTTAGAATTACTCTTTGAATTACCTATTTTATAGAATCACTCTTTAGAATCACTCTTTAAAATTACCCTTTAGAATTATTGCTTATGAATTACCGCTTTAGAATTACTACTCTTGAATTACTCTTTCGGAATTACTCTTTAGAAATTACTGCTTTAAATTACCTTTAGAATTACTCTTTAGAATTAACTTCTTTGATTACTCTTTAGAATTACTCTTTAGAATTAACTCTTTGAAAATTAATCTTTAGAATTACTTCTTAGAATTTACTCTTTAGAATTACTGTTTCGAAATTACTGCTTTCGAATTACTCTTCGAATTACTCTTAGAGATTAACTCTTGTAGAATTATTCTTTAAGAATTACCCTTTAAGAAATTACTTTTGGAATTACTCTTTAGAAATACTCTTTAGAATTACTCTTTAGAATTACTCAGTTTAGAATTACTCTTATAGAATTACTCCTTTAGAATTACTCTTGTAGAATTACTCTTTAAGAATTACTCTGGTAGAATTACGTCTTTAGAATTACTCTTTTAGAATTAACTCTTTAGAATTAGCTCTTAGAATTTCTTTAGAATTACTCTTTAGAATTCTCTTTAGAATTGAAGTCTTTAGAATCTCTTTAGAATTTACTTTTAGATTACTCTTTGGAATGTACTCTTTAGAATTCACTCTTTGGTGTACCTCCTTTATATAATTCTCATAACTCCTCACCTGTTCCAAGGCATCCCCCAATCATATCTGAAGCTCGCCAATGTTCACGTAGTCGTCCTGCCAAGCCTGCCATGGCGCATGCCGTGACCACGTGGTTTGAACCGGTGGTCGGGAGCTTCCGCCTCGTGTCGCGCCAAGGTGGAGCCACGCCGCCATTTTGCGACTCCATTTTCTTTATAATTTCCAAGTTTTTTTTACCCGATCCGCTCAAAATAAA
>CM068967.1:21112413-21130018 GCA_035128595.1 Eptatretus atami | reverse complement strand
TTTTTTTTTTTAAACGAATCGGGCGGATTTATTCCTCTGGTGCACATCAGGGAAACACAGCACAATCAAAATATTCACGACAATGTTTTTATTAACAATCTTTAACCCGTTCTTAACTAGGGAACTACTGATTACAGGTTTCGAGGGGGTCCCTACCCAGATATGCCTTAAACAACGTGCAGACAAGACTGACAGACAGCATGCAGACAAGACAGAGTACTTGGTGATGTTTCATGGACGAGAGGAAAGTGTCAAAAACACGAATGTCGCCACCAATAAAAAAAAAAAAACAAAGAGGATGTCCACGATTCGAGCTCCCAGCTCGAACGCGCTCACGTGCAAGATGGTCGGCAACGCACTCTTACCTTTCGCTCACCGCACGGCGGTCTCCGACGCGCTCTGACCCCAGCGTAAGGTCGAGAAATGGCCTCACTGATTCTCTCAAGGTCCAGCAACAAATCCAGGCCTGGCCTGTTCACCAGAGAACAGGCCAATCGGGGTGCCAGGCCTCCGGCAAGCGATCGGCAAACGGTCGAGCCGTTGGTGTGAGCAGGACCGCAGAGGCTCCCGTCGTCTCCATCTCCTGCCTTCCCGCCTCGAAGCCCGACTTCCCAACTCCGTCTCCCAGTTTCTCCATCGATCGAGATCACCTTATTCTTTCAACTTATTCCATGCCTCGCCTCTCAAGAGACCGCTGCGTCATCTCTCACGGCAGAAAATCACCTCCTCATAAGATCAGATCCCGACTTGACGTGCAGAGCCGCCTCTCCCAACTGCCCAAAAGCAGACTCGATGTGCAGCACCATCTTACGATTCGCGCGCTCGAAAACCACCCCGACACGCCCTCGAAAACCCGACGTTACAAACTGAAAAACCTCACTTTTTCTCTCGTTTCTCCTTATCATGTCGCTCCTTCGACACAAACGAGCCTCGCCTCTCGTCGAAGCCGACACCAACTCTCCCTCAGTATTCACTTGCCTCTTTTTGGCCAGTAGCCTCTCAGCCCGACTGGGCGGGCCTATACCGTCCGGAATGGGGAAGGAAGAAGAGACTAGCCCCTTGCGATCATCCACGCACTGTAAGAACAATAAAACGTCATGCCTACACCTCCCGACAATCGCATATCTTTACACACAACCTGATAAACATAGCATTTAATGGGGATCGAGCTAAATCGCATATTAGCTAGTCCAATAAGGGCCATTCCTAAACAAATAATATACTATATAATATATATAATATACATCATATACATTATATATATACAACGCCTGTGCTTGGCGTAAGTGGTTACGCTACGGCTTGAGGAATCCAAAACGTCCTCGAGATTTCAAGCCCCGTTGGCCGCTTAGAATTCAAACCAACCACACAGGCAGATTGACTCAGCTGTCCATCCTTCGAGGCTCGCGAAGTGAAGTACCAACGTAATCGGCGCCCTGATGCCCCGGCTAGAACTGTTACATATCCCGTCCGTAAGACGGCGACCAAGAGAGTCATACAGTCACGGAAGGGCAATCCGGCCGTACCCAAACCTGCTGCCAACTCATCTATGCAGGAATCATACAAACGATGATCCCCCGCTATGTGCGACCCACTAACGGGAGCACCCGAAGAAGAAGAAGAAGATAATACTATATAATAACTATATATATATACAATACATAATATATCTATACTACTAAAACCCTATATATATGTATTCGTCCCGGAATCGGAGTGGCGGGATCTCACCCGACTACTTGCGCCACCCTCACGACCGCCAGTCGTCCGGCCGGTTTATACCCCGCCTCGGCTGGCTTCGGCACAAGGCACCCTCGGTCACGCGGTCTTACAATCGCCGAATACCAACGTAATCCTGGACCATTATGCCAGTTGGGAAATAGAACCCCGGTTAACAGACTGGTTTGGTCCAGATGCCGAGCGTTTTCTGCCAATCTGATAAACATTTCTGGTTTTTACTATGGCCATCGAAACGGATCGATTCTACTAACGCGAACACACAAATTAATTCCATAGCGGCAACTCAATACAAACCAACCAGAGTTTATTGGGGGAATACATCGCGGGGAAACAACCACAAGCAAAATATTCCACGACAATGTTTTATTAACAATCTTTAAACCCCGTCTTAACTAGGAACTACTGATTACAGGTTTCGAGGGGTCCTACCGCAATATGCCTTAAACAAACGTGCAGACAAGACTACAGACAGCATGCAGACAAGACAGAGTACTTGGTGATGTTTCTGGACGAGAGAAAGTGTCAAAAGCAGAATGTCGCTCGTAAAAGCGATGTCCACTGATTCAAGCCCAAGCTCGAACATGCCGCAGTGGCAAAATGGCTCGCCCTTCCTTTGGTCGCGACACGCGCACTCTCGCGCGTTCAGACCCCGCGAGGTTGACTGCACACAACCGTTAGATCGACGATGGATCCCAGCTGGTTTCTCACAAGGTCCAGCAACAAGTCCAGGCTTGGCCGTTCACACAGACAAGGCCCAAATTGAGGTGCAGGCTCCGCGCGCTGGTCCATGGGATTCCAAAACGTCGTTGAGTCGGGACAGTCAGGAGCTCCTCGCCAGACCGCAGGCCGAACCTTTCGATGACCTCCGCTCGAAGCCGACTCCAGACTCACACAGCAGCCAGGTCCTCTCGAAGCAGATAGCAAGCTTTCGGCGCTCTCAGTTCCACCACCGGCTGGACTCGGCCGACTGCAGTTTCTCTCTCGGCAGAATCACCACTCGCTTTTGTTCGCTTGCCTCTCAAAGCCGACTGCCGTTTCTCTCACGGCAGAATCACCTCCGTCCTCTCAGTTTCTTACCACTTTTTCCTTTCCTTCTCGCCTCGAAGCCCGAGCATGCCTCGAAACCGACTGTTCCCCCAAACTGAACCACTTCACGAGGTCTTCGTTCGCTCGCTTGCGAGCCACTGGCTTTTCCCCTTTTACGAAGCCGACAAACTCCTCCCCTCAGTTTCACTTCCTCTTTTTGGCCACTCCCTCTCAGCCGACTGGGCGGGGCCTCGTCCGGGATGGGGAAGGAAGAAGAAGCCCTCGGCACACCACCACTGTACGAACAATAAACATGCATCCTACACCTCCCGACACACATGTAACGTCCATTTACAGAACAACCTGACTAAACATGCATTTAATGGGGGATCTGAGCTAATCCTATATTTAGTAGCCTAATAAGGGCCATTTCCGTAACAATATATATATATACATATAAAGGCAAGTGGATATCCAGTCACGAACCCATGTGACTATATGTCACCAACTCATGTGGCAATATTTGAAGGTCAGCTGCATCGTGACTACGTCTATTAATTAAGTACTGTTGGAACGTACCTCTTAAACCTTTCGATCCTTTAGACTGCTGAGACCCCGAAGACCTTTGAAGACCCTTTAGATCATTTAGACCCACCACTATATACCCTCAGACCCATTGATACCCTATATTCTCCTTCGTCCTTTGAGAACCCTTAAACATGTAAGACCCCGTGGACATAACAGGACAAAAGAATCAGGAGAGAGAGAGAGAGAGAGAAGAGAGAGAAGGGAGAGAAGGTGAGGGGGGATGCCAACAGTGGAGCCGAAGAAAAGTCAGAGGGAGACTTGGACAAACAATGGGTGTGGGGAGGAATGGGAGGCAGGAAAGGATACATAGAGTGGACAAGATGGACACAGAATGAAGGAAATATTTATGTCCTTTAGAGATTAAACCCTTTAGACCCTATAACAACGATTGGAATGTGCCCTTGACATTAAGACCCTTTAGACCATGGAGAACCTTTCAGACTCACACCACACAAACATCATTCTGTAGTCTTCTTGTGAAACACAGACTAAATACTTTTTCAGTAAGTAATGTGCAAACTCTACTTACCCAGAGGATGGGTACTCTGCTTGCATACATTAATAAAGCAGGGATAATAGAAAGAGTGATTACATAGTGCAAGGGGTATGATTGGAGTGGAAGGATCAAGATGAGAAACTCTATAACTCTGGAATTGTTTGTATCATCATTATTGATGTTTCTGCAAAGAAGAATGAATTGCTGACACCTGACAGTGTTAATTGTCTCTGATTGATGATGATATGATGATGTGATGATGATGATGATGTGATGATGATGATGAACTCATTATATTATCCCACATGCTTTTTTATTTAAAAAAAAAAACGTGGGGTATTGTAATCAGCTCTGTCTGTCTGTCCGTCCGTCCATCACGTTATCTCCTCCTGAACGGTTGTGTCGAAATTCACCAAACTTGGTAGTCATGATCACCACGTAGCTTGAAGGTGAAAGAGAAATATCATTTCGGCCCCACCCTCTGGGGCCCTGGGGTGGGGTCAAAAGGTTAAATACCCGAAAATGCAATTACAGGCACATTTTAACGCATTTTTTTTAAATGAAACTTTGTATATGCAATCAACATTTGGGGATGCATGAAATATGTGACGATGTTTTGGATTTGACCCCCGGTTCATGCCCCGGGGGTGAGGACTTAGGGTCACAGGGGTCAAAGCAGAAGATTTTTTTTTTTAATACTCATAATTTGATATTAGGTCATTCCTGGTGGAACATTTTACCATCTCTCAGCTTTTCTTGAGGTGGGAAGCGTGAAGATTTGCGAAGACATGCCATCGACTTCGCTCTAATTATGATTAGCTCACCTGGACTTTAGTCCGGCGAGTTTATGCGATCGAGAAGTGTCCGTAAGTCAGTCAGTCCAGTGAGTCTTTAAACATTTCATTCATTATCGCTTGAACCAAACACACGATTTTAATGAAACTTGGCCACAAGCTTCATATCTGATGCTTAACGAAGGTGCATTTACCGCATCAAAATCTGCGCTCATTAAGGGGTTGAAATCAGACCGAAACGTTTAAAATATATATATATATTAATTCCAGCCCTAACCTATAGGGGGCATCGCATCAGCAGCACAGCCATGCCGTAAGCCAAAAACATGATCTGTAACCTGTAAAATCATGACCTGTAAATATGCATCAATGTATTCAGCATCGAGAGGGCTTCCATTCAACCAATCACGTGACCAGATTCTGTGCATGAACAAAATTTAGTTATTTTATGACGTCATTGACTGTTGCTCCGGAATCAGGGTAGCTTCAGGACCTACGGTCCTATTTTTATTATTATTATTAATAAGCAAGTCAGTGTATGAGGGCAGTTTAAATCAAACTATTTATTTAACAGCCCCAAATACTCCCACCTTCTCACAGGATCAACCGAGGAGGTTGTTTTTTTTCTTGATTATGTGAATGTGGGACTTGACACAAGTTAAAGTAATACTACTGTGACTTGAGAGTTGACTTGAAACTTGCCCTCAATGACTTGAGACTTGACTTGAGACTTACCCTCAAATAATTGAGACCTGACTTGAGACTTGCCCTCAAAGACTTGAGACTTGACTTGAGACTTGCCCTCAAATAATTGAGACTTGACTTGAGACTTGCCCTCAAAGACTTGAGACTTGCCCTCAAATAATTGAGACTTGACTAAAGTGACTTGTTGACATTTCTGATCATTGAGCATCCACCAGCTAATGCCAGCAAATGGAACAAGCGTCTTCAACGTCCATCTGAGGGGGACGACACGCTTTGTGGTACAACGTCCTGTCTGGTAAGCACCAGTCCAGCACTTTAGTCGGGTCAGGAATCGAACTAGACAGCTCAAGTGTGATGTGGGGCAGTTTAATTGGACCTGAAATGGTGACACAGAACACAAAACCCTCACGGCACAGCCGAGCCAAAAAAAAAGCACAGCCGAGTCATTCAATTCTCTTTATTTCTACATCACTTTTACACCTCCTCTACCCACAAGGTTGCTGGAACAGCCACAGGCTGCCAAGCAATTACGAAATAATCTATTTTCAAGCATAATGATAATAATACACAAGTTTACAGCAATTAAATAAGAGGAAACATGAATAAAATTAGAATATATATATAATATATATATATATATATAAAAAAGAACATTTGTCACACAGCACTCAGCACACCACCACACAAATAAAAAAGTGCTATTATAAAAGTCTACCAAAATAAAACATTTTCTTTTCTTACACAATACATTGGGTTTAGCGGCAGGATCCGGCACCACGTCAGAGTCCTGGACGCTCCGAATCGGATTGTATAGCAAATCGGTACCGAAGGGGAAAAGATCAGGTGTGCATGAAAGCCATGGCAAAAGGTTTCTGCAGTTTGAGAGCAACGGTGCTGCAGGTTGGAATTCCATCTTCATCCCCCATGCCCAATTGGCACAGCCACGGCAGGCGCAGTCCTCAATGTCACTATAATCAACTAGATAATATGATTATTTCCATTCTCCCTAAGATATCACGACTCGTAACATCAAGAAACACCATTCTAGCTGATCTACGGCGACTCGTCTTTTGGTCTTAAGTCAATCGATCGCATCTGCAACCGGCCGTCATGGAACGATGCACCGTGGGACACTGCAGCAGTTTAGCGACAAATCGGTACGGTGTCAGAGCCCCCTGCCCTCCGTACGATTTTCTTCCCTTTACAAAGAATCCGGTACCCAAAGATTTGTTCTAAAGGAGGCTCGGCTCATGTGGAAGTGCTAGCAAGATATCAAGTGTGTATGGCAGCATTTCACGCAAAGAGGTAGGTCACGTTTATCCCACTTTGGAATTCCAAAGATGGAATCGACACAAAGTTGCTTTTGAAACTACACGGAGATCTACAGCTCTTAAAGGTATTTCTTGTGCTGTTTTCGATTGTTTGGGAATCAAATGCGAAATTCCAACATCAAGGTGCAGTGGGTGACGCGACGCGAGGACTCGTCCACGTCTCTTCATTTCATTCGTCCATTCCGTTGCGTCACATCCATCGCAAAGTCAGAACGAAGGCAAAATGTGCTGCAATTTACCAAGCTTGTAAGTTGTAAGTCACCGTGTTAACGAGAACGAACCACGAAACTGGAAGGTTTCAAGCATGAGGCTAAATGTATGGGATGCGCTGGCCATTTTGCGTTGTTTGGAACACCTGGTGAAAATAAGAGGGGCATCTACATACTACATCAGCAAAATGGTGCAGTTGTGATCCCTCAACACCACCCTCTTCTTCATTCCCTCCACCATTGACATCCTTTCACCTTCCCCTTCCCTCTCTACTCCCTCCTTTCTGCTCAACTAACCTCCTATCTCCTATGTCCTCCACCCCTTCCCCTGTTCACATTATATCGAGATTGCCTCAAACCTGTTATCACTATCACAACAAACAAGAATAAATAAAATATTACACGCAATACCCATTCTTATAGTAATACAATGCATGTGAACACTGCATACCTTACCATGTACATATACTGTCATCATTGTATCAAAAATACAACCTGCATTTGACAACAATCTGTCTTGTGCGGTAAACAATACTGTCCAGCACGTGATCAGATGTAACACATTTTAACATGACAAAAGTTAACGTTTTTGAACAGTCTGAGGCCAAAAGGATGCTTGTTTTGGTGCCATCTATTTATTATGTACTCAATGTGAGTGGGTTAAACTGAGAATTTAAATTGAGAAAAGGAAGGTAAAAAGAGAGAAGGGGCACAGAAAGGGAGAGGGGATACAAGGAGAAGAAAGGTGAGTAGATAGCAGGGAGTGCATGTAGAAGGGGAGCAAAAGATTCCGCCATATTTGCGTACGTAATAAATAGATCCATCCTAACTGAAAGGTGAGAGATGAATGCCACTATAAGATGGTAAACACAACAAACATCGCTGGGAAAAAAAAATTAAGCCAACCTCGCCTTCATATGTAGCAAAAGCTTCCATACCACGCACGCCCGCTCTTCCAGCAAGGCTCCTCCCAGACTCTCGGGTTCCACAATCTGGAGCAGACCGGAATGCAGGAGGCTTGTGTTTCCTAGGGGCTGCACCATGCCAAAGTGAAACAAGTCGTCAAGTGAAACCGAACACGATTAGCTGGGGAAAAATCAGCCTCGACGAAAGGCTGGATCAAGGAGTCCATTCGAGACGAAAGTCAATAGGCCTTGGGGTCCATTTTCTCCCAGTAGGGAGGTAGATTTCAAGCAGAAATCAAAGCAGAACCAAACGTTTGAATGTTGGCTCTACCAAAAAGAAATAAAGTTATTTCACACATTAATGTCTCACTGTGGTGCAAAAAAAACAAAACAACGCAGAGTTCCTGATGGAAATCGAGTCTCAGGGCCAGTTTCTTATCAGGTTTTGGTCTGCAAAGTGATGCCAGGATTGAAAGAACCTTCGAGACTCTCGATGACAACAAGGGATTTATGAACAACAAGATGTCAGGAAGACTTAGGTGAAACAGTCCGACGGTTGGAAATCGGATGAGGATACAACAGCCGAATACAAGCATTCCACCAAACGATGTCCAAATGAACAAAACGTGCGCAATTTGTCGAATCATGTTCCTGGTATTGGAAACCTTTTAAAACACTTCACACGATCCTCACTCTCTTCCTGTTCAGCACGTGTGAAAGTGGAGTTCATGTTGTGCATTCTTTTCCATCGATTCTCCACCGGACTCGTATAAGTAGCTGACAACACGCCTTCCGTCTCAACCATTGTGCAGCGATGCCATCGAGCATTGACTACCAAGGGGGGACCTACCCCTTATCTATGCAGATGTTGGCTTGGGTAAATCGAAAAAGAATAAACGATAAAAGAACGGAATGGGAAGTGGTGTAGGAAAAGGGATTTTGAGAGGAGGGGTGAGAAAGAAAAGGAGATTGGAGAAAAGTGAGTAAAAGGAAGAGAAGTGTGTGGTGCATGGGTTGGAGTGTGGAAATTGGGGGGAGGGGGGGTCAGAAATTCTGCCATTTTCCATACAAAATATGTGCATGGTCCCTGATGGTGCGTCTGTGTGGTGTTCATGAAGCACACATGACCTCGATTCAATCACGGTCAAATACGATGCAGAAACACAGAACTGCAGGGCTATAGAGGCATAAAAACAAATGTGTTTTCTCATAGATCAGGTTTTTCTTTCCCTGATATACGGAGTAATTTACCCGCATAATCCTCCAACCAAGAACCTACACTGTCGGTCGAAAAACCACAAATCGCTGTTCTGACATGAAGCTTCTTGCCTTCAATCAGGTTTCACCCGGTGACAAATTTCTGGATATTTGAAGAGAGCGACAGGCTCCCTGGGACTCTCAAATACTGTGAATGAGATCAAACACGCAAAGCATAAACTTGTGAAGACGGACACTCCAATTTTGTGACGTCGCCGCAAGTTTTCGACGAGGAAACCATCTCCTTGTGACATTTGACAGCGAGTTTTAAAAGCAAGCGCGTCAAGTGTTTAGATGTTGTGTATAGTTTTAACGTCTCAAGAATCATCAATGTGAAATGTACTCAAATTTTTGACCCCCGCACACCCTCCTCCCAGACATTCACCTTTTGGTACTGTACTATAACACCAAAAGGCATAATAATAAAGCAAAGGATGGTGTGAAGTCTTAAAAGAAGACAGTCTAAAATAATGGAAGGTCGGAAATTGCCACCACGAACGTCAACTCTGTGACCCCAACATGCCAAGGCTTCTTCATCAATAAAACCACCATACCGATTCAATTAAGGTCAGCCCAGCCCCGGCAGTCCTTTTTTTTGTAACGAAGAGCCTGGAGTGAAATTACATCCTTAGAGTTTCGGAATTCACCCCACCCACCGTCACAGGTCCCACAAACCACGGCTTGCAGACTCTCTGAATATGTATCCAAGTAGGTTTGGATCGAGAGAAATTACAACATTTTTTTTTATACAAAGTCGAGGCTGATCGAACACCGAGAACATAATGGATCAGGATGTAACAGAACAAAACGAACAGTAGAAAGAGAGGAGGGAAACACACCAACAGCAGGGTTGAGGCACAAAATAGAGGGAGACTTGGACAATAAGAGAAGTGCGGAAGAATGAAGGGTAGGGAAGGACACACGGGTGGAAAACATTGACATAGCAGCAAACTCTCAGGAATGAAAAAATGGAAATTTAGAAAGAAGTGGGCTTGGGAAGGGCTAACAGAGATAGAAAAGATCATGGTTTTGGATTGGGGTTGATCTGAGACGGTTGTGAACAGCTGTCTTAAAGACGTTGAGGGATGGGTGAGATTGAAGAGAAGGTGGAAGTTGGCTCCACAGGTGGGGAAAAAAAATATTAGGAACGAAAGAGTGCAGCTGATGACAAATGAGACGACTTCCAATCGACCAACAACATTTCTCACCGTGCGGGCAGTCAAGGAAAAATTCCCGTCATCCACTTGTAGTATCAGTCTCCTTCCACCAAATAAGGTACACCGGTTGCACATTAGGGCAAAATGTCCCTCCAAATAAATGCCTGATAAAACTTGATACCCACAATGAAAGAGCAAAACTGAACACTCAAAGATGTCCACTCGTGGGGTGAGGGTTTGGGGCTCCGTGAGCAATTTGTTCCGTGATGCAGGAAAACAGAGGGCATGATGTAGAAAATGAATGAACCCATTGCCGGATGTCCACCGGCGTTCCTAAGGGCATGGGCTTCCTTATTTGGAGCACAGGCATGTTCTTCATTATATAACCAAAACGTGCATTATTACAACTTTTCCAGATCATTTGATAGACCACACTGTGCATCATTTATAGAAACGGTCTTCCAAGGATCCAGATGGTTGCCCACCTTCGATTTGTTTTGGAAAGTGTAAGAACTTTACTCCTCACTTCAAGTAGTACCTCGTACTCAAATTTGCATTACGATTCCCCAAAATTGGAATGCCTTGGGCAATGATTCTCATCGTTACGAGAAGTAGTACAATACCGTATTCGTTTTCAGTGACAGAACCACAGAATACCCGAAAAAATCCTGCACCGAGTACAAATGCAAAATTGTTGAAGCAATATTCCCATGCAATAACATTCATGAATTTTCACACAAAGGGTGGGGATGGGGGAAATGAAAACTTGCCATTTGTTTGCAACAAGGAAAAAAAATTGGTTAAATAATTCAAAGGTTCTTGGACATGTTAAATACAAGCAGGTGAGTAAAAGAAGAGGAGGAAAGAGAAAAATCAGAATTGATTCCTTTTGCTACGATATACAATCATTATGACAAACATTAGTTTAATGGCATGAAATGGTGAACCTCCTGACAAAATGTATAAACCGGACCCTGAACTCAAACTATACTTTGACGCCTACTTAACCTAGTTTTGAGAACGCAAGCATTTCTTCTTGACCGCAGGTCTAAAATCATCCGGTCCCCCATCTTTGACATCCTCCGTTATGCTGGTAGGATGGATAGTCTGAGAGCTCAAGGACTCGTCAACCAATTGTTCGCTTTCACATCGGTTAGGGCCTACACGCAAGGCATAAGCATGGTCAGCCACACAAGGGTCCCGCAGGGATGTTTCTGGTCCTGTAGATACTTTAACCAAGCTGGAGCCTTCGTTATTAGGACAGTGGTTGTCACACACTGGCTCCGCAAGCTGTGCCGAATGCAATTCAGGCACCGTGGAGCCAGATTCGACATACTGTTGTCGAGTTTTCCCACGTGGAAATGAGCAAGGAACAAGTTCGCCTGGCTCCAGAGGTGAGATTTCCATTGTTTTCTTCTTAGATGGTGAAATGTCACTCTTGTTCCACCTCGTATCTGCGGTGGCCATTTTGCATATTTTACCCCCCGTGTGCTGCATGTGCTTTGCTTTTGCTTCAGCTGTTTGCTGCTTGTTAGTTCTGGACCCTGTTGCATGCGGTTTGCAAGGCTTTGTAACCACAGACTGGTTTGTACAATTTTTTACATCTGGCAGAGAAAAATCTTTGCATTTGGCACTGACTCTCTCATTTTCTCCCAAAGATTCTGGGAGATCATTTTGTGAACCACATTTGAAGTCCAAAAGTGTTTCGGATTCCTTATTGATCTTATCCACTTGCTCCTCCGCGATCTTACAGCTCCACACTCTGACTTGCTTATCTTTAAACCTTCCCTTTCCTTTGTCAACATCGGTCGCTCCAGCAGGACTGAGTTGTCTCAAAGGAAGGAGCACTTTGAGTTTCGGACTCTGCTCCTCAACCGCTGTGTGACCTCTTTTTAGCCGACTACTGCCACGCTTACCATTATCCTTTTTCCCATGAGATTGTGATCCTTTACTTTTATCCCTTGGCAAGGTCTTGCATGCCTTTGCTGTTTGCGATTGGTATTGTTTGATGTCCCGGCTGCTAAGTTTAATCACAAGCTTGGTAAGCTTGCAATCGGTTTGGCTCGGCCTTTCTGCAGAATTAACTTTTTTGTTAAACGCCGTACCTTTTTCACCTGAGGACTCTCTGGAACACTCATCTGGCAAGAACTCACTTCCATAAGTTGGCTCAGCAATGCTTCCAAGGCCCACATCCCTCTCACAAGTAAACGGATTACATTCACCAGTTGGTGCAACATCATTGTTTCCATTTTGACAATTTCTACTTATTTCCCCCTCAATTTTGTAGGCATGTGTTCCACCATCGTCAGCAACTCTGCTGGAGCCAGGAGACTTTTCTGTCCACTCTCTGCGTGCCTGGATGGACAGGAAAGAATCCAAGCCACAGGCTGCTGAATCTCCATTGAATGAAACCTTTTCGTCCAAGCTATATTCTTCTTTGGCCGCCTCAGCAATATGGCCATCTTTGGCCATCAACAAAGCACTCTGTTCAGCCATGGCAAGTCCAAGCTGTTTTCGCTGGCATGAGCCATAATGAAGAATAAGATCAACATCACCACTGTACCCAAAGTTGGAAAACTCATCATCTGCAGCAGGTGTTTTGCATTCTGCATTACCTTCCAAGAAATCATAATCAAGTCCATTGACTTGGTGCTCCATGGCTGACAATTTCAGCAAAGGAACCACCTCTGCTTCAGATTTCTCCACACAATTATTTTCCTCTGTGTCTTTGGCCTCCTCATCCTCCATAGTCACAGGGTTGTACTGATTACGTGGCTTTAAACTCAGGTCAATCACTTGATCATGCAATGGGCTGCTAATTATCGGCTGCTTTATGTACACCTGAGGCTCCATGTATCCTGGCGGTTTTATGGTGAGGTCAATAATCTCACAAGGACTGGGACTGACTGACAAGGGTCTTGACAAAAGTTCGATGCCACTTTCATATCCTCCAACCGATAGCGGTCCATTGTCACAAGTTCGATGATTGATCAAGAAGTACCGTTCCTCACTGGTCTCACCCTCTTCCAGCCGAACATCAACATCTCTAGGCAGATTTTGTGTGACTACTTTCTGCAACATGTCTTCATAGTTGCAAATGAGATCACCAGTGTCAGAAGTGATCTGTGAATCACTGTCTAAGCCTCCAGATTCTGTTGGCACTGTTCTTTTGGACTGTAGGCCTTCAGCGTGTGTGCCTACTTCATCTACAGATGTGTTAGGGGGTGTAGATGTTGCCTTAGAAAAGAGGAAATGTGGGATAGGAATTGGGATTGGCACAGGTACAGGGAGTGGGACAATTACAGGGTATGGCACAAGCATCATTGCAGGTGGTACAAGAGGCGTGAGTGAGGGTAGGCCCAAGTTGAGCAGAGGAGGAGGCAGCAATGGTGGAGGAAATGTTGAGTTGGGAAAAACAGAAAATGCAGGAGTTGCTGCTGTGGATCCAGGATGTGTGGCACTTGATGGTGGAAGGGTTGGGGCTTGTGGTGCCGCTGGTGGTAGCTGTGCTGTTGCCGGAAGCTGCAAATGAGGTGAGAGTATTGGTGCCCTTTGCAAAGGACTTGAGGCCTGGGCAGCATGACGTGGAGGCACAGGTAATGATGGTGGCAAAGAGACACCAGGCACAAATGAAGATGGGTGAGGCATTGTGGGGTTGTGAGCCGCTGGAGGTCTCAACTGGTTTTCCATGAACAGTGGCAGTGGTAAGGACCCACGATGATTTAGCAGAAGTGGAGATTGTAGCCCATTTCCAACTTCCACAACAGGAGCTGGTTCCACATGTGAAGTAGGCTGCTCCTGTGATGCAGCTGATGGCAGATTAAGGCGAATTGGAGAGACAGCAGTGTCCAAAGCAATACCTTGCCGGCTGATTCCCCCAATTGTAGATCGGGTGCCTTCTGGGAGTGATTTCAAGGTGGAGCTTTGCTGAGTTGAGCTTTGTCCGTATAAACTTACAGGAGAAGATAGAGAGGTTTTTTTACCCATTTGGACCAGCCCTTGGGCAGAAGAAGAAAACGATGACGTGGAAGATAAAAAAGATGAAGTAGATGATGAAGCAGAGGGTGGCACATTCCACGAATCTGGTGTGAGAACAGGAAGGCCATTGCGTTCAGTCTTTGCCATTTGATCGAGGAATGGTGGCACAAGGGCAGAGGCCAGTGGAGGTGTGGGAAGACTGGCCTGGGCTTCCTTATAGAATATGTCCATCTTGTATTGGTTGAGGCACTTAACACTGCAAAACTGCAGACGACGTTCACCATCACCAAAGTCCAGATACTCCTTCGTGTGCCTGATATGCTTACACCAATCGCACACCTGCAAAGGTGGGCAGAATCAATTAGTCAAACAAGCCAAACTAGACAATTCAGACCAAATTAGTCTTGCTATTCTCTGTTTCTGACTAGAGCGAATATGATTAAATGGTGATAACTCCCCTCCCCTTTCCTCCCCACATTTCTTACTTCCATTACTCAGTTTAAAAAAAATAAATTTTAAAGGGATAATTTCCTTCATTCACAAGGCTTTGCGCACACAAATGCTGAACAGGAAAAATATGTTGACTGGTCTCTCTGCCAATACCTAATATCGTAAGACAGGACAACATAAATCTTTTGGAACAAAAACAGACAAACTGGCGTAGTAGCGCAGCACTAGAGAACATGCTCACGGAGCAAAATTGTGATTTAAATTCAGAATCCGATGGAGGGGCGGGCCTGCGCAGCAGAGGTTCCCATGGTAACGCTTCATCAGGCCCCTGGGTCATTTCACACATGACATGTGACTTAGTAGCCTGACAGTGGGCAATATGCCGAGCACATTTGCCCAACCTCTCTTGCAGGCTACAAAATAAAGCATTTTTGTTTTCCACCACAGTCTGAAAAGCTTGCGTATATATTTAAACATTCAAAATGCTCCAACTCTTGCCAAAATGACCCCGATAGGTGATAACTCAAAGATTGACAGATCTACATGCAAGTGCTTGGACGATACAAAAAAAAATTCTCAATCTCATCAGCGCATGCACATCATTTAGGAAACACACAGATGTTCAAACCTTAATGTTGCACCCTTTGTTTGGCAACCTAGCATTCAATTATTTCGTCGACCAGATTTTCCCCAAACGTCTCTACCTTTGTCCACACCACCCAGCCAACTCCAGGCTATCCCCAAGTCTACATCCCAGCATATCCTAGGCCTTGCCTTGTTTCGTTTGAAGTAGGCCCTTCTGCACGAGGTGAAGCATTTCTCACTGCAGAAATTCTTGGCTTCACTGCCCATGGACAGAGTGTAACGCTTACTGCCAGATTTCTGACACCAAGCACACACCGCCTGCCCTCCCTGGGACTCTTCTTCTGAACGTGCGCACACATACACACACACACACGAATACACACACACACACATCGGGCTTTTTTTCAATGACAAAGCTGTTCCTCACAACAATTATAATCATTTAATGTACTCCCAAATTAAGAACTACAGTGATTTGTTTGCGGTTGACCGATTTTCCGACAGCCTGGATCATCAGCAGTTTCAACCCTTTCAGCATTTCTAATGAATTTTATTGCATGCGGTTCACTATACTGGTGCTCATATTTTGATGAAATATTAAAAATATTTTTTCGGTTGTTATAAGTCCGCATAGTAGAGCACGTGGGAAATCCGTTGAAATTCTCTGTCCTCAACTCCGTGGACTAATAACAACCGAACATGTTAAATTTTTAATGATTCATCAATAGATGAGCACCAGAAAAGTGTATTTTCCACTAAGCACACACACACACACACACACACACACACACACACACACACACACTCAATTGTACAGTATCGGCTATTCCTGAAAAATAATATAATTTAAAGGATTGCTGAAAACAATGTAAACCTCAAAACATAGTTCCCTTACTTAAAGTAAGAACCTTAACCTATAAGCAAAGTAATGGTTTTCTGACTGCATGGATCATCAGCTGGGCACCGTTCTTCCTCGAGGTTTTGATCCTTTCAGCCCAGAACCTCTCCAAACGGCGGATCCACAACCTCGGTCACGGATCCACCCCAGTAAATTACCTACATCAGTTACGTCCAGGCAGTCAGTCAACCCATCAATGTAACATCACTAATCAGACTTTACTCACTTGAGGATTTAATGTATCTTCACATCTTAAAACCCCATCACACATTCCATGATATGAAAACACATTAAATCATGCACATCTTCCTTAAATATAACATGTCCACCAACAAACACGACCATCCACTTACCACTAAATCAAACTGTTGTTCAAATATTCAAACGGTTATTTATAAACGGTTTTTTTTACCTGCTTCCTTGTCTCCTTGCAACCACTGAAATGGGTTTAAATGGTTTACATATATATATATTTTATATATATTAATGATGTATTTATATAACTATCTCGTTAATAATATTTTTACTATTTGTATTGTATTTCACTAATTCCATTTGATGTCGTTTTATGATCAAAAGGAAAACTTGATGTATCTGCTAACTGTAGCTCCCTGTGTTCGTAAACATCTGACTTGTTGTTTTAATCTATTTATGAGTTCAGTGCTGTGTTAGTAAATGTCTGACTGGTTGTTTTAATCTATTGACAAGTTCAGTGCTGCGTGTGGTTGCTCTCACGGTCCTAATTATTTCACCGGTAACTGTGACATAGAATAGCTCCTTCGGAATATTTCTGTCTTAGAAAGGCATTTGTAGCATGTGGAATGGAAAAGTATCTCGTTTATCAAATAATTTGGTGTGAAATTTATTATTAATGAAATCGATTTGTAATTCAAAAAAAGAAACTGAAGTGTGAGTTTGGTTTTCTTTTTTAATTCGAGTTCTTTTGGATATATATCATCATAAAGCTGATCAAATACAAACCCATCATTAATTGCGAGTAAATCATCAATGAATCTAAAGATATTTCCACACCTTCGTGCAGTTGTTAGTTCATTCCTATACATGTTCTGAACCCAATCAGACTCCTACATGTGCAGGAATAAATTTACAAAGAAAGGGGCCAGATCTGAACCCATGGGTATCCCCAATGTCTGCTGGGTATCTTGTTGCCAAATGTAAGGAAACTGCTGTTTCGGAAAAATCGAAAACTTTCTTTAAGTTCATTGTTTGATATCAATATTAATAAATATTTTTGATATGAATAGATATTTATTTTTGATATTAATACACAAAGGAGATAATGATATTAATAAATAGCAAAAGTACCTGCTCCCAGTGACAGGAAAACAAGCAAGTTAATTTTTTTTCTTTTAAACCGAATATTTTTTAAAAATCAAACCCAGGTGCACACCTTGGGGTCCTTTTAGTCAGCATGCAAAACTTCAAGTTTCCAGCTGTCATCATGGAGCTATGGCACTGACAAACA
>CM068967.1:21072298-21087390 GCA_035128595.1 Eptatretus atami | reverse complement strand
GTCAACCCAGTGTTTCACAGGCAGGGTGATTCATCAATGTATGTACCATCCCTTGGAGAGATGGCATTAGTCGTTGGACATTAAAGATTCCATGGTGTTCTTCACGAAGAGTAGGCGAGCTATCGACAGCACCATGGCCAAATTCCAAATTCCTCCCCTAACTACTTAGTCGAACTTCAGGCCTTGCCAGCAGATTCGTAAAACACTTGGGGCCAAAAATTTTCCCCGGCAAACCCTACAACAACGTAGGAATAATTGGAGCCATTAAAGAAGAAAAATGGTGTCATGGCTGCTGCCTGTGTGAGTGTGGAGCTGCTCTGTCTGAGTTGAATCCTTCCTTCTGTATTCCCCCTCTCTCTTACCCTTACCCCCCCCCTCTCCCACCTCGTTTTCATGTGTTTATCTTTCCCTATTGGCCAGAGAGAGAGAGAGAGAGAGAGAGAGAGAGAGAGAGAGAGAGAGAGAATCTATCTTGAGATATTGGCGGTAGGCCTTTTCCTATTTTAGGCGGTGATGATTGTGACAGAATTGTTCGTTCTGTCTCTGTCTCTGTCTCTGTCTCTGTCTCTCTCTGTCTCTCTGTCCTTAATCCCTAGTCGAGCGGATTATAGATGTTTCTCTTTAATTATATATTTATTTTCTTTCATTTGGTTTCATTATTTTCATTTTATTTAATTCTGTAAAGCTCCTCAATCTGAAGTCAGGGTAAGACGGAGTTCTTTTACTTTAGTAATGACGGTGGCTCATTTGCAGCAAGATGCTGTGTTTGAAGCATTAACCTGAACACATAATCTAGTTTGTGAAGGGGTGAAGAATGTGGAGAGATTCACTTACCTCGGCAGTGATATTCATGTCTCTGCTGGCTGTGAGTCAGAGGTCAACAGACGTCTGGGTCGGGCCTGGGGAGTCATGGATTCACTGGATAATGTGGTGTGGCGCTGCCGGTACCTGTGCGGGAGGACGAAAGTCTGAGTCTTCAGGTCCTTGGTGCTTCCAGTCTTGCTCTACGGATGTGAGACTTGGACTCTGACCAAGGATCTGAGATGGAGACTTAATTCCTTTGGTACCAGGTCTCTTCGGAGAATCCTTGGCTATCGCTGGTCGGACTTTGAGTCCAACGAGCGGTTGCTGAGAGAGACTCAAATGAGATTTGTTACCTGCATAGTCCGTGAGCATCAGCTGCGGCTGTATGGACATGTGGCTCGTTTTCCTGAAGCTGATCATGCTCATCAGATTCTCTCAGCGAGGGAGTCTCGTGAGTGGAGGAGGCCAATGGGCCGACCACGTTCCTTGTGGTTGCAGTAGGTTAATCGGCATCTCAAGGAGATTGGGATGCGCCAGGCATCTGCCTGGGGGATGGCCAGACGGAGGCCCCTGGAGTACCGGCGGAAAGTGGACGCAGTGATGCGCTGCTCTGGCGCATGCTCCCATATCTGATCTCTCTGATCTGAAGAACCCCACTGAAGGGGTTCTTCCTGAAGAAATTGTTTTGGTGGTCAGGAATGTTATCAGTCTTGAGCATGTATGTGCCATGTCACGTATGAACCAGAAGGTCGTGGTGTTCGTTTCGGATGAATGGTTTGTTCACAATGTCGTGAGTTCCGGGTTAACCACACAAAGTGGCCTCCTTGTTGCGGCCTCCCCGATGGATGTCCCAGTAATTAAAAGAAGCGTTTCAAATGTCCCTCCCTTCCTGCCAAATGAAAAACTAGTGTCTGTTTTGTCTCGTTATGGAATGATCATTTCAAGAATCTTGATGATCCCCCTTGGGTGCCGCCATGACCAAGTGAAGCACATGATTAGTTTTCGGCGGTTTTTTGGCGTTTTTTCGCAGCCGTATTTGTGGTTTTTCACAGGATTTTTGATTTTTCCTGATGAATCACAAACTCTTGGGAAACTATCCCCCTTTTTCCCATTGAAACAATGCCCCGACATTCGTGGATTTGACATTCACGGCATTTTCAGGAACGTATCCCCCGCAAATGTCGAGACAGTATCATCATCATCAGTTTTTCATGAGCCTAAATAAAGTAGTGATTCAGCCCTTCTCAACGTTCCCACTTCAGCAAAAAATCTAAATAGAGTTTTTGCAGCCCCGGCAGAGGTGTCCAGCAAGTTGTACAGGATGATGTATTAGAAGCCCCATCTGAAGATGAGGAGAGTGTGAAGCAAGGTTTGCAGAGTTGCACCCCGCATCACTTGGTAGACCCCCCAAATTTGCTTACAAATGAGTCAGTAATCGTCCAGAGTGAAATTTATGATGCCGGCGGAATGTTATCTGAGCTGTCGGCATCAGATGATGACATCGAGGTGGCTGATCTGTCACAGTCATCATCTGATCACTTACAAATACCTCCCCAGGTTATTGTGTCCATTCTAAATGAGACATTTAGGCAGCCGAATGTTGCAATCCAAAAACATTTCCCTGACTTGCTTTCCTTCATTCGGATTGCAAAGTGTATAATTAGAAATTATAAATATTATGAAGTAACAAAACCACAAGTTCATAGACTTCGAAAATTTAATACGAAAGCGGGGTTGGAATGTTCTCAACAGCAGCCAAATCCCCTTGATTCTAAATGAAAATGAAGGAAGTGCTTTTTGGCACCTTAAACATTAATGTGGGGGGTACTAACCATTTGTGTCAGCTCCAAGTTAAAAGCTTATGAGTTCAGAAACATGTCGATATCTGTTTATTGCACGAAACACCATTTAACAGAGACTTCGCAGCCTGACTGGCTTCCCCTTAATAAGGGGCAGTGTTTGTTTAGCAACCTTCGGTTTCTGTCTTCGGTTTCTGCCAGAATTGCCTTTTGCTTCGTCCAGGCTTCGTTCCTGACTCATATAATTTTTATGAAATAGTTAAAGGACACTTAGCATCCTTAGAGGTGGTTTATCAAGGATTTAACCTCACCTTACTCAATGTCTATGCTCCTAGTAATAGTGTGAAGCGTAAAGATATTTTCACTCATCTGGCTAATTACCTTCACACAATAGCCTTTGATCAATGTATCTGTATTGGAGGAGATTGTAATGCACCTTCAAATCCAATTCAGATAGAAACACTCCAGAACCACATCCTGAATCTCATAAAGGAGGGGGAGATTGGGACCATACTCTGTGCAGAGTGTTGGTGCTGCTTAAGCAGTCTCCTTGGCTATTGGGCACAATTCTCGACGAGTCGCCATTCCGACACAATATACCAGAATGCTGGCACTCATTTTGCCGACCTCGGTAGGATGACAGGCCGAGTTAACCCCACCTGGTATTAATTCAACAGCTGAGCGGGATTTGAACTCAGACCTTAAGATCCAAAGCTGCCACCCTAACCATTAAGCCAACACCAGATATGAATCTCATAAAGATATATCGCATTGCTTCTCATTGTTGGTCTACTTGATGTATGGCAGATACAGCACCGGCACCATACAGCATCTCGATACACATGTGCTAGCGGTGGTTGATAATGCTTGCGAGGCTTGATAGATGGTATATTAATTCTACTTTTCAAAACGTACTCATGCATTGTAATCATTTTCTTTCTACTTTCTCTGATCTCCACCTGGTAGTGCTTGGACGAGCCACTTCTCAGTTAGTAAAAGTATACATTGGACCTTCAATACTAGCCTATTGGAGGATTTCTCTTCTATTGATTGTTTTCGTAACCATTGGAAAACGCTTATCCAAAGAAAACCTTGTTACTCTTCGGTCCAGAATGTTTTAAGTCTTTTTCCACAAGCAAGAACAAAATTGCCGTTTCACTCTCGTAGGGAATTGATTCATGAAAAAGTAATGGGGATGTCAGTTAGACGTGGAATCCAAAATATTAAGTCTTCTGACACCCCAAATAAAAGTTGTTGGTTTTTAGATCCTCGTGGAGGATCTCTAATCTTGCTCACGTTGTTGTTCTTCATCGTCTTATTGTGGACTTTTGTTTCACAGCCTACAGTTTTCATCGAAACTTCCTGAAACTTGGCATATATATGTAAAAATACCCTGCGCAGACAGTAACATCCCCGATTTTGAAAATTCCTCCTAGAAAAAAAAATTTATGACGTCAAAATATCTCCGCTAATGGAAATCGCGAAAAAATTATCTCCGAAACTAGGCAAGCTTTTTGAATTCTGTTTGCGGGAATCGAACATGGCATTAGCAGAGATGAATTACCGCACATATGATACATCACTATGAGTCATATCAATTTTTATGACGTCATTCCTATTTTTGGACTTTTTTTGTTCACAACCCAGAGTTTTCATCGGATCTTCGTGAAACTTGCCATGTATATGCAGAAAGCCCACGCGAGGCAGTAACCATCTCCGATTTTGGAAATTCTTCCTAAGAAAAAAGTTGACGTCATAATATCGCCGCTAATGGAAATCGCCGATACCATTATCTCCGAAACTAGGAAGCTGTTTGAATTTTGTTTGCGGGAATCAAGCCGGGCATTAGCACAGATAATTTATCGCAACCTGATACATCACATGACGTCATATTCGTTTTTATGACGTCATCATTAAGAGGACGAGGATCTTAGCTCATTTGAGCTTGTTTTCATTTGGAAGGGGTTAAGCAGTCACAAAGGCAGATGTTTTCCTTGTTAGACACCAGAGGGAATGTTACACAAAATGAGTGATGCTTGTGAAAAGATTTTTTTCTGGTTTATTTGCGAAAAAATCTGGGTGTAAAGATATTGTTGATGATACGACAACTCATCTTCCTTATTTGAGTTGTGACCAGCATCAATGTATTAAAGAGCCGTTTACCCTGGAAGAACTCAGTAATGCTCTGTGTAGCCTTGAACATGGAAAAGCCCCTGGAATCAACGGCCTTCCAGTGGAATTTTTCACAGCGTTTTTGGACATTTTAGGTCCAGAAGTACTGCTGGTGCTGCAAGAAAGTTTACACTCTGGACTACTGCCTCTCAGCTGCAGCAGAGTGGTGGTTTTCCTTTTCCCAAAAGGCGGTGATCTCTGTCGGATCGAGAACTGGCGTCCCATTTCATAACTGCTCTGATTACAAACTCCTTTCAAAATTGCTAGCCAATCGGCCCAAGATTGTCATTGGAACTGTCGTTCATCCTGACCAGAGTTTATACAATTCCAGGGAGATCAATCTGTGATAACATCTTTCTCATTATTATAGATTTGATTTACTGTGGCTTTAAGGAGGAAGAGGGGGTTGGTTTGATTTTCTTTCATGTTGAAAACTTTTTTGACAGTATTGATCACACATACTAATGATTTCAAGTTTTGAAAAAGGTTAGCTTTGGTGAAAACTTTATAGGGTTTGTCTAATTGTTATGCAACAATATATTTAGTTTGTTAAAAGTAAATAATGCTCTCTTCTCACCCATTCAGGTTCAGAAGGTTGTTCGGCAAGGCTGTCCATCATCAAGGTTACTGTTTAGTCTTTCTCTTGAGCCATGACTAATCAATCTTAGAACCTTTCTTTCCAGCTTTGCACCTTCTCCAGAAGAGCACCAAATCATGGTATTAGCATATGCTGATGATGTCTGTGTAATAATAAAAAATGATCAGGACCTAACCATTCTTCTCAAATCCTTACGTAGGTTTCAATTTGCTTCAACATTGTGGTGTAATTGGCAAAAGAGTAAAGCTCTGTGGGTATCCTCAGCTCACAGTACATCAGGTAGGCTTCGCTTACTGCCACCTCAGTCTCTTCCAAAAGAACTAAAGTGGACAAGAGAGGGGGGTGAAATACCGAGGTGTTTATCTTGGCCCTTATCAGTACTCCCTTATTAACTGGGAAGGAGTGGTAGACCAGGTAACCGAGCATCTTAACAGATGGAAAAGGTTCCTTCTGCAAATATCTTTCAGAGGCCGCATATTAATTGTTAACACCTTAGTCACCTCTGTCTTGTGGTATAAAGTTATCTGCTTACAGCCACCAGATGTTTTCCTTAAGGAGCTTCAACGGATACTGGTTAACTTATTTTGGGGAGGCTATCACTGGTTGCGGTCGGACGTACTTGTCTGATGGTGGCCGATGACTCACTGATGTAAAGTGTCGTCTGATGGCCTTTCGATTGAAGTCGATGCAATGATTGCTCAATGTGGAACAACTGCCCTGACTCCCCGTAGCACAACAAATACCGAGACAAGCTAGAACACTTGGCTACGACCTTGAGATGTTCTCAGTTAAATCCCAAAAAGTTGAAGCGTCTCACCTCCCTCTGTTTTACCAGTACAGGGTCTGTTGAATGCTTGTCAAGCCGTAGTGGTGAACCGTCAAAAACAAAGGTATGATGTTGAAATGTTTCCGGGGGAACCTTTATTCCTCAACCCACTCTTTCCTAATGTTCCCAAAAGCCGTTGTTTTTTTTTCAAAACCTCACTTCAGTCGGCATCTTCGTGACTCTTCCAATCATTGCTAGAAATCTTCTAAGGAAATTGCTGAGATTACTGGTACCAGATCAACAAGAGCTGCAGCTCAAGTACTTGTAGAAGTCAATCGTACATCCTTTAGACTTGGATTGCCGTGGAGTACTGAGGTTAAATGGGTATCCCATCATCCTTCGCTTCCCAACTTAGTTGTCACCTTCACGGGTTCTACTCTGTCTCCAGTCAGTATTGGCTCCTATTTATTCAGTAATCTCAAGAGTAAGTCTATTTACCAGTCCTGTCTCTCCTTCATTAATATAAACACTGCAGCAGGAGTTATGAGATGAAAGCATTTTTACCTGGCGTTGCCCCTTCTGAACCTGCACAGAAAACAATATATTATACACCTGTAACAAATAAGTCAGGTGACTTAGAATGGAGACTTGCTCACTGGTTATTGTCGCCAAACACCTTTGTAAATCGTCCACATGTGACCGTATCGGTGCTCTGTCCGTTCTGCAAAACCATTGAAGAATTTGTTTCATGGTTATATCGACCCTACAAGATTGTGTCCTATTTTTCTTTCACTGAAGAATGTATTTGAGAGAGTAAATGTTCCATTTTTCCCACGGTTTTTTTTTTATTTTTGGGGTTAGAGTCACTTCGTCCAATAAAAAGTTGTTAATGTTTCTTAATTATGTATTGTCAGAGGCTAAACTAGCAATCTTCTTGTCAAGAAAAGCAAAAGAGAAAGGCAAACCACAGGAGCAATGTAACGTGAGCCTGCATTTTCAATCCCTGGTCTTAACTCAGTTAAAACTAGAATTTAATTTCTGCAGCAATAACGCAAACTTAAACGCTTTGGTTGAAACTTCGTGTGTTGGGAAAATGTCCAAAGTAAATGAAAATGTCTCGCCAGAGGGGAGGGTACTGCATTTGGGTCCGTTTGTTTGTCTGTTTGTTTGTCTGTTTGTCTGTCTGTTTGTTTGTGTGTTTGTTTGACTGTTTGTTCATCTGTCTGTTTGTCTGTTTGTTTGTTTCTCTGTTTCTCTGTCTGTTTGTCCGCACAGAACTTTCGTGTTTTTCTCCGCAACCACTTGTCAGATTGAAACGAAATTTTCACCATTGGTGCAACTACTCATGAAAATGTTTCAGTGAAATTTATGACGTCATAGGTCACGTGGTGTGGCAGCCATATTGTAAAAATGGAAATACTTTGGACCTCTGTATCTCTGAAACCGAACAAAGGAAAAAATTTAAACTTGGCACAAAGCAAGTAGTCCTCATGGAAAATGAGTGGGATTTTTGAGGAGGTCATAGGTGCCCTCCTTATGACGTCATAATTGCATATGTATAACGCCACATCCGATCAGTATGAAAATTTTTGAGGGTCATCTAGGGATAAAATGGTCCACAGAAAAAAAAACTCATGATGTCATTGGTCACACGATTCGGCAGCCATATTGTTTTTTTTAAACCTTCAAAAATCTTCTTCTCTGAAACTGCACACGTATGATCGCCTGTCCATGAGGAACAAAAGGTTCACGCAAATGATATCATAGGTCACATGGTTTGGCAGCCATATTGGATTAACCCTAAAACCTATAAATATACACCATTCAAAAGTCCTGGTGAGGGTTTGCAATCTCTGACTGCTCTTTTTCTTGTTTACTCCTTTGTTTTGCAATTCCATTGTTTGGGTTGCAGTCCACCAATTATTCTCCCTTTTGATTTTATGTGACTTTGTTGTATTCTTTCAAAACTTGCTTTGGTTGAATTATTTTTATATTTTTAATATAAATGGAGTCAAAAGTTTATCTCTGTCTCTGTCCTCTGTCTCTGTCTCTGTCTCTGTTCTGTCTCTGTCTCTGTCTCTGCTCTGTCTCTGTCCTGTCTCTCTGTCTCGTCTCTCTGTCTGTCTCTCTCTCTCTCTCTCTCTCTCTCTCTCTCTCTCTCTCTCTCTCTCTCTCACTCCCACTCTCTCTCACCCCACTCTCTCTCTCTCATCCCTCTCATCCTCTTCTCTCATCCCTCTCATCCTCTCTTCTCTCTCACCATCTCTCTTTCATCCTCTCATCCTGTACCATTACTGAAAAATACGCATCTAAATGCTCATATGGAGTTTGGGAAAAAGCATCTTAAAGGGGCACCAAATGTTTTTTTTTTCTTTCTGAAAGCCATTTAAAATCATTAATCATGGTCAAATTTGAAGGGGAAAAAATTTTGAATTTATTTTGCCAATCACAAAGTGCCACAAAAAGCCCTATGGTGTTGATTTTAGATTTTCGCCAGTGGCGTCACTCCTTGAACCTTCCTTGATCCAAATGGCGACTTACGTAGAGAAACAGTGTATTTCAAGCTCGAATTCTGATACAGATTCTACTGTCATTAGCAACTCTGAAGGTTCTCAGTATGCTGAAACTGATCAGTGGGATTTTGAAGAAACAATTCGAAAAAAATTAGTGATGGAAACGCTTTTGGGGGAATTATGGAGCCTTATCATGTTGAGCCTTTGTTGTTCTTGGTGGTTGTGCCGGGTCCGTGCCATGTCATGCCGTGTCGATGCCCTGCCGAGGTGGAGGGGGAGTGGTGCTCGGAGGGAGGAGGGATGTGGGTGGTTGTGGGTATTGTGTTGTGAGGGATTGTGGAAGGGAGTGTGCAATATTGGTGGGTATTGTGGGGTGATGGTTGATGGGGGATTGTGTGGAGATGGTGGAGGGGTGGGTGTGGGTGGGAGTGGTTATGTTGGAGGGGAGGTGTGGGTTGGTGGTGGTTATGGTGGTGGGATTTAGGGTGTAGTGTGTATTTTCGGGTGGTAGTGTGGGATGTTGGTAGGTATTGTGGGGGTGATGTTTAAATGGGGGATTGTGGAGGTGGGAGGGGGTGGGGACCCTGAAAGTTTTAGAGTCCCAGATCAAATACTCTCAGAGGAGTAGATGACATACATACATACATACATACATACATACATACATACATACACACGTACTCTCCACTATAAATAGATGGTGGTTCATTTGATTTGTAAAAAATTGTGTTGATAATAGATAATTATTTTCAGGTACTCTTGTGAACTGCCGGGCAATGGCAACAGGTGTTTGATTCACCTCTCAAATCATCCGTGTACATGTGCTGGTAGCTGGGTAAAGGTGGTGTTAGTGTCGAGCGACGGCTGTTTCGTCCACTTAACCATGGGTATGGGATCCTCTCTCAATCATGGTGGAAAACCACATCTAGCCATCTCTTTTGCTTCATAACAGTGCTCTGTAAAATGTTCTGAGCACAAAAGCGAACATTTTGTCTCGATCCACACTCGGGTATTTCAGACAAACCTTGGCAAATTTCTGGCAAACTTAGGGTCTTTCGGCCATTAATGTAGCATGAAACCATCTCGGTTTGTATTCCTGCAGCCACCAAGGACACATCGACTCGGCACATTTGTGGAAGATCACAAATTATTTGCCATTCGAGTTAAATCGCACTGCGATGTAACACTGTGCGACTATAAATCTTGTGGTGGACTTCCAGGTGTGACGTCACGGCAAAGCATGAATAAAAAGACGATTTCAACTTTTAATCGCAAAATTACCTTCTTTAAAAAGAGGAAAAAGACACATAATATCTACTTTGTAGGGAATCAAGGGATAGATTTGTGTTGAGCTGATCTGAGCATTTCAGTTCCCCATTAATGATACTGCAGGCATGTGGAGAAACGTTTTGTGGTCAGGCGAGAAAAAAATTGAACTTTTTGGTCAAAGTTTAAAGTGTTACGTCTGGTTGAAGTATTGTTTCATTTAGAAATATTGTTTCTCCATAATTCATAATTCATCTAAATGTGGCATTATTGTTAGGTGGTGAATACTTTTGCAGGCTACTGTAACTGCTTACATATTATTGAACTGATAATGGGGTCATTAAGGTACAAAGGAGAAATTAAATGTATGACATATGGGATTGCCAGCTAAAACGGCAACAATGAGCTACCACTATATGGGCCTTCAGGTGAATCAGTTATCACTACAATGAAAAATAGGGGCAATACCTCTGGGCGCTCACCTGATATTGTGATATCCTGATATAATAACAATGATATTGAGAAAGAAGTCAACGTGGGACGGAATCAGCAAAATGTACCAATGAACCAATGTTATAGCCAATGCCTATTTTTTGGAGCAACCCAACCCCCTCCCACTCCCCATCCCCGTAAACTCCCTCAAACCCAAACTTTTGTAATGCCGTGAACAAACTTTGGTACATCATGGGTGATGAAGGCTTTGGTGAAGTTTCATTGGAATTGTGTGTGTAGTTTTGGAGAAGAAAGCAAATACCTCTTTTGGGGGGCAACCACCCCCCTCCCCCCACCGCCATAAACTCCCTCCGGAGACCCTCTCAGACCACGATTTTTTTTAATGCCGTGAACAAACTTTGATACAAACCAGGTGATAATGGTTGTGGTCAAGTTTCATCAAAATATATTATGTAGTTTCAGAGAAGAAGTTGTAAGTGTTTGTGGACAGACGGATGGGCGGACTGACAACGCGCCATCCCATAAGATCCCTGGAAATACGTTCCAGGTGAGCTAAAAAGTCAGACATAATAAATGTACTACCTATGGCATTAAATAAAGTCAATGATCTCAAATTAAGTCAATGATCTCTTCATTGTTAAAACAAGAGAAAGGAAAGTGTATTTTGTCCAAAAAACTTGCTAAGATTCCCCAAAGCTTATTGTCAGGTCCAGTTTTGCTTCATTGGATTTGCATGCACGTCAGACCTAAGTTTCATGTTTCTGGAGATAATTAATGTGGCATTTCGTTAAGTTTCTATTTTTCTTTCGTTCACACCTCGAAGGTGGCGTTTTCAACTGTGTTACATTAGTGACTGAGGTGTAAAGTGGTTATGATTAAAAAAGAAATTTTGGGTTTCTTGCTCTGTGATTTCATGTATTTTCAGTTTTGGACACCAATTATGTTATCGCCCACTATGTAACCTCCAGATGATTGCTCCTCATCAACGTGCAGCCAACTTATCGGGGGAATCTTGAGAACATATACAAGTTCGAGGAAATGCTTGAATAGTTTGGTTACGGTGCCCATTTAATATCTCCTTCAAAACAATATGCTCACCAAAATTGATACACTACTACTACTACTACTACTACTACTACTACTACTACTACTACGTTAATGACCATTTTCCCACAATAGTGGGCTGATCAGCTGATGCCCCCCTCTCCTCACTTAGAACTGCCAAATGCTTCCTCCTCCATTAACCCCAACAACTGCATGACTCTACTGATCGCATCTTTCCAGGTCCTTTTTGGTTTACCTCTTGGACTTTTTCCCTCAACTACTAAACTGGTGACTTACTTGACAGACTTAATCTCTTTTTCTCACCACATGCCCAAACCACCTTTGTCTTCTCTTTCTCAACTCTTCCTCAGTACTATTTTTACTTTGAGCCTCTTTCCTACGTCCACATTACTTTGCTTATCTTTTATTGTTGCACCACACGTCCATCTCATTATCCTCAGCTCTGTCCACCTATTCTTCTCTAGTCTTCTACTCTCATTGCCAAGGTTTCACTACCATTAAACAAAACTGATCCAATACAGGCTAAATATACTCTACTATATACTTTGCTTAGATGGAAAGGTTGTACTGTAGTTAGAAAACATGAATATGAAGAAGAACGGAAAGACTACTTGCAAAAGTTGTTGAATGATGAGAATGAATGGGATAAGGAGGTGGCGAGCAGGAAAGTAGAAGGTGCAGTGGTGGAAATATCAGAGGAAGAGGTGAGATCAGCTATTAAGAAATTAAATAAAGGTAAAACAGCACGACCAACTGATGTTAGGGTTAACATGGTGGAGACAGTAAGAGAGTTGGGAGTAAAGTGGATGACGGATATGTGCAGAATGACATGGAAGAATGGATATGAGGCCCCGCGAGGAGTGATGTAAGCGACATTTTTTAATGATATGATGATGATAGGCTCGGATGATAGGGTAAGGGTTAAAATAGTGCTATATGGCATTAACTCCAAAATGGCTGATGTGTCCCTTACATCACTCCTCCTCGCGGTGCCTCATATATCCTTTGATGATTGGTTGCAACCAGTATAATTTTGTTAATTTTGTTAATTTTGTTTAAGATGACGGGTGACCAATGACTTCCTTCATCACACAGAGGAGTGAATATTTTGGAGCAAGCATTGAAAATATTTGAAAACGTTATTGAGGACAGATTGGGTGGAGTTGTCAATATAGATAAAGACCAATTTGGCTTTACGAGTGGAAGGTCGACGACAGATGCAATCGTTATAGTGAGACAGAAAAAAGAGAAGTACTTCAAAAAAAAAGAAATTATAGCATGTGTTTGTAGATCTTGAGTAGGCATGTGATAAAGTACCAATGGTAGTTGTGGAATGGGCACTTTGGAGACAGGGAATAACAGAGGATTTGGTGAGGGTAGTTATACCAATGAAAATAAGGCCATGGACATTAGTAAGAACTGGTGGAGGATGTACAAGTGATTTGAAGTGAAAGCAGGTTTACATCAGGGATTAGTGTTGATTTTTGTACAACTCACTGAACACGATTCCACACAACACGATATCACGATCACACGGTTTTTCTATTAGGGAACTCTTTTCGCACAACACAGAAGGTACCCGTTATGACAAGGTTTCTGAGCGTCAGTCAACAACATTTATTGTGCTGCGTGGAACGATACCACTCACATCTCAGTCTTTTGCCCCGCCATCTTGCTGTGTGTGTGTGACACCTCCTCAACAATTGTAACTTTTAATCAGGACTTATCGGTGCCATTCATTGAAATCATGATTGGTAAGTGACCAAACATTGATAATAGTGCTTCTAAGCAAGAAAAAAAAGGAAATCTATTTCATTGGATGTTAAATTAGAAGTATTACAGCGATATGAAAAAGGTGAACCTGCTGTGGACAACAGACATGCTCTCGGTCTTACTGAATCGACATCAAGAACAATCTGTGCAAACGCCGATAAAATCAGAGCAAGTTGCAAAGGTGTTACCTCTTTAAGTGCTATGAAAATAAGTCTTACACAAACAACCCTAACAGAGAACATGGAAAGGCTGTTGAGTACATGCACTGAATACCAGGATAAACAAAATGTTGCCTCGATCTCTCTTCTGCTACACCTCACATGCAACACTCACCTTTTACATTATTTATTATGGGAAAATTGCTTTCGCACAATGTCATTTCGCTTAACACGGTACTTTTCAGGAATGTATCTACCACGATAAGAGAGAAATACGCAGTTCCAGAAGAGCTTATTAAAGAGGTGAGGGTAGGATTGCCATCGGAACTATTACATACAGATGAGTTAGTCTTGACAGCAAATCAAAATAAATAACAATTACTGCATTGTAGTCCCAAGAAGGAAGCCGGACATAACAATACACACACACACACACACACGTGCCCACATACTACATACATTTATATAATCACATACATACATACATACATACATACATGCATACACACAAACACAGATATATTATGTACTGGGAAGTATTTACAAAAGCTATTGTATTTGAAGTTATAACCATAACATATGAGCAATTGACTGATTTCCCAACTGCCCGGATCATCAGCTGGGCACCGGTTATCATCGAGGTTTCGATCCTTTCAGTCCATTGCCTCTCCAAATGGTGGATCCACAACCGCAGTCACAGGTCCACATCGGTAGATTACTCAATATCAATGGACTCACAACCTTAAAGTTGTGTCCAGACAGTCAGTTAACACAGCAATGCAATCTCCTTATTCAAACTTATTTAATTACTACTTTTATTTAAAGCATTACCACATATGAATAACTTTTATCATACACCACTTTAAATGATAATATATGAAGCAAACCACTTTACATGAATAACGAACATTACCTTGTAGATATATCCATTACACAGCATATCCATCTAACCATTGACTCAAAGTGTTATTCAAATATTCAAACTGGCATTAATAACCAATTTTAACATGCTGTACTGCATATCCTAGCAACCATCAACAAATTATTTTATAATGCCATATTTCTTATGTATTTTATTATTAAAAAAATTTCATTTTATCTAAATATTTCCATATTCATTATCCATCTATAATAAATATATATATATATATATCTATATATATTATATATATATAATATATATATACAATCAATAATATTAATTAAAGAACTGACCTCACGAAATAAATTAATTAATATTATGATATCAAATTCAATGCAATAACAAGTGTTTACTGAAAACCAATCCAAACTGAACACAGAAATGAGCAATCAGAGAATGCAGAACCTAGCAGGACTTGTTTTGTGTGTGTATTTGTGTGGTGTTTGTGTACTGTGTGTTACGTATTAATAAGAGCCATAACCAGAACTGCCACTTTCTCACTGCTGCCCAGTACCAAGACGTCCCGCTTTGCAACCCTTCTTTGTTCGGACAATTGAACCTGACCGATGACAATTGATTAATTTATTATTAGATTGAATTCAGAATGGGATTAAAATAAATTCACTTCAAATCAAATGGAAGACCAAATAGGTACAGTCCTGCATTGGAGTAATCAAAAGGAACCGAAACAAGCAAAAAGCAAAGATGAAGTCATCAGGAGGAACCTGGATAGGATTTGCATTTCAGCTGCTACTTATTTACCCTCAAACCCATCCAGGCACAGCCATGTGAGCCTTATTCAA
>CM068967.1:21050601-21072018 GCA_035128595.1 Eptatretus atami | reverse complement strand
TCTTCTCTCTTCTGCTCTTCTCTCTTCGTCTTGTCTCTGACTCCTCGTCCTGCCTCTCTCTCTCTCCCTCTCTCTCTCTCTCTCTCTCTCTCTCGTCTCTCTCCTCTCCCCCTCTCTCACCCCACTCTCTCTCTCTCATCCCTCTCATCCTCTCTCTCTCATCCTCTCTCCTCTCTCTCTCACCATCTCTCTCTTCATCCTCTCATCCTTGACATTACTGAAAAATACGCATCTAAATGCTCATAATGAGTTGGAAAAAGCATCTTAAAGGGCACCAAATGTTTTTTTTTTCTTTTCTGAAAGCCATTTAAAATCATTAATCATGGTCAAATTTGAAGGGGAAAAATTTGAATTTTTTGCCAATCACAAAGTGCCACAAAAGCCCTATGGTGTTGATTTTAGATTTTCGCCAGTGGCGTCACTCCTTGAACCTCCTTGATCCAAATGCGACTTACTAAGAGAAACAGTGTATTTCAAGCTCGAATTCTGAATACAGATTCTACTGTCATTAGCAACTCTGAAGGTTCTCAGTATGCTGAAACTGATCAGTGGGATTTGAAGAAACAATTCGAAAAAATTAGTGATGGAAACGCTTTTGGGGAATTATGGAGCCTTATCATGTTGAGCCTTGTGTCTGTGGTCTGTGCCGGGTCGTCCATGTCATGCCGTGTCGATGCCCTGCCGAGGTGGAGGGGGAGTGGTGCTCGAGGGAGGAGGGATGTGGGGTGGTTGTGGGTATTGTTGTTGAGGATTTGGAAGGAGTGTGCAATATTGGTGGTATTGTGGGGGATGGTGATGGGGATTGTGTGGAGATGGTGGAGGGGTGGGTGTGGGGTGGGAGTGGTTATGTTGAGGGAGGTGTGGTTGGTGGGTTATGGTGGTGGGGGATTTAGGGTGGTAGTGTGTATTTTCGGGTGGTAGTGTGGGATGTTGGTAGGTATTGTGGGGGTGATGGGTTAATGGGGATTGGAGGTGGGAGGGGTGGGGACCCTGAAAGTTTTAGATCCCAGATCAAATACTCTCAGAGGAGTAGATGACATACATACATACATACATACATTACATACATACATACATACACACGTACTCTCCACTATAAATAGATGGTGTCATTGATTTGTAAAAAATTGTGTTGATAATAGATAATTATTTTCAGTACTCTTGTGAACTGCCGGGCAATGCAACAGGTGTTTGATTCACCTCTCAAATCATCCGTGTACATGTGCTGTAGCTAGGTAAAGTGGTGTTAGTGTCGAGCGACGGCTGTTTCGTCACTTAACCATGGTATGGGATCCTCTCTCAATCATGGTGGAAAACCACATCTAGCCATCTCTTTGCTCATAACAGTGCTCTGTAAAATGTTCTGAGCACAAAGCGAACATTTTGTCTCGATCCACACTCGGGTATTTCAGACAAACCTTGGCAAATTTCTGGCAAACTTAGGGTCTTTCGCCATTAATGTAGCATGAAACCATCTCGGTTTGTATTCCTGCAGCCACCAAGGACACATCGACTCGGCACATTGTGTGGAAGATCACAAATTATTTGCCATTCGAGTTAAATCGCACTGCGATGTAACACTGTGCGACTATAAATCTTGTGGTGGACTCCAGGTGTGACGTCACGGCAAGCATGAATAAAAAGACGATTTCAACTTTTAATCGCAAAATTACCTTCTTTAAAAAGAGGAAAAAGACATAATATCTACTTTGTAGGGAATCAAGGATAGATTTTGTGAGCTGATCTGAGCATTTCAGTTCCCCATTAATGATACTGCAGGCATGTGGAGAAACGTTTTGTGGTCAGGCGAGAAAAAAATTGAACTTTTTGTTCAAAGTTTAAAGTGTTACGTCTGGTTGAATATTGTTTCATTTAGAAAATTTGTTTCTCCATAATTCATAATTCATCTAAATGTGGCATTATTGTTAGGTGGTGAATACTTTTGCAGGCTACTGTAACTGCTTACATATTATTGAACTGATAATGGGGTCAAAGGTACAAAGGAGAATTAAATGTATGACATATGGATTGCCAGCTAAAACGGCAACAATGAGCTACCACTATATGGGCCTTCAGGTGAATCAGTTATCACTACAATGAAAATAGGGGCAATACCTCTGGGCGCTCACCTGATATTGTGATATCCTGATATAATAACAATGATATTGAGAAAGAAGTCAACGTGGGACGGAATCAGCAAAATGTACCAATGAAACCCAATGTTATAGCCAATGCCTATTTTTTGGAGCAACCCAACCCCCTCCCACTCCCCATCCCCGTAAACTCCCTCAAACCCAAACTTTTGTAATGCCGTGAACAAACTTTGGTACATCATGGGTGATGAAGGCTTTGGTGAAGTTTCATTGGAATTGTGTGTGTGTAGTTTTGGAGAAGAAAGCAAATACCTCTTTTGGGGGCAACCACCCCCTCCCCCCACCGCCATAAAACTCCCTCCGGAGACCCTCTCAGACCACGATTTTTTTAATGCCGTGAACAAACTTTGATACAAACCAGGTGATAATGGTTGTGGTCAAGTTTCATCAAAAATATTTGTATTCAGAGAAAGAAGTTGTAAGTGTTTGTGGCAGACGGATGGGCGGACTGACAACGCGCCATCCCATAAGATCCCTGGAAATACGTTCCAGGTGAGCTAAAAAGTCAGACATAATAAATGTACTCCTATGGCATTAAATAAAGTCAATGATCTCAAATTAAGTCAATGATCTCTTCATTGTTAAAACAAGAGAAAGGAAGTGTATTTGTCCAAAAAACTTGCTAAGATCCCCAAAGCTTATTGTCAGGTCCATTTGCTTCATTGATTTGCATGCACGTCAGACCTAAGTTTCATGTTTCTGGAGATAATTAATGTGCATTTCGTTAAGTTTCTATTTTCTTTTGTTCACACCTCGAAGGTGGCGTTTCAACTGTGTACATTAGTGACTGAGTGTAAAGTGGTTATGATTAAAAAAGAAATTTTGGGTTTCTTGCTCTGTGATTTCATGTATTTTCAGTTTTGGACACCAATTATGTTATCGCCCACTATGTAACCTCCAGTGATTTGCTCCTCATCAACGTGCAGCCAACTTATGGGGAATCTTGAGAACATATACAAGTTCGAGGAAATGCTCTTGAATAGTTTGTTACGTGCCCATTTAATATCTCCTTCAAAACAATATGCTCACCAAAATTGATACACTACTACACTACTACTACTACTACTACTACTACTACTATACGTTAATGACCATTTTCCACAATAGTGGGCTGATCAGCTGATGCCCCCCTCTCCTCACTTAGAACTGCCAAATGCTTCCTCCTCCATTAACCCCAACAACTGCAGACTCTACTGATCGCATCTTCCGGTCCTTTTTGGTTTACCTCTTGGACTTTTTCCCTCAACTACTAAACTGGTGACTTACTTGACAGACTTAATCTCTTTTTCTCACCACATGCCCAAACCACCTTTGTCTTCTCTTTCTCAACTCTCCTCCAGTACTATTTTACTTTGAGCCTCTTCTCTACGTCCACATTACTTTGCTTATCTTTTATTGTTGCACCACACGTCCATCTCATTATCCTCAGCTCTGTCCACCTATTCTTCTCTAGTCTTCTACTCTCATTGCCAAGGTTTCACTACCATTAAACAAAACTGATCCATACAGGTCAAATATACTCTACTATATATTGCTTAGATGGAAAGGTTGTACTGTAGTTAGAAAACATGAATATGAAGAAGAACGGAAAGACTACTTGCAAAAGTTGTTGAATGATGAGAATGAATGGGATAAGGAGGTGGCAGCAGGAAAGTAGAAGGTGCAGTGGTGGAAATATCAGAGGAAGAGTGAGATCAGCTATTAAGAAATTAAATAAAGGTAAAACAGCACGACCAACTGATGTTAGGTTAACATGGTGGAGACAGTAAGAGAGTTGGGAGTAAAGTGGATGACGGATATGTGCAGAATGACATGGAAGAATGGATATGAGCCCCGCGAGGAGTGATGTAAGCGACATTTTTTAATGATATGATGATGATAGGCTCGGATGATAGGGTAAGGGTTAAATAGTGCTATATGGCATTAACTCCAAAATGGCTGATGTGTCCCTTACATCACTCCTCCTCGCGGTGCCTCATATATCCTTTGATGATTGGTTGCAACCAGTATAATTTTGTTAATTTTGTTAATTTTGTTTAAGATGACGGGTGACCAATGACTTCCTTCATCACACAGAGAGTGAATATTTTGGAGCAGCATTGAAAATATTTGAAAACGTTATTGAGGACAGATTGGTGGAGTTGTCAATATAGATAAAGACCAATTTGGCTTTACGAGTGGAAGGTCGACGACAGATGCAATCGTTATAGTGAGACAGAAAAAAGAGAAGTACTTCAAAAAAAAAGAAATTATAGCATGTGTTTGTAGATCTTGAGTAGGCATGTGAAAAGTACCAATGGTAGTTGTGGAATGGGCACTTTGGAGACAGGGAATAACAGAGGATTTGGTGAGGGTAGTTATACAATGAAAATAAGGCCATGGACATTTAAGAACTGGTGGAGGATGTACAAGTGATTTGAAGTGAAAGCAGGTTTACATCAGGGATTAGTGTTGATTTTTGTACAACTCACTGAACACGATTCCACACAACACGATATCACGATCACACGGTTTTTCTATTAGGGAACTCTTTTCGCACAACACAGAAGGTACCCGTTATGACAAGGTTCTGAGCGTCAGTCAACAACATTTATTGTGCGCTGTGGAACGATACCACTCACATCTCAGTCTTTTGCCCCGCCATCTTGCTGTGTGGTGTGACACCTCCTCAACAATTGTAACTTTTAATCAGGACTTATCGGTGCCATTCATTGAAATCAGATTGGTAAGTGACCAAACATTGATAATAGTGCTTCTAAGCAAGAAAAAAAAGGAAATCTATTTCATTGGATGTTAAATTAGAAGTATTACAGCGATATGAAAAAGGTGAACCTGCTGTGGACAACAGACATGCTCTCGGTCTTACTGAATCGACATCAAGAACAATCTGTGCAAACGCCGATAAAATCAGAGCAAGTTGCAAAGTGTTACCTCTTTAAGTGCTATGAAAATAAGTCTTACACAAACAACCCTAACAGAGAACATGGAAAGGCTGTTGAGTACATGCACTGAATACCAGGAAAACAAAATGTTGCCTCGATCTCTCTTCTGCTACACCTCACATGCAACACTCACCTTTTACATTATTATTATGGGAAAATTGCTTTCGCACAATGTCATTTCGCTTAACACGGTACTTTTCAGAATAGTTCTACCACGATAAGAGAGAAATACGCAGTTCCAGAAGAGCTTATTAAAGAGGTGAGGGTAGGATTGCCATCGGAACTATTACATACAGATGAGTTAGTCTTGACAGCAAATCAAAATAAAAAACAATACTGCATTGTAGTCCCAAGAAGGAAGCCGGACATACAATACACACACACACCACACACGTGCCCACATACTACATACATTTATATAATCACATACATACATACATACATACATACATGCATACACACAAACACAAAGATATATTATGTACTGGAAGTATTTACAAAAGCTATTGTATTTGAAGTTATAACCATAACATATGAGCAATTGACTGATTTCCCAACTGCCCGGATCATCAGCTGGGCACCGGTTATCATCGAGGTTTCGATCCTTTCAGTCCATTGCCTCTCCAAATGGTGGATCCACAACCGCAGTCACAGGTCCACATCGGTAGATTACTCAATATCAATGGACTCACAACCTTAAAGTTGTGTCCAGACAGTCAGTTAACACAGCAATGCAATCTCCTTATTCAAACTTATTTAATTACTACTTTTATTTAAAGCATTACCACATATGAATAACTTTTATCATACACCACTTTAAATGATAATATATGAAGCAAACCACTTTACATGAATAACGAACATTACCTTGTAGATATATCCATTACACAGCATATCCATCTAACCATTGACTCAAAGTGTTATTCAAATATTCAAACTGGCATTAATAACCAATTTTAACATGCTGTACTGCATATCCTAGCAACCATCAACAAATTATTTTAATGCATATTTCTTATGTATTTTATATTAAAAAAAATTTCATTTTATCTAAATATTTCCATTCATTAATACCATCTATAAATAAATATATATGTATATATATATAATATCTATAATATATATATATATATATATATATATATATATACAATCAATAATATAATTAAAGAACTGACCTCACGAAAATAATTAATTCAATATTATGATTCAAATTCAATGCAATAACAAGTGTTTACATGAAAACCAACCAACTGAAACAAGAAAATGAGCAATCAGAGAATGCAGACCCTAGCCAGGACTTGTTTGTGTGGTGTTGTTTGTGTGGTGTTTGTGTACTGGTGTGTTACGTAATTAATAAGAGCCATAACCAGAACTGCCACTTTCTCACTGCTGGCCAGGTACCAAGACGTCCCGCTTTGCAACCCTTCTTTGTCGGACAATTGAACCTGACCGATGACATTGATTAATTATATCAATTGAATTCAGAATGGGATTAAAATAAATTCACTTCAAACAATGGAAGACCAAATAGGTACAGCCTGCATTGGAGTAATCAAAAGGAACCGAAACAAGCAAAAAGCAAAGATGAAGTCATCAGGAGGAACCTGGATAGGATTTGCATTTCAGCTGCTACTTATTTACCCTCAAACCCATCCAGGCACAGCCATGTGAGCCTTATTCAAAAAAATCAATCACTCAATCAATAATCAATTGAATTTCCGGTTCTGGTCGGAGCGTCGGCAGGTCTCTTTCAGGGCTCTCTGATGACGATCTCAAAGTTAATTTCCGGTCGTTATCTGTCCCGTTTTAACTGCTTATTTTCTCACCTACATGTTACTGTGTGTTCCTACTTCGGTTTTGTTCAAAAATCGTGCTATTTTGTGAGTTTTCGTCGACCTTGTCTTACCTGTTGCTTGAGCCTACCCATCCTTCCCCTCTTGGTAAACGACATGTTTATTGTATTTTCTCCCCATTACCTTCAATTCCTATCTTCCCCACTTTCCCAACGTCCCCATCCCTCCCAACTAAACACTCTGTTTCTTGTCTTAAATCCAAAAAAAACTACCTCTCCTTGCACACTCACAAGTCTCGATCCTTCTACTTCTCTCCATCTTCCTCTTCTTCTTCTTCCTCCTGCCGGCAACCATATTTATTCGACTGAGCTGACCCTCTCTCTCGCCATTACCTTCATGATTTCTTCCTGCAACCTTTCATTCCCGAATCTTACCTGTTCTTCAAAAATACATCAAAAAATAATAATCTTCCTTGTATCCTTTCGATCTCTCCACCTCCTGAAACCACGTGTGTCTCTCTCCACTCTTCCTGGTACTTTTCATCGACCCAGCAGCTTCACACTGCGTTTACCGTCAAAATTCACCACACACTTCCACAATTTTACTTCAACCTTCCCTTTCCAATGTTGCGCAATCCTATTTCAAATAAATAATTTCACTTTTGACGATACACCTCCCAGAGCCAAGTGCTTCTCACATAACCATGTGATCTGTTTACACCCCCTGCGTTTACCGATTCAAATTCACCATTCACCTCACGATTTTTCTACAACACTTCCATGACCTAATCTGATGAAAACTCTCTCAAACAATAATAATAATAACAAAAAAATCTCTTATAATGCTTCATCTTCCTCTTTCACACATGTGGTACTCATTACTGTATCAAAATGCACTACTCTTCTACTATTTAAACAGACTGCTCTCAATTCGACGTCTCCTTCATACCTTGCTGAAAAAATCCAACTGTTACAGCGTTTCTTCTCTCCATTCTCTGAATTCACCTTTATTGCATCCATCAAGAAATGCCTTAATCGCATCTCTGACCAAAGACTTTTAAAAACCCAGTTTGCAATGAATGTCGCTTTCCATCAACCATTCTTTTTTTTCCAATTTCAGTGCCAACTCACCCTCTCACCCCTCCCTCTCAAAGCAACCATCCCACTCTTCTCCCTCCAAGCCTCCCTCTCACCTCTCTCAAAAACTCCCCCTCACCTTTCTTCCTCAAACTCTCCCCAATCACTCTTATCCCACCATTCACCCCCACTCACTCACCCTTCTCCCACCATTCACCCTCTCACCCTCCCTCTCAAAGCAACCATCACACTCTTCTCTCTCCAAGCCTCCCTCTCACCTCTATCAAAACTCCCCACTCACATTTCTCCCTCAACTCTCCCCAATCACTCTTCTCCCCACCATCACCCACCCTCACTCACCCTTCTCAAAGTTCCCCCACCCCCCTCTCATCCACAAAGCTGCCTCCTTCCCCTGCCCTCTCACCTCCATCTCATCACTCCACCTCCTCAAATCCTCAACTGTCTTCTTCCCCCTCTCTTGTCCCCCCCCCTCTCCCCCAGCACCAAGAGACTTTCCTCCCCCAAGACGTGTCTGACTCCCAAGTACCTCTCCCGGTTACTCCCTCCTCCGGTATGACAGACCTGAGCCTCCTCCTAGTGGAGGAGTTGCTCTCTTCATCAAAGACTCTATTCCTCACTCTCCATGCACTGCATCACTCCCCCACACCCCCAGGAATACCTCTGGCTACGGCTTCCCCTCCACTCCCACCTCATGTTTATATGTGTACTGTACCGTCCACCAAACAGTGATGTCCATCTACACCTCACTATCCAAAAACATGGACCAACTTCTATCTTCTCATCCAAACTCGCTCTTCCTCATGTGGCGACTTCAATTGTCATCATGCCAGTTCGCCAGGTGTGGGTAACTCTCTCACCTGTCATAGCACTTCAGCAAAAGCTTTCTGTGACTCATTGGGATTGACTCAATCAGTCAATTTCCCGACTCAGATCTCAACCAATGGTACTCCATCTCTTCTGGATCTGATTTTGCCAAATTTCCCTGACAATATCTGCTGCTCTTCCTCCGCTACAATCGGTTCTTTTGACCACGTGCTTGTCAAAGTGGACATCTCTCTGGCTATTATCAGAGAACCACTCACCGCCGTCAAGTCTGGCATTTCACTCAGGCTGACTGCAGGGTCTCCAAGCAGCCCAAACTTATAGACTCGGTCTCCTATCACTACTTTCTCCAACATCAACTCATCCTGGGAATTCTTTCAAAGAAACTTGCTCTCCTTCATGCACAGATTTATCCCCTCTCGTTCTCAGTTGTCCTACCTTCCTCCCGCCCTTGGTTCACTGAAGCTTGTGGCGAGGCAGTTGTCCTGAAACAACTTGCCTTTGCCTCATGGAAAGCAAACCCAACTGAGGGTAATCTCAGTTCCTTCCATAAAGCTCAGAACAAGTGTGTAGCTACCCTCAGGAGAGCCAGAAACAATCTTTCTAAGCTCAAGTCTGAACTTTCAAACTCTCTCCCTCCTCAAAATCCTGGTGGTGTCTGATCAAATCTGTTTCTGGTGTATGTTCCCCCTCCATCCCCTCCTTACCTCAAATGGCCACACTGCTGATACTGCACATGAAAAGGCTGAATGCCTAAACTCGGTGTTTGCATCAAAATCTTGTGTCCAAACCCCATCGCATTCTCTACCCACCTTACCCAGTCGCACCCAACTGTCCCTGGACTCTGTGTCCTTTTCTCCTGACAATGTGGAGAGCTTGCTGTCAAACCTCAACTCAGATTCTGAAACCGGTCCAGACGGCATCAGCCCACGTGTCCTAAACCCTGCTCCTCTGCTCTTGCTCACACACTCTTTGTTCTATTACGCAGCAGCAACTGTACAATCATTACCACTTCTATTTACAGTCAGATTATCTGGATAAATCTTGTGAAGCTGACAATCAAAAAATTATGGTTAACCACACAATTATCATCTGTATAACGACATGTATGAGATAATATTTTAGCTAATCCAATTTTTTCTCCTTCATCAGTTTCTGCATGAATGAAAATTCACAGAAAATAAGAAATATGTCCATTAGTGGGGCCATAAATATGTGTCCATAAATATGTCCATAAGAAATATGTCCATTAGAAATATGTCCATATTCCCACCCATGGGAATACCCTCAACCTGTTGAAATATTATCCCACAAAAAGACACAAAAGTGTTAAACAAGCCGGTAGGCGACGAGGGATTCGCTAGGATCGAAGTGCTGGATACGATGCTTTTCATTCTGACCGATCCACCGACGAAGATTCATTGCCAAGACGTATTGGTTCACATACAATTGTTCCTCTGCCTGGCAAGATTTTTCCTATTGCGTATTTTGCCAACTGGCACTCCTAATAAAAAATGATGGTAAATAGACACCCTGTTTTTGAAGGATACCATTTTAAAAATAATCGGTTTGCTGGTTTTGTCTGTGGAGCCTCGCATTGCAGACACACACCACACACACACACACACACCACACACACAACACACACACCACACACACACGGAAAACCCGATAAACTTCTCTCAATGCTCTTGTTTGACCACACCTCCTGAGCCACACAATATTTTTCATAAGCCACGCCCACTTTCCTACGCCACTCCCACTTTAAATAATAAATAATTGGAGGTGGTGTGGGGGGAATCGTTTTCGGTAAATAAATAAATAATTGGAGGTGGTGTGTGGGTGGGAATCGTTTTCGGTAAATAAATAAATAATTGTGGTGGTGTGTGGATCGTGGAATCGTTTACGGAAAATAAATAAATAATTGGAGTGGAGTGTGGGTCGTTGAATCGTTTTTGGTAAATAAATAAATAATTGGAGGTGGTCTGTGGATCGTGGAATCGTTTTCGGTAAATAAATAAATATTTGGAGGTGGTGTGTGGTCGTGAATTGTTTCAGTCAATAAATAAATAATTGGAGGTGGTGTGTGGGTCGTGGAATCGTTTTCAGTAAATAATAAATAATTGAAGGGTGGTGTGTGATCGTGGAATTGTTTTCGGTAAATAAAATAAATAATTGAAAGGTGTGTGTGGGTCGTGGAATCGTTTTCGGTAAATAAATAAATAATTGGAGGTGGAGTGTGGGTCGTGGAATTGTTTTCAGTCAATAAATAAATAATTGGAGGTGGTGTGTGGGTCGTGGAATCGTTTTCAGAAAATAAATAAATAATTGAAGTGGTGTGTGGGTCGTGGAATCGTTTTCGGTAAATAAATAAATAATTGGAGGTGGGTGTGGGTCGTGGAATTGTTTCATCAAAAAATAAATAATTGGAGGTGGTGTGTGGGTCGTGGAATCTCGTTTCAGTAAATAAATAAATAATTGAAGGTGGTGTGTGGGTCGTGGAATCGTTTTCGGTAAATTAATAAATAATTGAAGTGGTGTGTGGGTCGTGGAATCGTTTTCGGTAAATAAATAAATAATTGAAGGTGGTGTGTGGGTCGTGGAATCGTTTTCAGTAAGAAAAAATAATTGAGGTGGTGTGTGGGGTCGTGGAATCGTTTTCAGTAAATAAATAATTGGAGGTGGGGTGGGTGGGGAATCGTTTTCAGTAAATAAATAAATAAGTAAAGGTGGTGTGTGGGTCGTGGAATTGTTTTCATAAGTAAATAAATAATTGGAGGTGGTGTGGGGTGGGAATCGTATTCAGTAAGTAAATAAATAATGGAGGTGGTGTGTGGGTCGTGAATTGTTTCAGTAAGTAAATAAATAATTGGAGTGGTGGTGGGTGGGGAATCGTTTCAGTAATAAATAAATAATTGGAGGTGGTGTGTGGTCGTGGAATCGTTTTCGGTAAATAAACAAAATAATTGAAGGTGGTGTGTGGATCGTGGAATGTTTTCGGTAAATAAATAAATAATTGGAGGTGGTGTGTGGGTCGTGGAATCGTTTTCAGTAAGTAAATAAAAAATTGAAGGTGGGTGTGGATCGTGGAATCGTTTTCCGTAAATAAATAAATATGAAGGTGTGTGTGGATCGTGAATTGTTCAGTAAAAAATAAATAATTGAAGGTGGTGGTGGGTCGTGGAATCGTTTCGGTAAATAAATAAATAATTGGAGTGGAGTGTGGGTCGTGGAATCGTTTTCGGTAAATAAATAAATAATTGGAGGTGGTGTGTGGCGGGAATTGTTTTCGGTAAATAAATAAATAATTGGAGTGGTGTGTGGGTCGTGGAATCGTTTTCAGTCAATAAATAAATAATTGGAGGTGGTGTGTGGGTCGTGGAATCGTTTTCGGTAAATAAATAAATAATTGGAGGTGGTGTGTGGTCGGAATCGTTTTCGGTAAATAAATAAATAATTGAAGGTGGTGTGGGTCGTGGAATCGTTTTCAGTAAATAAATAAATAATTGGAGTGGTGTGTGGGTCGTGGAATCGTTTTCGGTAAATAAATAAATAATTGGAGGTGGAGTGTGGGTCTGGAATTGTTTTCGGTAAATAAATAAATAATTGGAGTGGTGTGTGGGGGGAATTGTTTTCGGTAAATAAATAAAAATTGGAGGTGGTGTGTGGGTCGTGAATCGTTTTCAGTCAATAAATAAATAATTGGAGGTGGTGTGTGGGTCGTGGAATCTTTCGCGTAAATAAATAAATAATTGGAGTGTGTGTGGGTCGTGGAATCGTTTTCGTAAATAAATAAATAATTGAGGTGGTGTGTGGGTCGTGGAATCGTTTTCGGTAAATAAATAAATAATTGGAGGTGGTGTGTGTCGTGGAATCGTTTTCGGTAAATAAATAAATAATTGGAGGTGGTGTGTGGGTCGTGGAATCGTTTTCGGTAAATAAATAAATAATTGGAGGTGTGTGTGGGTCGTGGAATTGTTTTCAGTAAATAAATAAATAATTGGAGGTGGTGTGTGGGTCGTGGAATCGTTTTCGGTAAATAAATAAATAATTGGAGTGGTGTGTGGGTCGTGGAATCGTTTTCGGTAAATAAATAAAATATTATATTATTAGAAATCCACAAAGACAGAAATGCCCGTGATTCCATTTATTTTGGATCCTTTTCACTTTGGTCAATAACGTTTGGATCGAGGAGAGATCGAAGGTGGAACGACTGTGTAGTTCCTTACAAACACTGTATACACACCTTAAATGATGGTAAATAGACACCCGATTTTTGAAGGACTACCATTTGAAAAATAAAACCTCAATCAAAAATCGGCTCGAGTAAAATTTTCTAAATATCTCGAAGTGTTTAATTCCGAAGTCTCGTTTCTCTATATTCAAAACTGAAGGACAAGTATTGAAAATACTGTACGCGGTTTTTTCGGCCGCTGTACAGCAACGGGTGGTTGCTAGGCAACGAAATTCAAACGCGCACATTCCCAGACCATATGGCAACTGTTGGCAAAGTTTCATCGAAATCGGTTTGCGTGGTTCTGCTGTGGAGCCTCGCGTTGCAGACACACACACACACACACCACACACACACACACACACACACACACACACACACACACACACACACACACACACACACACACACACACATACACACACACACACACACACACACACACACACACACACACACACACACACACACAACAGCCGGAAAACCCCACAATAAGGGATATCTCATATATAGCGAATCCAGTAAAATAAAGTTAACAGCATCCTTAAACTTCTGCTTATCAAAACAGTGAAAACTGAGTATTTACTCTTTTTTTTTTATATAAAAGAATGCTTTATCAAACCTGACACATAAAAACTTATAAAAAGAGTTTAAAACCTTGTTAATCACTTTTGAAGAGTGAATCACTCACTAGTACAAAATCCAAATTTTTTTTATATAAAGTTAAAAACGAAAAACGTCAATTGACTTGATATTGAGGCATCTAATCCTATCGAAGAACTCAAAAAAAGAATTAATGCTCCAGAAATTGTTCATATCAGAATTACTCTCAATTGCTGAATAATATTTCCTGAACTGTTCCCTAACAACTTGAAAGCCTGAGTTAACTATAACCGATAACTGTTTGGTGGAACATTGCCTGGCACCAGCTTTAACCGACAGTGTCTATAGAAAGTATAGTTTAACAGTCTTATCCTCTTTCAAATTTTTAACCTATTGTTGCCTCCTAGCCTGGAATTGAATTACATTAAATCAGAATTTTTCCACCTTTATTTATTCATCGTAAACCACAACTTCCAAGTGAAAAACAAATTCCACAAATTTCAGAAAATTAATTAAAAATACAAAACTAGAATATCTTGGTTGAATAAGTGTCCACCGCCCTTATAATAGCAATGGTAAATGAGCTTAGGTGTAACCAATCACCTTCAAAATGACACACCAAGTTGCTGTATTTTCTGGTGTATAAATCACGGCCATGTATGAACCGCACCCCTGCTTTTCACCCTCAAAAAAAAAAAAAACTTTTCCGGTGTATTAACCGCACCAATGTTTTTCACCCTCAAAATAAATGAATATATTGATCATTTTATTTTCTGATCTAGATCTACAGTAAATACGTCCATACATTAACTTTGTATGGAACAAAGTGACAGAAGTATCAGCATACTTACTCCCGTGTCCGCTTAATTTCATCGAACACTCTTATTCTTATTTTCAAGAGGTTGAAGAGAGAGGAGAGGACACCAAGAAGTTTTTCTTTTTCTTTCTTATTTTATAATATTATAAAGAGGATTTTTTTTGTGCCTAGAAAAAGATAGACAAGGGATTTATACCGGTATCATGTGTTCATTGTGGATTTGTGGCCCTGAAAAGGGTCGTTTGGGTTTGGTGAAACTTTTCAGCTAAACCCGAGGAAATCCTCGTCATTGCTTTCCTCATCGAAGATGGCACTTAACTCCTTGTCCGAATCAGGGTAGAGCAAGTCCATGTCACTGTCACCGTCATTTGCAGCCTCCTCCTCCCAAATGATATCCTCTGTGCCGTCCATGTTGTTGGACATGCAGCATTTCAGAAAATGCTCACTTGATGATTTCCGACGGTGTCTCCTCCCATACCTTGATGATCCAGCCACAGATCATCAGAAGGTCGACCTTTCTCATCCTCCCGATGAACACCGGCCGTCTCCCAGTCAACATAATGCTCAGCCAGCGTAGCAACAGGAGTAATAAAGTTCAACCAAGATGCATGTGGCCAATGCTACTCGGAATCCGAGTCGAAAATCCCGGCTGGAAACACGTCACAAAATGTTCATTTTCAACTGGATGAAAATACCAAGTCCGGGAAATAGGAAAGTTTGTCTGTGGTGGTTCCACCAAGATGCAGCTAATGTTCCTCGAAGCCCAGGTCAAATACAAAGGCCTGTGAAATAAGAAAGTTCATCTGGTCGACCCGAGTAATCTGTAAGAAGCAAGTTAGAAACCACTGATAGAAACTAGGGAAATTGAAGAGAACAAGGAAGAATGAAGAGAACCAAAGGAAGCCAAAAATAACTGAGCAGCACGAGTACTTCTTAAAGCTTCACCGTCTTACATGGCTCCTTGCTCTCGTTAGATCTCTTCTTCTTAAGAATCTCTTCATGATAACTCTCGCTCTCTTCGTTTTAAATCAATTTCCTGCCCTCGAAAAGAAAAGTACTCGGGGTTGATTGGTTGCTCCTAGTTTTAAACCATACCCCACTGTCCAGCATTTCCTAGCATCACGTCAGCATGTAAGGAACAAGCTTGGTGGATTAATTCTGCCTGCACCGGATGTTCATGTAGAAAATGATGCATGTAAAATAATAGTCACCACCAAAAGTCCCTCATCTATCCACCCCTTCTGCTGCGCACGAGCAATGACACCGACTGGAAACTTGTCTTTGGGGCTCCGTTATTGGACTCTAGTTCAAGGGCGTAGCCAGAGGTCCAAAAGCGATGAGGCGAAAAGAGGTGAACTTGGCTGACTATGACGGTGGTTGTAGCGCAGCGTTGCGAGCGCCAACGGCGCGAAGCCATTACGCGAGGGTCTGGGGCCTTGAGCGGCCCCAGAAGGCAATGCATTTTTGATGCCCAGAAACCTATTCTTGCTAATTTCAATGCTCAAAATTTAAAAATGTTAATGTTCATTTTCAACCACATTAATCATGAAAATATATATATATATCCATACAGTCAAACAGTAAATTTTGTTTGTGTCAAAACATTTTGCCCCCATGGTAAACCCACCCCACCACGCCCGACCCACATGTTCTGTCATCATTCAATCGCAATGTTCCTCATCATCCTTATGATGGTTGAAGGCTAGTGCCACTCTTCTGTGCAGACTGGCATCCAAGACTTGAGGATGCGCAAGGTGTCCTCATGAGAGCTGGTGCCTCATGAGATCAGTGTACTGGGAGGAGGGTTGTTCAGTCACTGTCGGCGGGTGGGGGGGTATTGTTCTATTTAGGTATTGTGATAGGAGTAGAGATAGAGTATTCAGAGCACTGCCGGGTAGCTTTGATAGTTTACTCCCAGGGAGCTCAGATGGCCAGAGGGCTCAGGCCCGATCATATTTCAGGAAATGAGCGACGAGGAAACCGCCTCGTCTGCCTCAACCTGGCTACGCCTCGTAGTTATTGAGAATAATTCTCTCTTTGAAGTAGGACCAAGTGTTCTTCTTCTTCTTTTGTGTTTAATGGTGTTTTCAGAGCCGCAAGGCTCTACATATATATGCCACACACCAAAACTCTGGGCGTCTCCATTTTTTATTTATTTAATTTCCACACATGGTTAATAAAATGCTGGACAAACTCTTAACCTGAACCGGTTTTCAAAATTCAAATGGCAGAATTGAGCTTAACAGCAGTTCCGACTGCTGTGAACAAAAGTGTTCATTTGGAATATAATTGAAATTCAGCATTGATCGTGTTTTTGGACCGATTTTCGAACCGAACCCCCAACTTTTACCTTTTTTGCTGAAAAAAAGGGCGGTTTATACACCGGAAAATATGGTAATTGGCCGAACTTTTTACAAAGCACAGCAAAATTATTAACAACCTTATCTGCTGGAGCTATTATCTAGCTATCATGGAGAACATGAATGTCTTTACGAACACTCAGCTTGTTCAATACTGATTTCGACTGACCCAGTGCAAGCAAATCCCGACTACTAAAAAACTTAATCCTTTTATCCAGGACTTCCACAACTCTGTTAAACCATGCATTAAAACTCTCAAAAATTATAGTTAACCACACAAATATCATCTATATCATGACATGTATGACATAATATTTTAGCTAAGCCTAACTTTTTCTCCTTCATCAGTTTCTGCGTAAATGAGAATTCACAGAAAATGAGAAAAATGTCCTCGAGTAGGGGACTGCAATTCCCACCCATGACAACACCCTTAACCTGTTGAAACATTATCCCACAAAAAGACCCAAAAGTATTAAATCAAATCAACAGCATCCTTAATCTTCTCCTTTACAAAACAATGAAAACTTGAGTATGAAACATTATTCATATTTGGAAGGAAGCAATGGAATGTAAGGGATTGAAGGTGAATACTCAGGTAACTAGAAGGACACTCGGTAGAGCGCATACCTCCGCCAAGCAATGGCTGATCTGCGAGAGCATATCGGGTCCAATACATTTTTGAAATATCATGCTGTGTATCATTTTTGGCCTGATCTCTCAATGGTGAAGAATTACTTCAAAAATTCTAGTAGCCAGATCTGGATCCGGATCTTCACCAAAATCTAATCAGGTAGTCCTTGTCATTTACCCAACCTCTCCACCAAATTTCATCTGAAGCCGTCAACAACTTTTTGAGATATCCTGCACACAGACAGACAAACAGACAGAGGTGAAAACATAATCTCCTTCCACATCCGGTGGCGGAGGCAACGATCTCGTGGTTAATGGCGAAGAAGGCAAAAATAAGTAAAGTGGGAAATGGCCCTAGGTGACTTGTGGTAAGGGAGTACAGTCAAATTATATTCACTGTGTGTGTGTCTTGCTAAAAGGTGGTGTCATTGGATATGCAGTGGAGTAAAGGGAAGTTTGGGTAGAGTGACTTGCAGTTTCAGATGTAAAAAAGTGCAAATCAAGATGCTGAGAACATGGGGGTAGTGGATATGGGATTTGAAGTTAAGCTGCAAAAGATTAAGATTTTTTTGTTACTTGGAAGAAATGTTTGATGCAGGTGGTGGAGCTGAGTTAGCTGTGACAACGAGGATAAAGGTATCATGGAATAAGTGGAAAGAGTTGAGAGTCTTCATCATAAAACTTCATTACCGAAGTCGATACTTCATCGTCGATAAAATCGACACTTCATCAGAATTTTTTTCATTGCTTCAGTTTGTGGACGAGGTTATAATGCAGATATTACAAGTTGGACTTGTAGATTGATCACAAACTTAACTTTAAGCTAAGGGTGGTCAATAGTTCGTAGTAACCTTGGAGATCTGGGCTGGCAGAAAATCTCAGAGCAAGTTTGTGTTCCTTTGAGCTGTTTAGTCTAGGTTTGATTCCCGAGCTGACTTTATTCTGTCAGATTGATGCTTCACAGGGAGGGTGTTGCCTCAATGAGTGCGTTGTCCACTGAGTGAACGTTAAGCTATGGACCCGTCTGCCGCCATTGGTTGCCGACAGATTTTAAAGTCCCAATGGTGTATTTTGCAAAGAATGTGTGATCGCCACAGGTACCTTGACCAATTTCCAAATTGCTACCCGAACCAGCTGTGGAGCTCAAGCAGGCCACCTTTCGACGGTGACCCCCTGAAGCATTCCGTGTGGCCAAAAGACTAGCAACCAAGAAGGTATGACATGATGTCAGCGATCAAATGGACTTCACAGGTCCAAATGGCCCAGAAAACAGATACACACAATGACACACAAACATACACAAACACACACCAAAAGGGTGACTGGACATTTTATATATATATTTTTTTAATACATTTTTTGGTTTTCTTCTTTCAAATGAAGCACAAGGCTGTGGGGTAGCATAATTGGCCGAGGGCATGCCTGTTGTACTGATACAATGCCCTCTGCTGATTCGGGCAGGAATTTAGAATTTGTTTATGGTGCTGGAGATAGCTCGCCTACTCTTCACGAAGGACACCATGGGATCATTAACCTTCACCAACTCATGCCAGCATACAGGATTACCAGTTTAATGTCCATCTGAGGGACAGCACACACATTGATTAAACACTCTTGTGAAACACCAGGATGACAGTTTATAGCTGGTTCAGGATTCAAACCCAGGCTAGACAGCGTAGAGGAGAGTATGCGTACCTCTCGGCCATCTTGTCAGCCCGAGTGGAATTGGTAACTCATGCCTTATGAAAGAATTTACTCCAAAATTGAAAAGCTCTATTTAAGATATTGATTGATTGATTGATTGACATCAGTAAATGCGACGTCTGACAGGCGAGAAGAAAATGTCTGCAGTTTACAGGGAACCTCATAGCCGCAAGTTGGTGGCCTCATTGATAAATCTCTGCGTGACTATTTTACCATTCCTGTTACTCCACAATCATGGAAACTGCAGGACATCAGCATATCCCTTCTAGCAGCTATTCCTGATCAATGACATGAAATGCCAACGCATTGGCACCTTACCATCGACTAAGAAGAGCTGAAGAGGGGATGTCCCAATGCGCCCCGACTTCTCCAACATCATTTTGGGATCAAACGACTCGCCCAGCCGACATCGTCACTTTCCACGGCTCTGCTCGAGCTGTGTTCTCGCACGATTGCCTCCATCCGAGCTGTTCCATTCTCAGTTGATTCATTGCAGCAAAGTGGGACTATTGTACATAAACTATGCAACAAGGGTTCTTTGAGCTGATGACAATCCTGCAGCTTAAGCTCAAGGACACCTCATTTGCAAATGCGCCACAGGTTAATCACCCTCTCAAAAGCGAAGATTGTAACACCCCACGTGATAACATCTTGATACCCTCCCTGTAATGAAGCAATGAAGGGTGGTCGCCAAGAAAAAACACACGAAACTGGTCAATTACCCAGAAATGTTCGCAACAGAACCCGAGGCAAGGAGTCGCACCCCTCCCGTGCAGGCCAAAGTCTCGGCCTGGTACGTATAAGTGTGGCAGATAATTGCATTATTTTCACAATAATCTCTTGAGGCCTTTCAATCCCATGTCGGAGGTTAATACTTTTCATCATCGTGTTAACCGGATGAATCCCGTGACAAGAGGCACTCGCCTGTGGTTGGAGTCAATGATGGGCCAGACGCGGTGTTCAAATTATTATGTTTCCAAACCATCGTTTTTTTGCGTGCAATGAAGGTTGATAAATGATGGATCTCATTGTGAGTTTAGTACCCGGGCCATGGTGGATGAAGTCGTTTGTACAATTAAGGGCCATCTATAGATTACTACCAAATACCACCCGTCGTTTCGCTGACGGGAATACCAAGAGAGAGGGGAGAGAGAAAGACAGGGAAAGAGGGATGGGGAAAGAGAGGGGGTGGGAGGGAGGAGGAGTGGGGAGCGAAAAGGGGGTGAGGATGGGTGCAGCTCAGAAGGGGGCACCGAGGAAGGGGGGGGGGAGAGAGGGGATAAGTGAGGAGGGGTGGTGGAGCGAGGAAGAGAGGAGCAGGAGGGGGAGGTGACTCCTCACCACAGTTCGCTATACACTCTAGGAGGGCGGGGGGGTGAGTAGGGGGAGGGGAGTGGAACGAGAGAAAGAGAGAGGGGAGAGAGAGAAGGAGTGTGGGAGGAGAGTGCTGCACTTTATTAGGAGGGGGAGTGAGGAGAAGACAAGAGAGGAGAGCGAGAGCGGACAGAAAGAGGGCTGGGGGGAGAGAAAGAGAGAGAGAGAGAGAGAGAGGAGAGAGAGGAGAGAGAGCGAGAGAGAGCGAGAGAAGGAGAAGAGAGAAGAGGAGAGAGAGAGAGAGAGAGAGAGAGAGAGAGAGAGCTGGGGGAGAAAAGAGAGGAAAGGTGAGGGGGAGTTAGCAAAGGAAATGTTACATTATGCTTTATGACCACACACACACACAACACACACACACACACACACACACACCACACACAACACACTTCCCTATTTATGTTATCAATGCATTCCTGGAAAACATCATTTAAATTTAAATAATATAAATCGAACTCTAAAATCCCACTGACTTGAAAATGTATTAAAGAGGGAATGTGTTCCTGACGGAAAAAATAAATTAAGTGGAAATTTTAAAGAGTAAATTAATTAATTAAATCATTATTAGAATAAAATACCACACATAGGAATCTGGTCATCTTCTTTTTTCCTGTGCAGCACAAGGCTGCAAGTCACATCATTGAATGAGGGTGTGGCAGTGCTGCTGATGCAGTGCCCCTGTAGGTTGGAACAGCAATTTGTAATTTGGCCAGGATGCCAGGGATAGCTCTCCTAATCTTTGCAAAGGACACCATGAAGGGATCTTCAATGTCCACCAACTAAATCTGGCAGATGCGACGCCCAGTTTAATGTCCATGCGAGAGACGGCACACACATTCATTAATCACCCTGCCTGTGAAACACCGGGATGACAGTTTCTAGCTGGTT
>CM068967.1:21026595-21042112 GCA_035128595.1 Eptatretus atami | reverse complement strand
GAGTGCGGCGGACACGGCCTCGAACCGTCGTCGTCGTCGGGACCACGTCCGATCCCGAACCCTTAACACTTCGTACCATTGTGCCGGGCACGTCGGACGTTCGTCGCACTCCCTCCCCGACCCCACCTCCACCCCCTCTCCCTCCCCTCCGTCATTAACCCTCTCCGCGCCTTACCTTCATCTCTTCGTTGATCTCCCGTTTGACCGGATGCGCCGGCTTGCGGCATCGCTTCTCCGCCGGTCGTCCTTCCCTTTCGGCTTCGGCCATGCCTCCCGGGGTGGTTCCCCACCCCGGACCCCGGGGGGGTCGCGCTGCCCGCCAGGACCTGCCTACAGCGGTCTCCCCAGGTCGAGGCGCGCGTCCCGCATAGTCAGGACGCGCTGTGCGCCGCAGGACCCGAGCACCGAGCGAGCTCCTTACAATTCCTTCCTTCTCTCATTCGCATCGCACATTCAATCGGCGGTTCTTTCGATCGCGCCTCCCTCTCCTCGCACCTTCCCTTCTTGCCCGGGTCAGCGTCTTCATGGCTTTCCAGCTCCACGGGTGAAAAATGGCACACAACGGTCCTTGTAATCGAGTAAATGTACACAACATCAATTACAATCATCATCACGTGCTTTGCACCACTCGTGTGAAACGCTTGTGCACATTGTGAGATGAAAAAGTGTTGCTCTGGATGGTAACTTGTGCAAACAGCATTTGGGGTGCGATGCAGGTCACGTACTTTATAACTCGATATATCATCAAAAGTCCAAGAAACTTCACCACCAAGAGACCCTTTTGAGATTTGGAGGAGGGAAAGCACTTTTATTTATGGCATGTCGGGGATGGGAGCGGTGGGGTAGTGGTTGTATGGGAGCGGTGGGGTAGTGGTGGTATGGAACCTGATTAACATTGATCTATTTAACAAGTGTAAAATTAGGACAAGCAAATACAAGTTGTTCAACTACTCGTTATTTATTTATTATTCGTTTATTCGGCAAAAAATGAAATTCTGTTCCCGTCATTTGCAGTGCCCGGAACATCAGACGAATGACTTGTTTGAGCTGTTCAGCCTGGGTTCAATTCCCGACTGTCTCATCCTCTACCTATCCATAGGCCTACTATAAAAGTGAATTATTTGTTTGTTTGTTTATTTATATATGCTTCAAAAACGAAAAAACTACTGAACCAAATGCAACCAAATGTTGCGTGTTGCCTAATGGTACCCCAAGTACGGTTTCTATCAGGTTAGCATATCTGGGATAGGGGGTTAAAGGTGGAGAAAAGACCCCAATTCTCTCTGTGTAAATGTGTATCATATAGCACGCCACCTGGTGGTAGTCAGTATTACTACTTACAAATCATCATCTATCTATTCCAGCAGAGGGACCAAAAGCCTGGCATTGGCTTCGCGGTTAGGGTGGTGGCTTAGGATCCTCGGGTCCTGAGTTCGAGCCCCGTTGGTCCCTGAATTAACACCAGGGGGTTGACTCAGCCCGTCATCCTTCCGAGGTCGGCGAAATGAGTACCAGTGTACTGGTCATAGGGGCACTGCATCAGCGGCATAGCCGCGTCCCTAACCAATGATGCAACCAGCAGCCAAAAAGGCTGTAGACGAAGGGGGGAGCAGAGGGACCCGCACTGTGTGCAAAAGGAATTTATAGTTTAGAAAAAAAGAGCCAGGTGCTATTATAATATAATTCCAATTAATTCATCACATATAATTTTGCAGGCAATACCATAATAATAATAATGTAACGATTAATACAATATATACAATATTTAAAATAAAATAACAGGCAATAATACGATACAATAAGGCAATACTACACAATAATGACGACCGCAGTGCCTCTGGATAGACATTTCAAGTCTGGTTGCTCGGTGCCAGAATTGTGAGCTTGACGATGTCGATATAAGGAGATGATTTGTAATAATGTCTTCAATACACATATTGTGGTGCTATACAATACACATTTACATAGAGATAATTGAAGTCTTCCCCCCACCCTAAACCCCCTACCCTGTAGGTTTGAAAATGTTTTCTTGCATCTCCATTTGGCAAGAGGATTCCAACGGTGTGCAATATGATGGGGTTACAACCGGTGGAGCCGATTCTATCGATGGACAGACAGACAGACTGACAGAAAATGCAACTTTATATATGCAGATAAAGAAAGTTTAAAGAACTTAATATGCATTTGTGATGTTGAAATCTGAGTGAGAATAATTTGAAAAATTCAAAATGTTTCATTTCACTCATTTTAAGTTGAGGTTCAAACCAAAGCAAACTAGCATCCGTTGAAGACAAAGTCTTCGATATCCCCCGCCATAGTAAATGAGGATTAACAAACTTATGATCGAATACCCTGTGCGTCGGCTATGACATTAATTGGTTTTGTGAATTATAATCTCCCAGTCTATCTCGTTCAGACAATGCGCATCAATGGAAGGAAATCACAAGCATGGACAGGTTGAAATGTCAAAATGAGTATGTAAAAGAAAAAGAAAAAACTGAACGAACATTTATTTCCTTGTGTGTGTAATTAATAATTCAAATCAATCAAATTATTTCAAAGAAAAAAAGAATAAACAGGACATTGATAGAAAAATAGACAAAGGCAGATACTATCACTATGGCCTTCTTAACAAATTAAACACAAGACAAGGTACTCCAGCAATCATTCAGGGGGAAAGAAATCTGTCTCGGCTTACCAGGGTGGAAGTCATCGTGCGTGAAATAAAATGCGCCACAATGTGAGCGTGCCTTGTCCGCTGCCAGCACCCTTCTTCGCTGTGCACCCCCGCAAAAAGCTCGACACCAATCGAACATCACGTCATTCACCCCAGAACCGGGATGCCAGAATTCAGGGTCGCCAATAAATCAGGTATGCCAAGAGCAGGCTCGAGGAACAATGGTCCAACCATACAACCGTCAGAGGCTACAGAGACCAATAACCAACTGGCAGCTGTAAGGAGCTGTCCAGCAATGGTCATGAACTGTAGGAGCTGTCAGAAATGGTCAGGAACGTCACCAACCCCATCAACTATCAGATGTACAACGGTTCCCAAACGGCTATCTCTTGTGTGCATGAAAGTGCATCAGAGGAGAAAGGTCATCCCATAAGAAAGGCAATGCTGTTCTGTTACACTTCTCAACGCATCTGAAAGAGTTAAAATCCCACCAGGACAGGAATGGTTCTATATCTGGGACATGATTTGTGGAAATAACATATGTCTGAGGACCTAATGTTGGTGCATAGTCAGATCCGATTCTGAATCCATAACAATATATATATTTTATATATATAACCACAATGCAGCCGCACGGCGCAACCACCACACACACACACACACACACAACCGCAAATATATATATTATATATACCAATGATTACATATACATATACATACACGACATGGCCTAAAGTACATGGACGCCTGCTCGTCCAACCATCTCCTTCCAAAATCATGGGCCGATTAATATGGACGTGGTCCACCTTTTTGCGCAATAACAGCCTCCACTCTTTGGGAAGGCTTTCCACGAGATATGGCAACTTACTGCGGGGGATTTGCTTCCTTTCACGCACAAGAGCATTCGTGAGATCAGGGCTGATTTGGGCGATAAGGTCTAGCTCACGAGCTGGCATCAATCATCCAAAGGTCTTGATAGGTTGGGGTTAGGGCTCGTGCAGGCCAGGTCAAGTTCTCCCACACGTATGTCGAACAAAGCCACTTTTGATGGACCTTGCTTTGTGCAATGGGGCATTGTCATGCTGAAACAGGAAGGGCCTTCCCCAAACTGTTGCACAAATTGGAAGCACACTGAATATCAGAATTGTCATGTATTGCTGTGCTTTAAGATTTCCCTTCACTGGAACTTAGGGGCCTAGCCCTGAACATGAAAAAAACAGCCCTAACCATTTGTCTCCTCCTCAAACTTTACAGGTGGCATCAATGCATTTGAGCAGTAGCTTCTCCTGGCATCCACCAACCCATAATTCTTCCGTCGACTGCCAGATGTTGAGCGTGATTTCATCACTCCAGAGAACGTGTTTCCACTTGCCCAGAGTCCAAATGTGTGAGCTTAACCACTCCAGCACGCTTGGCATTGTGTATAGTTGATTTAGGTTGTGTGCGGCCTGCTTGGCCATGGGAACCCATTTGCATGAAGCTCTCGACCAACAGTGTTGTGTTGACGTTGCTTCCAGAGTCATTGGAAACTCTGTAGTGAGTGTTGCTATCTGTGACAGACGATTTTTTTGCCGCTTACTTGTTGTCAGCCACTCGGCGATCCCGTTCTGAAGCGTGTGTGGCCTACCAGCTCGAGCAGGGCAGAAATTCACGAGTGCCTTGTGGGAAAGGTGGCATCCATTGACATGCCACGTTGAAAGTCACTTGAGCTCTTCAGTATGGCCTTTTCACTGCCAATGTCGTCTATGGAGATTGCATGGCTGTGTGCTGATTTTATACACCTGTCAGCAAGGGTGGCTGAATAGCCCGATCCACTAATAGAGAAGGGGTATCCGCATACTTTTGGCCATGTTTGTGTGTATGTGTATTATATGTATATATATGTATATATATGTGATATAATGTATATATGATATATAATGTATAGAGTATTATCATGTATAATATATTATATATCATGTATATATACATGTAATATATAATATATGTATATATACATGTATATAATGTTATATATGTATATTACATGTATATATGTATATATGTATATATTACATGTATATATATATGATAATATGTATATATATGTTATAATGTATGATATATATAATGTATATATATGTATATATATTGTATTATATGTATTATATATATATGTTTATATATATATAATATATATATATTATTATATATATATATATATATATTATATAATATATAAACATATATATTGTTTCGAATTCTGCAATCTCGTTGTCTCTTCCAATTGGCTGATTTCCTTCTCCTGTCTCATTCGTTCTTCTTTTATACTCTTTCTTGTTCCTCATTCTTTAATCTGGCCTTGGCTTCCAGCTGTTCGATCTGTACAGTGTGGTTCCTCAACGTTTCATTCTCCGTTCTCGTTCCCTCCTCTTTCAACATCTCAGCTCGCCGTGAAATTCCGTCTCTCTTTGTTTTGGTGTTCTGTAACTCAGAAGCTTTCTTTTCTAATTCCTTTCTCATCTCCGCACACTCCGACCTTGCTTTGGCTTCAAACTGTTCGATCTGTACAGTGTGGTTCCTTAACGTTTCATTCTCTGCTGTCGTTCTTTCTTCTTCACCATCCTCAGTTCGTTTTGTAATCCTCTCTCGGCTTTGTGTTCCTGTAACTCAGAAGCTTTTTTCCATAATTTCTCTCACTTTGCATGCTTCTCACTCATTTCATCCATTTCTTGCTCATTTCCGCCTCACTTTCCACTGCTTCCTCCTCAATTTGTCCATTCCTCACCGAATCCCTGCCAATTTTGACCCAATACTTTCCTCTTTTTTATCTCCTGTTCCAGCTTACTCTTTCCCGATTGCCTTCTCTACCTCCTCCTTCAGTTGTTCCAATTCCATATCGGTTTCCGTTTTTCCTCTTCCCACTTTGGTTTTCATTCTTTTCAAAGTTTCTCTTATCCCGGGATTTATAATTGCTCTTCCTCTATTCTTTCGTTCAGTTTCTCTTCTCTTGTTCCAATTCGGGTACTCAACTCTACTTTCCTCATTTCTTCCATTAGTTGGTCAATATTTGATTCGTGTTCCTTTTGTTTCCTATCCGCTTCTTCCAAGTTCTCCCTCATTCTTCGAACCGTTGTTGACTTTTCCAACCATTCTTCCTTCTTCCTCCAGATGCTCCTCTCTTCTTTTTATCTCCTGTTCCAGGCTTTCTTTTATCTGTTTGCCCTGTCTTACCTCTTCCTTTAGTGTTTTTAATTCCAAATCGTGTTCCCATTTCCTTTTCCGTTTTTTTTTCCATTCTTCCTCCAAGTTCTTCCGATCTCGAGAATTATATTTGCTCCTCCATTTTTCTTCATTCAGTTCGCCTTCGTCGTTGCCGCGGGGTTCGTTGCGCATTAATGGCGGCCCGCTCACGCCTCGTGCCGCGCTGAAGTGCGGCCGCGCCTTCATCTTGCGACTCCGAGTTGTTTGCCGGTTAAAATTCCTTGCTCAGTGTATGAGGGGTGAGCTCCCCACGATTACAATTTTCTGATACGGGTCCAAACCGCATGGCGACGGCGTCCTTGACCATGGATTCTACCATTTCTTAAAGGCATACCTAATACCCCCTGGCCCATTCGCCTTGAAAAGCCATCTTTGCCTCTCGGAAATAATTTTAAACGCTCGTGGTTTGTGGGAATCGAGGTCGCTTCACTCACCCCTGAACGATTCCGCAAATTTAGTTTGGAGACGGAGATTTGTTTCCGCTCGCTGACACCAGTGTTACGAATTCGCGCCCGCCGGCGTGCGATCGGCCGCGTACTCTAATCGCACCGCGGTCACCCACCGACGGACAATTTCAGTCGTGACTTTCTGGAACCACGCCAGAAACAAGTCACGGCTGAGCTTTTAACCTCACCAAGCCCAGTCCGTATTCTTACCCACGCGATATAGGGTCACTCGCCGAATATCGATATACTAAGTACTCGCGCGGTAACCTACCGAGGGCCGTACCTCGGCGCAGGTCGGCTTGGGACACGAACCACTTAAGTGGTCCGTTCCATTCTACAGCGATAACCGAGCGTGTATTATCGCCGACCTCGCCGGATCGATTCTATTTAACGGGTATTTCAAACCCAACTGATTATTCCGCGAAGCAAGATGGCATTTTCAATGGGGAATAGAGGACCGCAACGAACGGGATACATTTCACACAAGGACATTTATTATTTGCACCAACATCACAAGCAAGGCAGTCATGCAATGTTCAAGCAAGAAACACAAAAGCAATACCACAGACTACGAGCAATAATGTACATGCACAGTCACTTAGGCAGGTCTACTTACAGGACACGCGCCACCAACATTCGTTCAAAAGCAAGAAATGGCCACCCCAAAGACGAGGGTGGCAGACCAGGGTCCGCGGACCTTTATAAACGCGGGACCTGGCGGACGAACGGGTCCGTGAGACCGTGGCAGGTTACCCTGCCCCCCTCGGTGGGCGGCGAGTCGCGACGTCCCGCTCCACGACCGTCAGCGTGGTCGCACCTGGTTCCGGGGCCTCCCACGTGGCCGGCAAGTTCTCTCCGGCGCTCCTCGTCCGGACGCGAGGTCCACCACACAGCCGGCACTGCTGCGCCTTCCGTCCGCGTCTCCCACCAACAGGCCGCTCACAGGACCACGAGCGCAGGAACCAAGCGAGGAAGAAGAAGAAGAACTGGACCACCGTGAGACAGGGGCGAGCCATGAACCAAGAAGAGAGGCTGAGCCTCGCGTGCGGTCCCCTTTATAGCGCGGGGCTCGCCCGTCGCTCCCCCCGTTCTCGGCTCCACCTGCCTTCGAAAAGCTTCTCGAAAAGGGGCGTTTCTCAACTCCGACCGCCTCACTCCTCGTATCCACCAATCGCGAGCGAGCCGCCTCGCCCTTCTCGTCACACCAGCCTCGGAGAAAAAGACGTTAACCCGCGCGTCATCGCAGTTCTTTCCTTGGCGCCTTGTTTGACGTTCTCAGACGGTTTTCGACGTGGAAGGGGTGGTAGCGTGCTCTGTCGGTCCAAAATAACGATAGAGAAAAAAAACACTATCTCAAAGGGTCGCAGCCCGGTGAACACGAAAGAATTCCCTCTAAACAACGGTGGGGAAACCTATCTGAACACTCACTTACTGAGATAACTGATCTAAGGAACCTTTATTGCGCGTTCTGCGAATTCCACAAGCCGTAACAATATATACAACACATATCAGTGGTGGAGGGTTACGTTCCTGGAAAGTTTGCTTTCATATTAGACAAGTTATATAAGATATATTTTAACAATTAAGAAAGTAAAATGAAGGTATCAAAAACATCTGCAGTAGTTTATAACTCACAGTGATGTTGGAGTGATGACTTGGGAGTGGAATGAGATTAAGTCGTCAAAGGAGGTAGGGGATGCGATGTGGTCGTCTGCCTCTTCCTCCGCGCGAGGTGATGTATGGCTTGTGGTGCATGGTATGAAAAACTTATCCAGTGTCTGGTGCTTAGCATTTTGCTGTTTTTTCTTGTAACCGTCTGTTCTCGTCCTCCTCGTCTGGTCTGCCTGCTGATGGTGGTGTGCTTGTGGTGCATTGGTATGAAAAAACTTATCCAGTCTGTTAGCATTTTGCTGTTTTTTTTAACCGTCTGTCTGTCCCTCTGTCTGGTCTGCCTGCGAGGTGGTGTGTGCTTTGTGCATTGGCACAAAGAAAACTTAACAGTGACTGTTGCTTTTGCATTTTGTTTTTTTAGCACACTTGGAACATAATTATGGGATGGCGCGTCGTCCGTCCGTCAGCTCGTCCATAAACATTTGCAACTTTTTCTCTGAAACTACACAAACGATTTCTTGCCCTAAGGAGATCTATGGGGGTTGCCCCCCAAATTATGTATTGCTTTCTTCTCAGAAACTACACACACAATTTGGATGAAACTTGAACACAACCTTCATCACCATGATGTACCAAAGTTTGTTCATGACAATAAAAAGATGGTGTCTAAGTGGGTTTATAGGGGAGGGAGGCGGTTGCCACCTAAAATAGGTATTTGCTGTGACATTGGTTCATTGGTGTATTTTACTGATTCCGTCCCACGTTGACTTCTTCCTCAATATCATTATTCCACCACTTGAGCGGCCCATGGGTATTGCCCCTATTTTTCTTTGTAATCATCTGTCTCGTCCTCCTCTGCCTGGTCTGCCTGCTGAGGTGGTGGTGGTGCTTGTGTACTTGGCACAAAAACGTATCCAGTGACTGTTGCTTCACGTTTTGCTGTTTTTCTTTGTGGATTTCTTCGTAGCAATGGATAGTATTGGCGATTTGCCTGCACACTTCAGCGCTTTGTTCTTGCTCAAGTCATCCTCACTTAGTATTTCCATGGCTTCATAGAAGTTGCGGAAAACTTCTGCCAGTTTCTTTGTGGTAAAAGCTCTCACTGGGTGGTTCCACACGTGTTTGTTCTTCCTCTGCCTCTGAGTTCTAGCTCGCTCGTGTCATCATTTGTTGTTCAACATGTGATTTCAACACTTCGATCACATCTTCCACTTGCACCACTTCAAACCCAGCTTGCTCGGCCCAGGCCTCGGATGTCATGCTGTATCGTGGGGACCATGTTGGCGAATACTGTGAAAATGTGGACACACTGGCAACAGTTTACTCCACACTCCATTCATACAACTTTGTGTCACCTCCTCCCATGTCTCACCTATTATGTCAACTGCTTAACCCTTGAATGCACAGGGATTCTCAGAATGATAGATGGCGAGTGGTTTCATCGTGCAGTCACCTGCTGCAAGCAATAGGGTGATGTGGTCTTTGGCAGCTTTGAAACTGGGCGTCGCGAGTTATTCTTTTGAGATGTAGGTTTCACAGGCTTTTGTTTCCAATACAGCCTGGTATCATCAGTGTTAAATACCTGTTATTCTGTGCATCTACCTCGCCTGCCATCTTGATGTTATGGAGGTTACGCACCGCTTAAACTGTTCAAACCAGCCTCTGCTTACGTTAAAGGTTGACATGACTCACCTCATTCACCGTTCAGGTCGTTAAATAAACTGCGGGACTCAGCCTGGATTGCATGATGCACATGACATTGGTTTTGGTCTTCGATCCAGACTGATAATAAACATTCCATATTCTTCATCACCAAACTATGAGTGCGTACATTTCCAGAAGCACCCAGTGGCCTGTGGCTCTCACATTGCCTTGGTTTTTTTTCCCCCGATTGTCCTCACAGTCGTCATGGGTATCCAAATGATGGCGGCCATATGCATTACATGATCACCAACATTGAACTGCCTCAATACATCTAATTTAGTCTGCAAGGTGATTAATGGACACGTGTTTAATTTTGCTGACAGAAGCACTACAGCCTCACTGACTCAGGTGCGTTGTGTAAACCGCCTCAACTCAGCTTGATTGATGATCGTTTGTCACTCATATTAAGAGGTAAACAAATACACCACCGAAAAACGAACAAGGAAAAAAGACATAAAATTCATCGTCCATTATTTTCGTCATTTTGCTGTTTGGAGTTAAAGGGCAGCCCATATTTATTTCAACTAAAATGGCCACCAGTCTACCAGTCGGCCATCTTTGACCAGATCACAAAATAAAGTGAGGTACAAGTGTTCACCATCGTGTACTGTACTTGTGCCGAGTTTGAACAAAATCCGACGATGCATGTCTGAGCAATGGTGGGGACACATTTAAGTAACAAAATGGCCACCAGTCGGCCATCTTGGATCCGATCTTTTAAAAAATGACATGCATATGTAAGTCATCATTTAATGTCTGTCTGCATAGTTTGAACAACATTGGAAAATGCATGTCTAAGAAATGCTTGAGGACATGTTCAACATTGTTTTTTTTTTACAACTAAAATGGCCGCCAGTCTCATCTTGGATCTGATCTCGAAAAAAAAGGAAACACTTATGTAAGCTGTCATTCCTTATCACTTTGCCAAGTTTGACCAATATAGGTAAATGCCTGTCCAATAAATGGTTGAGGACGTGTTTGGTACCGTTTTTTTCTATTTACAACTACAATGGCCACCAGTCGGCCATATTTGATCGCATCACGAAACAAAATGAAGTACTTATGCAGGCCATCATGTGTTGTCTTTGTGCCAAGTATGAATAAAATCGGTCCATACATGTACGAGATATGGTTGCGGGGACGAACGCATGCATGCACGCACGAACACGAAAATCAAGACCAAATCCAGAAGCCCCGTCTTGGACTAAGTTCAATGGGGCTAATAAAGAAAGCTGCTCATGCACGTTCGACAAAGATGGCAGTAACAATATGTACAGGGCAGAGAGAGACAGAGCTTCCATTTTTTGGGGTTATTTTTTAAAACATTTTTCATATTTTTAACCGAAACATACCTACTTATATTAGAAAAGAATGTTAATTTATCAACAACGATATACTGAAAAAAATGGCTAACAGGACTACTTAGTATATCGCGAACTCCTGTACTATAAAAAGGTTCATTGTGTTGCACTCTTGTTTTCACTCAGAGCCGAAGCTCTGAGCTACTTATTCTACCCACTACGGAACGGTGGTGCAACATCGGGCGGCGGAGGATGCATTGTCTAAAAAGATGGCAAATATATAGCTTTTAAATTGTATGTACTCCATGAAGATCTGTATTAAATCTATTGTTACGGTCATGGAAATAGACCCTCATGCATTCAGAGACATGTCGAAGTTTCCAGAATTTGTTATTTCTAAGATTTGTGTGAAGGATACATTTCCTGCCCATTGTTGAGAGGATGGGAGACAAATGCGTTGTGCATGTTTAGTTCGGTCTTTCCCCTTCATCTAACTGACAATCCACGCTCCATCCACATTCTCATCCAGTATTGTATCCAGTATTCCATGCCACCACCACGCTGCGCTCCTTGCCCCTAACCTCTAATTCTCTGTTATGTCTTCACCCTTTGAACTGCGATTCCTCATGATGCCCTCACCCCCCCCCCCCCAGCTTCTTAAACCCTGAAACCCACAAAAGCCCCTTGCTTCACTGAAAACCACCCATTTGTTCCCCCATCTCACATCCTTCGTCATTCTGTTTCCCAACCTCCACCTCACACCTCCCTCAGAAACCAACCCCCCCACCCCCGTTTTCATTCAACATCCGAAACCTATACCGTTTCACCACTGAGTCACTGTCTCTCGTACATCCCGCATACTCACCTTTTGATTCCGTAAAGAAACCCTTCAGCGTGTGACAATGACAAACTATTGGATAACTTCCTTTCCTTTCTCCTTTATAAAAACCCTTCATTTAAAACACACATTTCACGAACGTTACAGACTTGCACACTCACAGCACGCATGTGGAGAGTGTCAATTCCTCCAGAAAGGGTAGCGTCCATTCAGTCGTGGTGAATCATTCTGGAAGATACTCGAAGACTCAATGAGCCAGGAACCAATGAGATTTGACCACTAGTGAGTGGAAAAGGCCTCAGACCACACCTGTGCTGGCCCCAATAAAAAGGAAGTGCACAGGTGGACAAGCGGAGCTACTGAAGAGCAGAACCACTGAGATGGAGCAATTTTTTTTTGTCTGAATGAGCGGTCCTTACATGCACTGTGCCACAGCGAGACTCTGCCTGAACGAACTGTTAATTGCCTGCACCAGTCTCTGCCCTGAACGAGCTGTTAATTGCCTGCACGAGTCATTGCCGAGGAGTGGGCTAGCACGAGAACATGATGGCAGACAGCCGCATGAGAACTGTTGAACCCGGCGGTTCCAATCACTTGCCACTGCATTGCGACACCACATCGACACTCTTCCCTATTCCTCTTCACCTCACCCTTGTCCCTCATTCACTTTGGGCAAAACATCAGCAAGCATTATCTGTGTCTGGTAAGCCAGGAGTCGATTCAATACTCCGCTCTTCGTTTCATCTTCACATACTCTCGTCTACCTTCCTGGATGATTGAAGGCACCATGTCCTATGCTTAGTGTAGATAAGACTGTACACCTGGCTCTGTAAGCACTAAGATAAATCACTTTTCTCGTGTGCCTTTTAATTGTGTCTTTCTATGGTGATTTTAGGACATGCATTGTAAATACATGCTCACGATTGCCATTGAAAATACATGCCCCCGCTGATTGAACAGCTATTGCTTTGTTTTGCTGATTGAATAAATGTACTTCTGAACTGGTAATCATTTCCAACCTGTTTGCTATCATCATTTCTTCTGTTGGCTCAGTTTAGTGTGTAAGACTAGATAGACGGGAAGTTCTGCCCCATCGATTGGCTCTGCAGTTAGCCAGGGCATACTCACGGTTCCGCTCGGCCACACGTAATCAACAGACAGGTGCGCACTGGGTTACGGACTCAATTGACAAGCCAAACCAGTTGAAAAGGTAACGCGTTTTAGAGCCAGGATCCTGCCAGTTTGGCAGTATCAATCAGCGTCCGTAATTACTTGACAACCTGACGGGCCACAAACTTATCTGTGGTACAGCGGCCTGCAGGGCCGGAGGTCGGAAGAGTTCGAGAAGTCCCTCGTGGTGAACCCCAACCCGGTTCTGTAACTCTACTTTCAGATGTTCATGTATTGCTTAACCAATCTTGCGTGTTATATATGGCACGAGGAAAAAAATGACTTCCGCTTAGTGGCGGGCTCAGTGTTATTATCCCCACCAACCAACGAAGTTGGCGGGGGATAGAAATGGGTTCCGTCGTCCGTCCGTCCGTCACATTTCTTTCCGGAGCTTAACTACAAATCCCTCAAGATATATTTACGAAATTTGGTACACATATCAAGCAAGTGGTGAACTGGTGCCTTTTTATATTTTCTAATTGATAGGTCACATGGTTTGGCAGCCATGTTACATTCAAGAAAATATTAAATAATGTTTTCTCTGGAATCACATAACCTAACGAAGCGAAAATTTGCAACTATTCATCTTCCATCATGTCTGCATACATAGTAAAAATTATGACGTCACAAGTCACATGGTTTGGCGGCCATCTTGGATAGAAAACACCACCTCGTCCGATTAACACGAAACTCACACATGTATTCCACTGGAGGATTGGAGGCAGAATGTAAATTTATGATGTCATAGGTCACATGGTTTGTCAGCCATCTTGACTGAATTTAATAAATTTTAAAAAATATTGTTAAGGATTCAGCGACGGAGGGATTCTCAACCCACTCCGACCATCTCCGGGGTTTATAACGCCGGCTGGCTCAGCACAGGCCTCGGGTCATGCGTCTTCAATCGCGATACCAAAGTAATCCTGGACCATACCAGTTGGGGAAATAGAATCCCGGTACAGATTGGTTTTGTCAGATGCCGAGCGTTTTCTGCCAGTCTGTAACCATTTGGTTTTATATACCAATCGAACGGATCGTTCCTTGACGCGACACCAAATTAATCCATAGCGCAACTTCATACGAACCAACCAGATTTATTGGGGAACATCGGGGAACACAACACAAGCAAAATATTCACGACAATGTTTTATTAACAATCTTTACCCGTTCTAACTAGGGAACTACGGATTACAGGTTTCAAGGGGGTCCCTACCGAGATATGCCTTAAACAGCATGCAGACAAGGCAGAGTACTTGGTGATGTTTCATGGACGAGAGGAAAGTGTCAAAAGCACGAATGTCGCTCGTAACAAGCCGATGTCCACGGATTCGAGCCCCCAGCTCGAACACGCCGCGTGGCAAAATGGCGCTCGCCCTTTTGTCACAGACCTCACGCACGCACTCTCACGCGTTCAGACCTCGCGAGGTCAACTGCACCAGAGCGAAAGATCCACGGTGGTATGCTCCAGCTGGCTTTTCACAAGGTCCAGCATACAAATCCAGGCCTGGCTCGTTCACCAGACAAGGCCAAATCGAGGTGTTTGGGCTCCGGCAGGCGGATCGCCAAACGTGTCGAGGACCCTCTCCATGAAAGTCGATTGCCCACTCGACGTGCAGGCAGCTTCTAGTCGTTTCTCCTGCCTCCTTCACGAAGCAGACGCAGACAGACACAGCCGTCCCCTACACAGCAGATCACGACTCCACCAGTCGTTTCTCAGTTCCACCTTTTCTTCTCGGCCGATGGCAGACTCGACACTCAGGTTCAGTTTTCTCTCCGGCCGATTCACCACTGCCTTTCCTTTTTCCGCTCGCCTCGAAGCCCCCTGCTCGCCTCGAAGCCCCCTGCTCATCCAGCAGATCGCGACTCGACACTCGTCGTTTCTCTGTTGCCTTCCCTGCCTTTCTTTCGGCTCGTTCCTCACGAAAAACAGCACAGCTGTCCCGTGTACAGCCGATCGGCGCCACCTCGGCGCTCACAGTTTCACCACCGTTTATTTTCCGTTCGCTCGCTTGCGAGCCACTCGCTCCGAAACCCGAGCACGCCTCAAAACCGACAAAACTCCTCCCCTTAGATTTACCTCCCTCTCCAGGCCACTCCCCCTCAGCCGACTGGGTGGGGCCTATCGTCCGGAGAGGGGAGGAAGAAGAAGCCCTCGGCACACCACCACTGTACGAACAATAAACATGCATCCTACACCTCCCGACACACATGTAACGTCCATTTTACCGAACAGCCTCGCTAAACATGCATTTAATGGGGGATCTGAGCTCATCCTATATTTAGTAGCCTACTAAGGGCCATTCAGTAACACTATTCTTCTCCAGAACGGCTGGACAGATTGAGGCAAAATTTCACATACACTTTCCCCAAGACATCCTTTCAGAAGTTTGTAATTTCTAATTGATAGGTCACATGGTTTGGTGGCCATATTAAATTTACCCTAAACCTTCAAACATCTTCTTCTCCAGAACGGTGGTCAGATCAAGGGGAAACTTCACATACATATTGCACACGCTTAGGAATATGA
>CM068967.1:20983991-21002473 GCA_035128595.1 Eptatretus atami | reverse complement strand
TACATATCTTTATGACCACCACAACACCACACACACACAACACACACCACACACACACACACACACACACACTTCCTATTTATTGTATCAATGCACTTCCTGAAAACCATCATTTAAATTTAAATTAATATAAATCAACTCTAAAATCCCACTGACTTGAAATGTATTAAAAGGGAATGTGTTCCGGACGGAAAAAATAAATAAGTGGAAATGTTAAAGAGTAAATTAATTAATTAAATCATTATTAAATAAAATTACCACACATAGGAATCTGGTCAATTCTTTTTTCTGTGCAGCACAAGCTTGGCAAGTCACATCATTTGAATTGAGGGTGTGCAGTCTGCTGATAGCAGCTGCCCCTGTAGGTTGGAACAGCAATTGTAATTGCCAGGATGCCAGGATAGCTCTTCCTAATCTTTGCAAAGGACACCATGAAGGACTTCAATTCCACCAACTAAATCTGCAGACTGCGACGCCCAGTAATGTCCATGCGAGAGACGCACACACTTTCATTAATCACCCTCGCCTGTGAAACACCGGATGCAGCTTTCAGCTGGTTAGATTCTAACCCAGGCTAGACACTTTTTTTCGACGAGGGTTACCTCTCGGCCTCATGCCTTGGAGTGGGGATGCATTGCTTTAGCCGCTGAAACAAATTTTGTAACTTCTCTCTTTGAACCTCAAAATTCGCTTTACTTCTCATAATCTATATATTTGCCTTCCAAACTCCGGGGATTCGCATCTTGAACCGAGCCGCAATCACCATGCCCACTGCTCACAATCATTCCTATAAACAAGTGGTAGCCAGGCACAACAAACCCGCCATTTAAGGCCATTAAAGTTATTTCAGGGATGGAACATTAATTATACATCCTTAACCTGCAATGTGATTATAAGATGAATAAGGATATTTTAGACTAGTTTGAAGTCAATAAACCATTCTTTACGAATTGGAGCACTGTAAAACTTCGGACCCTACGATCGTTCACAAAACGCATCTTTTTCACGATAGGATTTTGGATTTTTTAAGTGACAAATTTTAAAATAAGAGGTTCACTATAAGCTTAGTTGAAAGAATGGGATCAGTTTTGACGACATGTTATGCAGCGAAAAAACGATTTTCCTTTTTCGTGACCTCGACCTTGCCTATTGACCACAATAAAATTGGAAAAAAAAACACCAAAAGAATAAAAAAGGTATTCAAGTCCAGGAAAAAAAAATTCATTAATTACCACTCTGGAATAACAATTTGACAGGTTTAGCCAGCCAGTTTTTTCCCTAAAGGTGTAATTTTCAACATTTTTTAGTTAATGGGAAAAATTTTAATTGCCGACAATGCATAACCCCCAAACTTCGGACCCTACCGATTTCACACTATTGCATTTCATATGGATATGGGTACTTTGTTAGGATTATAAGTGACAAATAAAAATAAGTTCACTATAAGCTTTAGATTTTGAAGTAAATCAATTCAGCTTTTTGACAAGTTTGAGCGAAAAAACCATTTTAATCTTTTCGTGACCTTGACCTTGACTTATTACAATTGTGTGATGGTACCCAAAAAAAAAGGAATGGGTCATACGGAAACTCCAGTTCATCCCACCGTGGACATAAATTTGATAGTGTTTGCTAAAAGACCTTTTATTAAATCCCGTAGTTCCTTTTAAAAAAGAGTTGCTAACCAGAGGACAGGACAGAACAAACAAAACACAGAAAACAAACCGGGTCCGAATCTACATATCCCGACTCCCTCCCTCTGGGTAGGGGGTGGGGGATAATAAATAGCGGAAGCTATCGGCCAGCCTCTAAATTATTTATGTCTGCCACCTCAAATGAATATACACATTCGGGGAATAATTCCTTATCCTTTCTCCACTGAATGTACATGTTCGGAAACAGAGAAAAAGTTTCAGTTTAGTTTAAATGCATTTGGCAAATTCAACATTTGTTCTTGCGAATTTGGGAGAAGATGGAAGCATAACCTTCCTTAAATAAAACGCTTATTCGCTTAGTATAATAATCGGTAATTTCTTAACATTTTCAGATTTCACTCCAATTTCAACCTCAATCAGGCACGAAGATCCGATCCTCAAATCGAAATCATATTTCGAAGCTCCACTTTAATTAGCCGTTGAGAGTAGATCAAGTGCCAAGGGCCGTTTTCATACGTCTCAAATCAAAATGCAGCTAAGGCACCTAAGACAAGGGTGCGTGATGGAAAATTCAGATGCCGAGAACACGGGGAGTAGGATATGGATTTTGAAGTGAAGCTTGAAAAAGTTTAGAGTTCTTTACTTGGAGATTTTTACATCGCTTCTCAAAATGGACCCCTGTGCGGAGAAGTTGGCTGACCGAGATAAGCTTTGCATGAAGGTAAGCCATTAATATCTTCAAAAGAGTTTTAAACTTTACTCCAAAATCCAGTTTTTATCATCACTCCTTGGAGTCCCTTAGTATGCATGCAAATTTTGGGCCGCTAGGTTTCATGGTTTGGAGTTAGGAGGAATACAAACACGACTATATTATATAGAAGAAGCATGTATGAAAATAGAGAGAATTCTTTAACCATGGTATTCGATACATTCTCTACCTTTCCCTTCCCTCTTTTTACTTCTCCTGAATCTCCAACCTCCTTTATTCCTAGTCCTATACCATCTTCATTTCTTTTTCCCCACTCCTCCTCATCCCCTTTCTCAATGAGTGTAAACAAACAAGAGGCCCCCAATGACAATACAATCACGTTCCTTCAACCTTTACCCAAGGTAAAGGTGCTTTTGCTCTCTAAACTCTTGGTCTTTCAGTGATGCTTGAAAACTTTATGCAAGAGTCAGGAGTCGCTTCAAGTCGGGCCAACACAATGAGTATTTGGAAATGATAATATTTCTGGGAATACAGTGCGACAATAACATGGAACAGGGTTCATGGAGATTCTACAATTCAATCAAAATCGAGCTCACGGAAGAAATTAAAAAAGCAACGAACTACAGCCTGTTGCTGACTTGACGTTTAGGTGCTGCTTAACATCTTAGTTAATTTGAGTTTGAGCCGCTGTTTTTTACAGTTGAATTAACATCAGTGGGTTGGGGATGTCGGCTTGGAGCCTAGGATCCTGAGTTCAAATCGCTTGGTTGTTGAGGTGGATACAGTGGGTTGAGCTCAAGCCTTGTCATCCTTCCAGTGGTGCAAATGGATCCAGCTTGCTGGATCCTCGTCAGAGTGCGACCCATCCAGTTTGTACCCAATAAGCCCAAGGAGACTTGCTTAGCAGCACCAACGCTCTGCACCAGAGTTGGTCCCAAATGGATGGATATCCGTTGAGTGTATTTAACCGAATCACCCAATCGGAGCAATCACTGCTACCTCTTGACCGTCACAGTGCAAGGAAAGTAGGTTTCACCGCTAGTAGCAAGCCAGAGAGGGCCCCTATCGCACACAAGCAAGCCCAGCCAGCCAGCCCGACCGATGACTCGACCGTACCACAACCTGAACCCACAATCTGGGAAGTATAAACATGGGATATCGAGGAGGGTTTCCCAAAGGATGTTCAAAGCCACACTTCCGTTTGGTGAACTTTTGCACTGCTCCGAGCACGCTGGGTAAAGCGGAGGAGATCCTAAAACCAGCTCGGGAGGTTCTCAGATCGTTTACCTTGATCCGCAAATCAAGATTTCCAGGTGCGCACGCGCAGGTACCAATACGCCACCAATTCCGAAGACAGATCGGTTGTACGAGGGACTGGGTAATATGGCACGTCGCCATTATTCAGCTATCCTTGCCGATTACATCAAGTGGCGACACATCGGAGCTTACAAAGTTTGTAAGTGTCAATGCGTTCCCTTATACGAGGGTTAACAATGGCTAGCTGGGGGGTGTCCAATCAGCCCCGGTTTTGTCCAATCAAGGCGTCACACCGAAAATCATCCGTGGATAGAGAATTTATAACAAACAGCTGTTTCACTTATTGAGTTGCCACAACAGGCGGATAAAACCGTAAAAACGCAAATATCGATTTGAACAACGAAGGACGTGGACACATGTGCTGGAAGAACGCAGTTTGATGTTTTGGATGAGACTTTGCAATTTCGCCGCCTGAAAATCTGCTGAAAAATTGCAGCCTCGTTCGGCGTCGTTGATATTCACCGCAATAAGGAGCAAAACATGGATTACTACATGTACTGTACTCTGTATTTCACTCACGCAACGCGCAGAATTGCGATGCGTTGACAAACGCAGAGAGCACGCCCACACGGTCAGGCCACGCCCACACGCCAGGCACGCCCACACGTCAGCCACCCCACACAGGCACGCCCCCTATTTGTCCCGCCATCCTCACGAAATCGCCCCCGCCCTTCATCTAATCGTCTTTCCCGCGAACTTCGCAACCAAAGACCCGATAATTTCGTGCTTTAAAACTGTAAAATAATTGTGAAAACAACGATTCATTTTACGTCGAAATAATAGAGCTGGTTACGGTAGTTGTAGCACAATACTATGCCCTGCTTCAAACGCACGCCCCCCCCCGATCTCTCCCCCATCGTCGCGTTCCCCCTCCCTCGTCCCCAAACGCCCCTCCCCATCTCTCCCCCATCGTGCGGTTCCCCCCTCCCCTCCGTCCCAACGCCCCTCCCCTATCTGCCAGCTGCGCCAATTTTCACGGATTTAACCCTTCCTCCTCTGACCATCCATCATCAGAGAGAGGAGAGACAACTCCACCACGTACACGTACACGTTACCTTGCAGCGGTGGCAGTACGGGACGCACGGATAACCCGACACGGAACCACCGACAAATAGAATACAATTATAAATCAGGAGACTCGCTGCGAGCTGCATTAATAGGAGGGGTAATTATATTATATTATTAATTAATTAACTGATATATAAGAATATACGGCCGAGTTCGTGAAATCACAAACCTTTGTTCTCGTCGACAAAAGATGTAGCGGAGTACGTACGTACACCTGAATGCGCGCACACCCGATTAAGCGGCGAGTCGTCGGGTGCCGGTGGCAGTGCGGAGACGTGGAGCGTGGAGGACGCATTCACTCATTAAAGATTCTTCCCCGTTCCGGTTAAAGGTCATTGGCCGTCGTCAGCCGTCCAGGAACATCCGTTGCGGTATACAGCCCGGTTGGATGCACGACGCGACGCGCGACGGTCCGCCAGCGTCATCTCGTCGTGCGACGCGTGTTCGCCGAGACGGAATGATGCGCATGGCCGCCGACTTCGAACGCACGAATCATATCCCCGAGGGAGCGACGGCGCGACTGGTCTTACATTTGCACGAGTTTATTACACATGCTTCGGGAAGGTTTCATCTGTGTTTCTGCTCGTGTCTTGAAGAAATAAATTAAATCGCCGTATGTCGAGCCGACACTGAAGGCGGTCCCGTTCGAGACTTTTTGAACGTCTCTCGAACACACCGGCTCGGATGAGTGCGCGACACGCCTCGAACCGTCGTCTGTCAGGGACCACGTCCGGTCCCGAACCCTTAACACTTCGTACCATTGTGCCGGCAGTTCGGACGTTTTTCCGCGGGGTCCCCCGCCACTCCCCTCCCGACCCCACCTCCACCCCCTCTCCCTCCCCCTCGTCATTAACCTCTCCGCGCCTTACCGTCATCTCTTCGGTGGATTCTCCCGTCTTGACCGGATGCGGCCGGCTTGCGGCATCGCTTTCTCCCGCCGGACGTCCTTCCCTTTCGGCTTCGGCCATGCCTCCGGGGTGTTCCCCACCCCGGACCCCGGGGGGTCCCTGCCGCCAGACCTGCCTACAGCGGTCTCCCCAGGTCGAGGCGCGCGTTCCCGCATATCAGACGCGCATGTGCGCCGCAGGACCCTTAGCACGAGCGACGTCCCTTACAATTCTCCTTCTCTCATTCGCCATCGCACATTCAATCGCGGTTCTTTCGATTCGCGCTCCTCTCCTCGCACCTTCCCTTCTGCCCGGGTCAGGCGTCTTCATGGCTTTCCAAAGTCCACGGTGAAAATGGCACACCAACGGTCTTGTATCGGTAAATGTACACAACATCAATTACATCATCATTCACGTGCTTTGCACCACTCGTGTGAACCGCTTGTGCACATTGTGAGTGAAAAGTGTTGCTCTTGGATGGTACTTGTGCAACAGCATTTGGGGTGCGATGCAGGTCACGTACTTTACTAACTCGATATATCATCACAAAAGTCCAAGGAAACTTTCACACCAGAACCCTTTTGAGATTTGGAGGAGGAAACACTTTTATTATGGATGTCGGGGATGGAGCGGTGGGGTGTGTGTATGGGAGCGGTGGTAGTGTTGGTATGGAAACCTGATTAACATTGACTTATTTAACAAGTGTAAATTAAGGACAAGCAATACAAGGTTCAATACTCTTATGTATATTATTCGTTCTTTCGGCAAAAAATGAAATTTCTGTTCCGTCATTTGCAGTGCCCGGAACATCAGACAAAATGACTGTTGAGCTGTTCAGCCCTGAGGTTCATTCCCGACGTCTCATTCCTCTACCTATCCCATAGATAGGCCTTACGATAAAAGTGAATTATTGTTTGTTTGTTTATTTATATTGCTTCAAAAACGAAAAACTACTGAACCAAATGCAACCAAATGTTGACGTTTGCCTAATGGTACCCCAAGTACGTTTCTATCAGGTAGCATATCGGGATAGGGGGTTAAAGGTGGAGAAAAGACCCAATCTCCTGTGTAAATGTGTATCTTATTAGCACGCACTGTGGTAGGTCAGTATTACTACTTAAAATCATCATCTATCTTTCCAGCAGAGGGACAAAAGCTGCATTGGCTTCGCGGTTAGGGTGGTGGCTTAGATCCTCGGGTCCTGAGTTCGAGCCCCGTTGTCCACTGAATTAACACCAGGGTTGACCTCAGCCCGTTCACCTTCGAGGTCGGCGAAATGAAGTACCAGTTACTGTTCATAGAGACTGCATTCAGCGGCATAAGCCCGCGTCCTAACCAATGATGCAACCAAGCCAGCCAAAAGGCTTGTAGACGAAAGGGGAGCAGAGACCCGCACTGTGTGCAAAAGAATTTAGTTTAGAAAAAAAAGCAGGTGCTATTATATATAATTCAATTAATTCATCCACATATATTGAGCAATACGATATTATAATGTAACGATTAACAATATATACAATTTAAATTAAAAAACAGGCCAATAATACGATACAATAAGCATACTACACATAATGACTACCCATGCCTGGATAAGACATTTCAAGTCTGTTGCGGCCCAGATGTCGAGCTTGACGGATGTCGATATAAGGAGATGATTGTATAGTCTTCAATACACATATTGTGGTGCTTCAATACACATTACATAAGATAATTGAGTCTCTTCCCCCCACCTAAACCCCACCTTAGGTTTTGAATGTTTTTTGCATCTCCATTGCAAGGATTCAACGTGTCAATATGGATGGGTTGAACCGTGGACCGATTCTATCGATGGACAGGACTACAGAACTGACAGAAAAGCAACTTATATAGGCAGAATAAAGAAAGTTTAAAGAACTTAATATTGCATGTGAGTGAAAAATCTGGAGTGAATAATTTGAAAAATTCAAAATGCTTCATTACTATTTTTAAGTTGGGTATCAAACCAAAGCAAACTTAGCATCGTTGAAACCAATCTTCGATATCCCCCGCCATAGTAATGAGGATAACAAACTATTTCACGTGAATATGTTTGTTGAGTTCCCTTGATCTGACGAGCGTTCTGGAAGAGATTTGAGGTTTTAGGGTAAATTTAATGGCACCCAACCATGTACCTTCAATTTAGAAAATTAACAAACCTTCTGAGGATGTCTTGGGGAAAAGTGTATGTGAAATTTTGCCTCAATGTCGCGTTCTGGAGAAAATAGTGTACTGAAATGGCCTTAGTAGTACTAAATATGGATGACTCAGTCCCCCATTAAATGCATGTTTCGAGGCTGTTCGGTTAAAAGATGGATTACAGTGTGCGGGAGGGTAGGATGCATGTTATGTTCGTACGGGGTGGGTGCCGGTAGGGGCTTCTTCTCCTCCCTCTCCGGACGGATAGGCCCCACCCAGTCAGGCTAGGGGATGGCCGGGAGGAGGAGGTGGTGGTGGTAAATCTGGGAAAGGGAGGATTTGTCGTGAGGCTGGGGGGTGTGGGCTGGGTTCGGAGCAGGTGGTCGCAACGCGAGCACGGAAAAAAACGTGGTGAAACTGTGAGCGCCGAGTGTGCGCGCATCGGCTGCTACACGACAGCTGTGTCTGTTTTCGTGAGGAACGAGCGAAAGAAAGGCAGGAAGGCAAAGAGAAACGACGAGTGTCGTCCGAAATCTGCTGAATGAGCAGGGGGCTTCAGCGCGCAGGGGCTTCGAGGCGAGCGAGAAAAGGAAAGCCAGGGGTGAATCGGCCGAGGAGAGAAAACTGAACCTGAGTTCGAGTCTGCATCAAGCCAGAAAGAAAAAGGTGGACTGAGAAACGACGGTGGATCGTGAATCTGCTGTTGTAGGGGACGGCTTGTCTGTCTCGATCTGCTTCGTGAAGGAGGCAGGAGAGAAACCCGACTAGAGCTGCCTCACGTCGAGTGGGCACGACTTTCATGAGAAGGTCTCGAACGTTTTGGCGATCCGCCTGCCGGAGCCCAAACACCTCGTTTGGCCCTTGTTGGTGAACGGCCAGGACCTGGATTGTATGCTGGACCTGTGAAAAGCCAGCTGAGCATACCACCGTGGATCTTCGCTCTGGTGCAGTTGACCTCGCGAGGTCTGACGCGTGAGGTGCGTGCGTGAGGTCTGTGACAAAAGGGCGAGGCCATTTTGCAGCGGGCGTTTCGAGCTGGGGGCCTCGAATCCGTGGACATCGGCTTGTTACGGCGACATTCGTTGTTTGACACTTTCCTCTCGTCCATGAAACATCACCAATACTCTGCCTGGTCTGCATGCTGTTTAAGCCATATCTCGCTAAGGACCCCCTTGAAACCTGTAATCCGTGTTCCCTAGTTAAGAACGGGTTAAGATTGTTAATAAAAACAATTGTCGTGAATATTTTGCTTGTGTTGTGTTCCCCGATGTTCCCCAAAAATCTGGTTTGTTCGTATGAAGTTGACGCTATGGAGTAATTGTGTCGCGTCAAGAACGATCCGTTCGATGGTATATAAAACCAAAATGGTGACAGGACTGCAAGAAACGCTCGGCATCTGGGACAAAACCATCTGTAACCGGGATCTATTTCCCCAACTGGTATGGTCCAGGATTACTTTGGTATCGCGATTGAAGACGCATGGCCAGGCCTGTGCTGAGCCAGCCGGCGTTATTTATAAAATAAAAAATAATTAAATATAATATAAATTAATAAAAAATTAAATAATACTTTTAAATTAAAATCATATAATAATATATTATAAAAATAATTAATATAATAATAAATAATATTAATATATAAAATAAATTATTATTTTATTTATATTATAATATTTTATATAATATATTAAAATAAAAAAATTAATAAAAATTTTAATTAATATATTTTAATAAAAATAATTATTTATAAATTATTTATAAATTATTAATATTTAAAATTATATTTATTATATATTTTAATTAATTAATTATTAATAAATATAAAAAATATTATTAATTTATAAAATTATATTATTAAATTAAAAAAAATATTTATAAATATATATATATATATAAAATTATTAAAATTTTATATATATTATAAGAAAACGAAAGGAATGAAAAATTAAATTAATAATTATAAATAATATAAAATAATTTATTTTAAATATTTTATTTATTATAATATATTTTTATTAAAATTATATATAAAAAATAATTAATTTTTTATTATATATTTATAAATTATTATATTTAAATGAATATTATTATTTATAAAATAATTATTAATATATATTAATTAATTATTTAATATTAATAATATATATGTTATAAATTTTTATATTTAAATATATTAATAATATAATATTAATTATTTTAAATTTATAAACCCCGGAGATGGTCGGAGTGGGTTGAGAATCCCTCCGTTCCTGAATCCTTAACAATATTTTAAATTTATAATATTCAGTCCAAGATGGCTGACAAAACCATGTAGACCTATGACATCATAAATTTACATTCTGCCTCCAATTCCTCAGTGGAATACATGTGTGAAGTTTTTCGTGTTAATCGGACGAGGTGTGTTTTTCTATCCAAGATGGGCGCCAAACCATTGTGACTTGTGACGTCATAATTATTACTATGTCAACTGCAGGACTGATGGAAGATGATAGTGGCAAATTTTTTCGCTTCGTTAGTTATGTGATTCCAGAGAAACATTATTTAATATTTTTCTGAATGTAACATGGCTGCCCCAACCATGATGACTATCAATTAAAATATAAGAAAAGGCACCAGTCACCATTGCTTGATTGTGTACCAAATTTCGTAAATATATCTTGAGGGATTTGTAGTTAAGCTCCGCGACGAAATGTGACGGACGGACGACGACGGAACCCATTTCTATATCCCCGCCAACTCGTTGGTTGGTGGGGGGAATAACAACTGAGCTCGCCCCACTAAGCGGAAGTCATTTTTTTCCTCGTGCATATATAAAAACAGCAAGATGGTTAAGCATCAACATGAACATCTGAAAGTAGAGTTACAGAACCGGGGTTGGGGTTCACCACGAGGACTTCTCGACTCTTCCGACCTCCGGCCCTGCAGGGCGCTGTACCACAGAATAAAGTTTGTCGGCCCCGTCAGGTTGTCAAGTAATTACAGGAGCTATTGTACTGCCAAAACTGCAGGATCCTGCTCTTTAAACGCGTTTACCTTTTCAACTGTTTGGCTTATTCAATTAGAGGTCCGTAACCCCAGTGCGCACCTGTTGTTGATTACGTGTGGCCGAGCGGAACCGGAGTTGCACTGGCAACTGCAGAGCCATTCGATGGGGCAGACCTTCCCGTCTATCTAGTCTTACACACTAAACTGACCAACAGAAGAAATGATGATAGCAAACAGGTTGGAAATGATTAACAGTTGCAGAAATTACATTTATTTCAATCAGCCAAAACAAAGCAATAGCGGTTCATCAGCGGGGATGTTTTTCAATGGCAATCGTGTTGTGCAATGTATTTACAATGCATGTCCTAAAATCACCATGAAAGGACACAATTAAAGGCACACGCAGAAAAGGATTTATCTTAGTGGCTTAACGAGAAGCCGCAGGTTACAGTCTTATCTACACTAAGCATAGACATTGTGCCTTCAATCATCCAGGAGGGTAGCGAGAAGATTGAGATTGAAACGAAGAGCGGAGTATTGAAGTCGACTCCTGGCTTACCAGACACAGATAATGCTTGCTTGATGTTTTGCCCAAAGTAGAATGAGGGACCAAGGGGTTGAGGGTGAAGTGATAGGGGAAGCCGTTGTGATGTCGGTGTCGCAAGATGCCAGTGGCAAGTGATTGGAACCGCCGGTTCAACAGTTCTCATGCGGCTGTCTGCCATATTTCTCGTGCTAGCCCACTTCCTCGCAATACTCGTGCGGCAATTAACAGCCGTTCAGGCAGACTTTGGTGCAGGCATTAACAGGCTCGTTCAGGCAGGAGTCTCCTTGGCCACGAAGTGCATGGAAGGACGCTCATTCAGACAAAAAAAAGTTCTCCATCTCAAGTGTCTCTGCTCTCAGTAGCCCGCTTGCCACCTGTGCCACTTCGCTTTTATTGGGGCCAGCACAGGTGTGGTTCTGAGGCCTTTTCCACTCATATGGCTCAAATTCTCATTGTTCCTGCTCATTGAGTCTTCGAGTATTCTTCCAGAATGATCACACGACTGAATGGACGCTACCCTTCTGAGGAATTGACCTCTCACATGCGTGCTGTGAGGTGCAAGTCCTGTAACTGTTCGTTGTATGTGTTTTTAAATGAAGGGTTTTTATAAAGGAGAAAAGGAAAGGAAGTTATCCAATTAGTTTGTCATTGTCACACGCTGGAAGGGTTCTTTGTACGAATCAAACAAGGTGAGTATGCGGGATGTACGAAGACAGTGGACTCGTGGATGAAAACGGTATAGGTTTCGGATGTTGAATGAAAACGGGGTGGGGGTTTTGTTTCTGAGGAAGGTGTGAGGTTTTGGAGTTGGCGAAACAGAATGACGTAGGATGTGAGATGGCGGAACAAATGGGTGGTTCTTCAGTTGAAGCAAGGGAGGCTTTCTTGTGGGGTTTCAGGGTTTTAGAAGCTGGGGGGGGGTGAGGGCATCATGAGGAATCGCGTTTCAAAGGGTGAAGACATAACAGAGAATTAGCAGGTTAGGGGCCAAGGAAGAGTCGCAGCGTGGTGGTGGCATGAATACTGTGATACCCAATACTGGATGGAATGTGGATGGACCGTGATTTCAGTTAAGATGAAGGGGAAAGACCGAATAAACATTGCACAACGGCATTTGTCTTTCCCATCCCTCTCACAATGGCAGGAAAGTGTATCCTTCACACAAATCTTTAGAAAATAACAAATTCTGGCAAATTCGACATGTCTCTGGAATGCATGAGGGTCTATTTCCATGGACCGTAACAATAGATTAATACAGAAATCTTCAATGGAGAAACTAACATACAATTTAAAAAGCTATATATTTGCATCTTTTTAGACAAAGCTCCTCCGCCGCCCGATGTTGCACCACCGTTCCGTAGTGGGTTTAGAATAAGTAGCTCAGAGCTTCGGCTCTGAGGGGAAACAAGAGTGCAAACACAATGAACCTTTTTGTACAAGGAGTCGCGATTATACTAAGTAGTCCTGTTAGCCAGTTTTTTCAGTTAATCGTTGTGAATTAAATTAACATTCTTTTTCTAATATAGTAGGTATGTTTCGCGTTAAAAAATGAAAAATGTTTTAAAAAATAACCCCAAAAAATGGAGCTCTGTCTCTCTTGCCCTGTACATATTGTACTGCCATCTTTGTCGAACGTGCATGAGCAGCTTTTCTTTATTAGCCCCTATTGACTTAGCCAAAGGCGGGGCTTCTGGATTTGGTCTTGATTTTCTGTTGTTCGTGCGTGCATTGCATGCGTTCGGTCCGCAACCATAATCCGTACATGTAATCGGACCGATTTTATTCATACTTGGCACAAAGACAACACATGATGCGCCTGCATAAGTACTTCATTTTGTTTCGTGATGCCGGATCGCAATATGGCGACTGGTGGCCATTTGTAGGTTGTAAATAAAAAAACGGTTACCAAACACGTCCTCAAACCATTTATTGGACAGCATTACCTATATTGGTCAAAACTTGGCAAAGTGAAGGAATGGACAGCGCTAACATAAGTGGTTTCTTTTTTTCGAGATCAGAATGCCAAAGATACGACTGGGCGGCCATTTTAGTTGTAAAAAAAAAACAATGTTGAACATGTCCCAAGCATTTCTATAGACATCATTTTACCAATGTTGTTCAGAACTATGCAGACAGACATTAAATGATGACTTACATATGCAGTCATTTTTTAAAAGATGGATCCAAGAGGCCGACTGGTGGCATTTTGTTACTTAAATGTGGTCCCACCATTGCTCAGACATGCATCGTGGATTTTGTCAAACTGGCACAAGTACGTACACGTGGTGAACACTTGTACCTCATTGATTTTGTGATCTGGTTCAAAGATGCGACTGTTAGATGGTGGCCATTTTAGTTGTAAATAAATATGGGTAGCCCTTTACTCCAAACAGCAAAGTATGACGAAAATAATGGACATTGACATTTTATGTCTTTTTTCCTTGTTCGTTTTTCGGTGTTGTATTGGTTTTACCTCTTAATCATGAGTGACAAACGATCATCAATCCAAGGCTGAGTTGAGGCGGTTTACCACACGCACCTGAGTCCAGTGAGGCGGTGTGCTTCTTGCAGCAAAATTAAACCACAGTGTCCATTAATCACCTTGCAGACTAAATTAGATGTATTTGAGGCGATTCAATGTTGGTGATCATGATAAGCATATGGGCCGCCATCATTTGGATACCCATGACGACTGTGAGGGACAAATCGGGGGGAAAAAAAACAAGGACAATGTGAGAGCCACAGGCCCTGGGTGCTTCTGGAAATGTACGCACTCATAGTTTGGTGATGAAGAATATGGATGTTTATTATCAGTCTGGACGAAGACCAAAAAAACCATGTCTATGTGCATCATGCAATCAGGCTGAGTCCCGGCAGTTTCATTTAACGACTGATCGTGTGAATGAGGTAGTCATGTCAACCTTAACGTTAAGCAGAGGCTGGTTGAACAGTTTAAGCGGTGCAGTAAACTCCCCATAACATGCAAGATGGCAGGCGGGTGAGAGCACAGATAAAACATGGTATTTAACACTGATGATACCAGGCTGTATTGAAAACAAAAGCCTTGAACCTACATCGCAAAAGATAACTCGCGACGCCCAGTTTCAAACTGCCAAAGACCACATCACCCCCTATTGCTTGCGCAGGTTACTGCACGATGGAAACCACTCGCCATCTATCATTCTGAGATCCCTGTGCATTCAAGGTTTTTAAGCAGTTGACATAATAGTGAACATGGTGAGGAGGTGAACAAAGTTGTATAATGGAGGTGGTGAGTAAACTGTTGCCAGTGTGTCCACATTTCACAGTATTCGCCAAATGGTCCCCACGTACAGCATGGACATCCGAGGCCTGGACCGAGCCAAGCTGAGGTTGAAGTGGTGCAGTGGAGATTGTTATCGAAGTGTGAAATCACATTGTTGAACAACAAATGATTGACACGAGCGAGTAGAGGACTCAGAGGCAGAGGAGAACAACACGTGTTTTATGGAACCACCCCAGTGAGGGCTTTACCACAAAGAAACTGGCAGAAGTTTTCCGCAACTTCTATGAAGCCATGAAATACTAAGTGAGGATGACTTGAGCAGGAGAACAAGCGCTGAAGTGTGCAGGCAATCGCAATACTAATCCATTGCTACGAAGAAATCACAAAGAAAAACGCCAAAACGTGAAGCACAGTCACTGAAATACGTGTTTTGTGCAGATGTACACAAGCACCACCACCACCTCAGCAGGCAACCAGGGAGAGGAGGACGAGAGACAGAATATTACAAAGAAAATAGCGGGCATACCCTGGGCCGCTCAAGTGGTGGAAAATGATATAGGAAGAAGTCAACGTGGGACTGGAATCAGTAAATACACCAATGAACCAATGTCCAGCAAATTACCTTATTTTAGGTGGCAACCGCCTCCCCCCGTCCCCTATAAACCACTTAGACACAATCTTTTTATTTCTGAACAAAACTTTGTGTCTTCATGGGTGATGAAGGTGTGTTCAAGTTCATCCAATGTGTGTGTAGTTTCTGAGAAGAAAGCAAATACATAATTTGGGGGGCAACCCCCATAATCCCTTAGGGCAAGAAATCGTTTGTGTAGTTTCAGAGAGAAAAGTTGCAAATGCTTTATGGACGAGTGACGGACGGACGACGTCCATTCCATAATTATGTTCAAAGTGTGCTTAAAAGAACCAAATGCAAAGCAACATCACTGTTGAAGCTTTTCTTTGTGCAATGCACCACAAGCACCACACCACCTCAGCAGGCAGACCAGAAGAGAGGAGGACGAGACAGACGGTTACAAAGAAAAACAGCAAAATGCTAAGCAGACACTGGAATAAGTTTTTCCATTACCAATGCACACAAGCATCACCTCACCTCGCAGGCAGAGAGGAAGAGGCAGACGACCACCATTCTGCATCCCCTTACCTCCTTTTTGCACGACTTAATCTTCATTCCACTCCTCAAGTCATCATCCAACATCACTGGTGAGTTATAAACTACTTGCAAGATGTTTTGATACCTTCATTTTACGTTCTTAATTGTTAAAAATATCTTATATTACGTCTAATATGACATTGCAAACTTTCCCAGGAACGTAACCCCTCCCGTCACCACTGATATGTGTGGTGTAATATATTGTTACGGCTGTTGAAATTCGCCCAGAACGCCATAAAGGTTCCTTAGATCAGTTATCTCAGTAAGTGAGTGTTCAGATAGGTTTCCCCACCGTTGTTTAGAGGATTCTTCGTGTCACCGGGCTGCGACCCTTTGAAGATAGTGTTTTTCTTTCTCTATCGTGTATTTTGGACCGACAGAGCACGCGACCACCCCTTCCAGTCGAAAACCGTCTGAGAACGTCAAACATAAGGCGCCAAGGAAAAGAACTGCGATGGACGCGCGGGTTTTACCGTCTTTTCTTCTCCAGAGGCTGGTGTGACGAGAAGGGCGGCGGCCGCTCGCCGATTGGTGGATACGAGGAGTGAGGCGGTCGGAGTTGAGAAACGCCCTTTTCGAGAAGGCTTCTTCGCAGGCGGTGGAGCCGAGACGGGGTGGAGCGACGGCGGAGCCCGCGCTATAAAGGCGGAACCGCACGCGAGGTCGCCTCTCTTCTTGTTCATGCTCGCCCCTGTCTCAACGGGTGTCCAGTCTTTTCTTCTTCTTCTCGCTTGGTTCTGCGCTCGTGTCCTGTTGAGCGGCCTGTGTGCGGAGACTGCGACGGAAGGCGCAGCAAGTGCCGGGCTGTGTGTGTGACTTGCGCGTCCGGACGAGGAGCGCCGGAGAGAACTTGCCGGCACACGTGGGAGCCCGGGAACCAGGTGCGGCACCACGGCTGACGGTCGTAGGAGCGGGACGTCGCGACTCGCCCGACCACCGAGGGGGCAGGTAACCTGCACGGTCTCACGGACCGTCGTCCGTCCAGTTCCCGCGTTATAAAGCGTCCGCGTGACCCTGGTCTGCCACCCTCGTCGTTTGGGGTGGCCATTTCTGCTTTATGAACGATGTGGTTTGGGGCCGTTTTTGTTTCCTGCTGAAGTAGACCTGCCTAAGTGACTGTGCATGTACATTATTGCTCGTAGTCGGTGGTTATTGCTTGTTGTGCTGCTTGAACATTGCATTGAACGGCCGTTGCTTGTGATGTGTGTGCAAATAATTAAATGTCTTGTGTGAAATGTATTGCCCGTCGTTGCGTCCTCTATTCCATTGAAAATGCCATCTTGCTCTCGCGGAATAATCAAGTTGGGTTTGAAATACCCGATTAAATAGAATCGGATTTTCCGGCGAAGGTCGGCGATAATACACGCTCGGTTATCGCTGTTTAGATGGAAGACGCACTTAAGTGGTTCGTGTCCCAAGCCGACATAGGCCGAGTACGCCCCTCGTAGGTTACCGCGCGGTACTTAGTATTATCGATATTCGGCGAGTGACCCTATATCGCCGTGGCGTAGAATACCGGACTGGGCTTGGTGAGGTTAAAAGCTCAGCCGTGACTTGTTTCTTGGCGTCGTGTTCCAGAAAGTCACGACTGAATTGTCCGGGGGGCGCGGGGGGGGTGGGCGGGGGCGGGGGTCGGGCTGATTGGAGGGGTACGCGGTGATCGCACGCGCGGCGTCGCGAGATTGCGTGGAACACTGGTGTAGCACGGTGAGGAATCAACTCTCCCCGTCTCCAAACCTAAATTACTGGGGAATCGGTCAGGGTGGGTGGAAGCGACCCTCGATCTCCACACCCCCCCCCAACCACGAGCGGTTAAAAAAAATTAATTCCGAGGCGAAAAAGATGGGCTTTTCAAGAGCGAATCGGAGCAGGGTGGGTATAGGAATAGCTTTAGAAATGGTAGAATCCATGGGAAGAACGCCGAGCCATGCGGTTTGCGACCGTATCAGAAAATTGTAATCGTGGGGAGCTCACCTCATAGCACTGAGCACGGAATTACTATAGAGCCAAACAAATCGGATCGCAAGATGCAGCGGCGGCCGCCTTCAGCGTGGCACGAGGCGTGAGGAGGCGGGCTCAATTAATTTTGCGCTACGAACCCGCGGCAACGACGAAGGCGACTGAATGAAAGAAAAATGGAGGAGCAAATTAGTAAATTCTCGAGATCGGAAGAAACTTGAGGAAAAAATGGGAAAAAAAAAAGCTGGAAAAAGGAATGGGGAACACGATTTGGAATTAAAAAACTAAGAAGAGGTAAGATCGGGCAAACAGATAAAAAAAGCTGAACAGGAGATAAAGAAGAGAGAGGAGCATCTGGAGGAAAGGAAGGAAGAAATGGTGGAAAGTCAACGCGTTCGAGGAAATGAGGGAAATTGAAGAAGCGGATAGGAAACAAAAAGAACACGAATACAAATATTGACCAAACTAAATGAAAGAAAATGAGGAGTAGAGTTGAGTACCCATGAATTGGAACAAGAGAAGAGGAAACTGAACGAAAGAATAGAGGAAGAGCAAATTAGTAAATCCCGGGATAGAGAGAACTTTGAAAAAGAATGGGAAACAAAGTGGGAAGAGGAAAAACGGGAACACGATATGGAATTGGAACAACTGAAGGAGGAGGTAGAAGAAGGCAATCGGGAAAGAGTAAGCCTGGAACAGGAGATAAAAAAGAGGAAAGTATTGGGTCAAAATTGGCAGGGAATTCGGTGAGGGAATGGACAAATTGAGGAGGAAA
>CM068967.1:20928735-20941738 GCA_035128595.1 Eptatretus atami | reverse complement strand
GGTGTTGACCAATCAGAGCGCAGCATGATCGAGACAATAGTTGGCCAGACTCTCTTTATATACGGCACTGAGTCCACAAATGAAGTCCTTTCAAGGATTTGTCCATGGCAAAACACCAAGGAATCATTCCTCGGATGCACGAAAGATGTAGGGACCCGTCCCCCTCTCTGTCAGCACGCAGCAAACCAAGTAGAATATCAACCATCTCTATGTATGTCATCCAAAAAGCTGAAAGTTGACCTCTGTTGTGTCATAAAACTTACAGGTAAGCAAGAAACAGGTCAAGAATCATCTGGCACGATTTGTTAGTGACAGTAGCATCGTGTGTGGTGTGACAAATGTTCTGGTGAAGCTCAGACACGACCCAAATGGTGTCATTCAACTTCGACAGATCTTCAGCATGGTTGGTTTCCAACCATTCTTCAAAGCCTGACCATGCTAACCTCAGCAGCGCTTCATATGTCAACTTTTGAAGACAGACAGCCTGGTTGTACTGTTTCCCCTCAAGAACCTTGTTGATTGATCCTTCCACAATGACTCCTGATTCCACAGCCATATCTCGAAGTCCATCCAGCATCCCCAAACATTTTACCAACTGTGGACATCAAGTTGCAGATTGTATGGAAGTTCCCAATCATCAGCACGATTCCCCCATTCCTTTCCTGAGGTTTTCTGCAATTTCTGTTGCCTTTGCATGCAGTGTCTGATCCAAGACAACTGCAATGCTCCCAAGTAAGAGAAATGACTGGATATAAATGGACTGTCACAAGATTTCCTGGATGATTGATAGTTCAGTTGCAGGTGCATTAATTGTAGGCAGGTATCCTATCGTATCTGCCATCACTTCTTTGTTCTCTCTTGTTGAGATGTTGAATCCTGTCCAAGAACTTGTTGTTTTCTCAGATGTCAAACACATGCACCAAGACCCACAACAAGTGTGTTTAACTGCTCTCAGCGCTGCACTTGCAAACATTGCAGTCAGGTCGGGTAGTTCGATTATGGTTGGACTGTTCTTTTCCCCCAATAACGTATATTGGCAGTTGCACACCTGGTGCCTTTATTGTGCACTTCTTACCCTTTGTGGAGGTAGTCATGACTGGTTTCGGTGGTGCCCACGATCAGGATGCTGGTTGAACAATGATACCATAGACACAATGTGAGGTTCCTGCTCCACCGAGGACTTCTTCTTGCCTGTCAATATTATCAAAGACAAGCACTGTATAGACAGGTGGATGTACACACATGGGAAGAGGTACTGTGTCAAACTAGCCACTTTACAGCTTTTTGATACATAGTGTTGTATCTATTTCTTCTAAACGAGAGTAGGAACAGGCATGAAGACATGCTCCGACAGCACACACGTCGACCTAACTACCAGGTGGCCATATGGTGACGAAGTTTAGTCAATTCGCCAGATATTCCTAACCTAAGTCAAGGGCACGGATGAACAAGTGAAGACGGCAGCCTTGTTATCCAGTGGATGACAGGATCCCCTGCTCCCGAAGTTGTTCTCAGTTTGTCGTGCAAGTGTGCTCGCTCTTGTTGGTCAGCTGACTGCTCACGCATCGTTAACGGCTTGAAATGTACAGCACCGTGCAAGTTGCACACTTACTCCAACTTGACCAATGATGATGAGGAGCCGGAGCATGACCAACAGGACTCATCAGACAGTGATGATGAATGAAAGGACACCTACATCCGTACGCAAGTAATTATCTGAAACGTGAAGAATAGCATTTAGGCTCGTACTTGCCTTATATCTGTATGTTAAATATTTCTTATATCTGCATGTTAAATAACTTAAATATCATAAATATCTCAGTAAACATGATGCCAGGTGTAGAAAATTTTGTGCAAGAAAAATCCAAATTCTGATCTATTTTCTCAATTATTTCTGAATCCGATGGACCAATATTTACAAAAGTTATACCGGCGTGTGCCAAATTTTATACTGAACATATTTTGTTCGGGGTTGTATATGTCTCAGATCAGCCATTGTAAAGTTATAGTCAATATTCAGAAATATGATCAAATGAGGCAGCCATTTTCCAAGATGGCCGCCACAAAGGTGTTTGGCTCCTCTTTCGAGATTTTCCATCACATTTTTTTTACTTACTACAAACATCAACCGAAATGGAAAATAAAGTAGCTTTTAGTCCCCCTTATTGGTAGCCAACTCTTCTCTGGCTCATGGACTATTGTTTTTCCATGTTCCCTGCGTCAGGTAATGTGTTCCATGAACTCTCTCGTTCCCTCTGCCACCGTAAGTGAAGGAGGTTATGTTTTCACCCCTTTGTGTCTGTTTGTTAATTACCGGAATCCTTCGGATTTCGGCAATTATGTTGGTCGGTTGTGCGAGTCATTCTGTGTGTCTGTCTGTTTGTCTGTTTGTTTGTTGTGTTTGTTTACCTTTTAGCAGCCCCCCGTTTCAGCGATCATGACCAAACTGGGGTTACAGACGTCGGCCATGGTCCAACTTAGACACTTGTTCGTTTTTGTGAATCTTAGGTCAAAGGTCAAGGTCAGGTCACCGAAAACCGAAAATTCTTATTTTCGCAATACGTCCGCTTAAAATGGTTCATTATTCGACTTCAAAACCAAATCCAAATGCAATCAATTCTGCATCAACCCCCAGTATGTCTCATTGGGGTGTTCACCCAAACACCCTCTTAGCGGTCGGGGTCGAATGTTAGGGTCGGGGTCAAAACTTTCAAATTGCGATAAAAACGCCATTTCAAGTCCCGAGTTGACTAGTCCAAGTTATGATCATGACCAAACTACGTGTTGATAACTCATTAAACTCGTAGCACTATCGACTTAGAAGAACCAAATTGATTTCAGGTTTTTGTTTTTTCAGAGATCATGGAGATGATGACAAACCTTATTCCGGCAATTTCCTTGCTCAACGAGCAGTTTCATTTGTTGTTGTTTGTTGTTTGTTTGTGTGTGTCAGGATATTCAAAAAAAGTTCGTGAACGCATTCTGGATGGATTTTTGGGACAGGTTCGGTGTGTGACAAGGATGAACTGATTAGATTTTTGTGAAGATCCGGATCCGGATCCGACGACGATAATTTTTTAAGTGATTCTTCACCATTTAGAGATGGGGCTAAAATGATATATATAGCACGATATCTCAAACAGTTGTGGATGGATTCGAATGAAACTTGGTGGACATGTCGGGTGTCTGAAAAGGAAGAATTGTTTCGATTTTGGTGAAGATTCGAATCCTGATCTGGATACGAGGATTATTTAATTTTTTGAGTGATTCTTCACCATTGAGAGACTGGGGCCAAATCGATATTGTCCTGTATGGCAGGATATTTCAAAAATGTATTGGGCCCGATATGTTCTGGTGGATCAGGCATTCGTGGTGGAGGTATGCGCTCTACCGAGTGTCTTTCTAGTTTCCAGTTGGAATACCTTCAGTCGTTTGGTGCTAAGGAGTGGTGCTGCATCGTGGAACACGCCGCCCTTCAGAAAGGACGTTAAGCCGGTTGTTTTGACACTTATGATCTCAAAACTTTCAAAAAAACAGAAAAGGCCAGGGTCGTATACATAGTAATATCCGATCCGATGTACCGTACTCTGTGATACAGAGCGTTGGTTCTGCCCAAGCAGTTTTGAGGCACGGGGTCATGCTGGACGGGTTGCCATCCCTCTCCCAGCAATAGTTAGGGAAATAATTTGGAATTTGTTCAGGGTACCGGTGATGGCTTGCCTTGTCTTTGCGAAAGACACCACCGTGAGATCTTTAACGTCCACCAACGAATGCCAGCAGACGGGACGCCCGGTTTAACGTCCATCCAAGGGACGGCGCACACAGCGATGAATCTCCCTTGCCTGTGAAACACCAGGATGGCAGTTTACAGCTGGGTCAGGATTCGAACCCAGGCTAAAGAGCTTCGAGGGGAGTGTTTCGAACCCTGCGGGACATCCTGCCAGCCTGATATTTTAAATTGGGTTTATAACACGCCCCCTCGATTTTGACCACGCCCCCTTCGTGGTTCATAACCACCGCCCGTGTTCGAGCAGGTTCCACGAATCTTGACGAACGCATCACGTCGGATGTCGGATAAACATTCTCTCCGAAAAGGGACATCCGATCAGACATAAGACTCGAATGACAGTCGAACCCGAGGAGCTGTAATCGCTCGTAGTTGGAGCAAGTACCATTACACAAAGGTGTGCGTGGATGAGTGGACTGAAAAAGGAAAAGCCTGATATCAGTTATCACTCAAGAACAGACAACCCTCACTGTCATCGATTGCTAATATGTTATTTTTCCCCGCCCGAATCTAAGCTATTTGATTCACCGTGGCCTCGCATCTCCGATGTAAGGCCATGTTTCATGCTTAATCATGTTATAGTGCGTGTGTCGAAGAGGGTGGGGGGAGGGGGTGCAACCTACAAGGTATTTGTTGGGATGGTCCGCTAGACTACTACCGTTATTCTCAGGTTCTCCGTCTGTGCTGTTTTTCATGTAATGGACGGCTTCTGGAGGGCCCAGAGAGTAAGCCGATTTTGATGAAACTTGACCGGCGGTTCATACCAGGCATGTAGTTGTACTGCCTTTTTTGAGCACCCGTTGCTAGGAGACGCCACAGTTTCGCGTATCAACCGGGACTTTGAAATTTCTTGGAAAAAAAAATCGTGAAAAATTTTTAATATATATTTTTTTTCTTGAAAATCAAAACATCGCCCTTCCGCGCTTCTTATGCGAAGGATCTAATTACATCAACTACTCTTTGTCAAAAAATTTCATCCCGATCCGTCAAGAACTGTTTGACTAGTATGCAATTATATAGCGACCACCCATGTCGCCTACCGCCTTGTATATGTATATATATGTAAATATTTATATACTACCGACGGCCTGTTTTTTTTGGAAATGTCTCTTCCGTTGCAACCGGGGTGGGAGGCATCAATTAATTCACAATTAATATCTTTCACCGAAGAAGTACTCATTTTTTTTGCTCATTAAAACGAACGCTCCGTTAATGCTTTTCATTACCGGACTCCTTGTGGGGGACGACATGCCCTCGGGGAAAATAATAATGATAATCAAAATGTCTGACACTGCGTATAATACGTCGCTCGACAAGAATGCCGATCGAGGATCTTCGTCGTCGTCAGAAAACAGAGGCGTCACGTGTTGCAAATGCACAGGCACGCGAACATACACCACCCCAGGTACCCCGACCGCGTGCGAGGCACACCTGGGGTGGTGTATGTTCGCGTGCACGTGCGCGCATGTGCACCTGACCTGGGGAGGTTCGCCGTCCAGTTTTGGGGAACCTGCGATCTCTCGTCTCCCGCACGTGCCTTTTAAGGGGTGTATTGAGTCTCCTGGGTAAGGGGGGCAGGAGGTGCAGGGGGAGCGGTGGGGACTGGGGAGTGTGCGGATTGTGGACCGCTGACTGTTAGCTGCTGCCTTAGTAACAAGGCCCGTTACCTGGGAAACGCCTTTTCAGTGAGCATGGATTTAGCGACGTGGTCCGTCGGGCCTTTTTAAAGGGTTTATTTCCAAGAAGCACAAATTGCAACGAAAAAGTGTCGCCATGACGAATTCGATCAAACAGCGCGAGTATTCCACATTTTGAACGTGTTCAATATCGGGATTAAAAGTTCAAAAGGTCACAACTATTTGTCTGGGTGGGTGGGGGTGCACAGACGAGGTAATGACAATTAAGAAACGTGGGAGTTCGCTCGAGGATTGATGCTCCTCCTCGCCTTCTTCCTTTCCCTTCGCTTCTCCTCAAATCTTGGTTTTTTTCCTCTCTCTGGTCTCGTCTCTTCTGCATCGCTTGCAAAAAAATAAGCTTCCTTTAATCGCTCCGGTGCGCACTCGACCCTCCCCCTCCCCTTCCCCGTGCGCAGCCGCCGGTGAAATTCCCGGGGCGGGGCGCGGCTGGTTTTGAACCTTTGCTTTTCCCCTTCTCTCTCTTTTCTTTTCTCCTTCCTCTTCCCCTTCCTTCTCTCTTTTCTTCTCCCCTCCCTTCTCCTTCTCTCCCCCTCCCCTTCTCTTCCTGTCTTCTCCCTCTTCTTCTCTTCCCCTCTCCTCTGTTTCGTTCTCTTTCCTCTCCTCCCCCCCCCCTTCGTCTTCCTTCTCTCCTTCTCCTCCCTCTTTCACTCCTCCCCCCCTTTTCCCCTCTTTTTTTCCTCTCCCCTCCTTTTCTCCTTTTCCCTTCTCCTTCCCTCTCCAGCCCCGCCACCCAACGGTCGTTCTTGTTTTTATGTCGCTGAATCTCGGCGGGAGGTGAGTCCGTCCGTCTCGCTGCAAGCCCCCCCCACCCCCCATTTTGTTCTTCTTTGTGGTTGTTTCCGATTAAAACTCCTATCATTGAAAAATAAATCACAGGCGACATTTAAGATTTGATTCACCATTTAGACAACGGTAGGGGCGCGAGCTATCTAATAAAAATAAAAAAAACATTACATTTACCGAATTATCTCAGCTAAAGGAAACCTATGTTGAGTTGTGACATTTGGGCTTCCCCAGATTCGAAACAATACACCTGAGAGTCTTTTTAACAACTTGATGCGCCAGTTTTGGCTGCATTACAAACAGAACATAGGCTACCCTTTGCTGCTGCTTTCAGTGGCAAAGACATATTTTCACCAAGGTCAACAACAGGATTGGATGGTATGGTATGATGGGAATATTAAGCGAAAAAGTACCACAAGGTTGGTTACAGTGATATGTTGTTGTTTTGAGACCCCCTTTGACTGTTCGGGCCTTTGTGTTATTGTCGGGGAGAAACAAAAGCAGTACTCAACCACTCATACGTGCTATTGCTAACTTGCTGGATCCTTTTAGACATGGCCACTGCTGGCAAAAACATCAAGCGAAAAGATTGTGTGGTCTTTATGTGAGTTTTACTTCATGCCTTCAGGGGCTCCCAGAATGCTTCTGAATGACGTATACAAAAAGACCTCATTTACAGACCTGATTTTACTGTGAATTCACTGAGGGTGTTCTGTCAAGAACCAAAGGCATGTTCTGTAGCTACAAAGTATCGTGCACAGCAATTGTTGACTACTTTAGGCAGGGTTCTTTAATGACTAAACTCAAGAATTAAAACAACCGCAGGTTACATGCGCCTTTCAAAGCAGGGCATTGGTGTAATGGGGGCAGCCCAATCGACGCCGATTTGCATTCATCGTCCAACAGGGAGTCTCACCACAGTGCCCCAATGTGTTTAACAGGCCATCGCCCTCTTGTGTCCCAATGTACATCCAAACTTATGTGTGGTGAGTTCTCGGCCAAACCCCACAGAGTCCAGAGTAACTCATTCCTTTTCCCCGCCGCAGCCATTACCAGGTGCGGGTGGGGCACATTGATGTATCGCCAACTTGGCCATCTTGTTTTGCGAGTCTCCTCCATAACCATAACTCAGTGATGCCTCCAAATTGCAAGAGCTGTCAAGTTGTGTGCAAGTTTAAAGCATTGGAGGGCCTCCATTTGTGCCGTGCGCTGTTGCTCTCTGGCCCAGGTGAAGAGTACTGGATAAGCGTCAGGTAATGGAGCATTGCACTGGAGGCCATCAGCGGGTTCATGCTTCCACGTTTCCGCGCTCGTCCATCCCAGGGGCCTCCAATTTAGCCATTTCTCCAGGCTGATTGCCTGGGCCCATCCCCATCTCCTGAGATGCCGATCGATTTCAAACTGCTCGCATCCATGAGGCAATGTTGGTCAGCCCATTGGCTTTCTCACTCATGAGGCTCCTTGCTGAGAGAATCTCGTGAACAGAATCCAGTGTCAGGAGACGAGCCAACATGTCCATAACTATGCAGATTATGCTCACGGAAGTTTTAGGTTAACAAATCTAACTTCTCTCCAGCCAACCATTCTTTGGACACAAAGGTCTGAACCAGCGATAGCATCGAAGCAGAGATCGGTAGAGATCTCCGAAGAATTCGGTACCAAAACCAGGAGGGAGAGAGATCCAATAATGATTTCAGGCCAAGAATGGGTAGGGCTTCAACTTGGGCCACGTCGGTCCCCATTTTGTCCTTTTTTCCTCCAGGCCCTCCAAAAACGCGGGGGTTGACCCCAGCTTTGGGTCGATCCCACATGAGGCTTATCCTCTATGCAAGGTCCTCCTTTCCGCAAAGAGCGCTCTCCTGGTGGGACTCTATGCACGAGCCTCTCTGTTGACTCTCTCAGGAACTCTTTGGCTGGAACTCTTTGTGGACTCTCCCGTAGCCTTCTCCAGTCTCAACTCTGGAGTTCTCCCCTTCCCCCTCTTTTCTGGACTCACCGTGCACCACCGATCTCTGGTCTTTCTCCTGGGCAGTTCTTCCTTCCCGTCCACCCATGGGGGCGGGCTCCCCAATAAGAATTATTTGTACCATCTTTTCTTCTGGGATCTTCAGCCCACTGCGCCACCATAGCTGCACAAACAGGCCACAGATTATGTAAATTCAGCCTTTGTGCCTCTATGATTGGTAGTCCTCACCTGCCCACCTTACAAAAGTTGTTTTGCATATACATAGTTAATAATATGTCCACCCTCTATAAATTATATACGCTGCCATTTCAGCGTCACAATGCTAACAAATGACTTACTGTGACAGATCCCTGTACATGGGAATCTAACCACTTCGAAACACATGGACTAAAACTTTACACTTACTTACAGTCTACTATGGATCCCTCCCCCTTCCACCGTAACAATACATTAATTTTGTGCTTACTCAGCTTTCAACAACGTGCTTTTTCACAAAAAGCACTTCATTATTTCCACAAAAAAATCACGCAGTTCAAAAGCCAACTCAGTTCGACCCTCACTCGACGTTTGCGCAAGTACGTCCTTGATTCCCAAGCTCGGATTGTCTTCGCATTTCGGACGTCTTCAGCACAAGAGCAACCTTAGCTCGTAAACAAGTTTGATACAATTCCAATTGATGCACTATTTTCGTTGTCAAACACACATGCCTGTTAAGGGAAAATTGGCTGTGTTATTCACCTTTTCCTACATGCGGATTTTGTTCCTTAAACCCATTTCATCCGGATGGGATTTGGCCAACAATTGTATTCATTTACATCATATGTCTTACCATGATGATCATTATGTAATTGTTCGCCACAGGGTAGCGTAGTTTTAATTTTACGAAGGGGAGGTGTCACTGTGCCAATAGCAATGGCATGCCAGGGAATCGCCCTCAGTGGTGGCTTGGAGGGAGGAACTAAAATAAAATTTGCCTCCTTGCGTATTTTATCGTCACAATCATTTTATGAAAAAACAGCCGGGAAGGCGATGCATGGTTCGCTGGCATTATTGAACAATGCACGATAGGTACAATTGAGGTTAGTTGGAAGCTTTTGAGGAAGCCCGACCGTTAAACCTATCTCTTCCGTCAAAATTGACCAAATCAATCGGATTTTTTATATGATTTACTTAGACATTACGGCACAGCTTTAGAAATGAATTGCAGAGAAAAAAAATTCAAATAAAATAAATATATTAAAGTTAAGTGGGCGTGGCTTCCGCCACAAGGGCGCGTGGGGAACGACCCTCATACAAAAAGACACAACTTAGACCATGATAATCTAGCTGGTTCCAGTTTCATCAAGATCGTATCAAACGTCACGGAGCGATGATCGGAGAGAGTCACAAACAGACAGACAGACAGGACAGAACAGACAGACAGAACAGGACCACACAGACACCCAGACACACAGACACACACGACACACAGACAACAGACACACCAAACAGACAGGCACACAGACACACAGACACACGAAAATAGTTCGGTCACTGCTTGGCACCCCCGCGAACCAAAATTGAAGGAATATTTTATGGGCCCAATTCGGTCCCAAGACCCCTAGGGTCGTTACCATACCCACCATCCTTGGCACCCCCATTTGACAGTTCGTGGATGTTGTGAGTAGCACTGTTCCCTATCTGGGGAGATTAATTTGCAGGAAGGTAACGTGGGAATTGGAAGCATGGACCCTACCTGTGTCGTTTGATGATTAGTGCGTCTCCTAGAACCCATCATTGCCGTTGAAGTTATCTGTGACCGTCGGCCTTCAGGGTTCCAAAGGTCGGAAGCAAGGTCAAGAAACCCTCGTTGACCTGGACTTGACGAACCCCTTGAGCTTTTTTTGGGGGGTACTGGCAAAGCAGTTTTTCGTCGCAGAGTCGAAACTAGGGGGTGCCATGCCTTTTCCAGCGTTGTTTTGTCCATGTCCATGTACTCTACCGATTAAATGCCTAAGCGTCAAGCAGGAAACATCTATACTGTTTTCATGTATTGTACTGTCGATTTATATATATGTTAGCCAGGTGCCCGTCCTGATGGACGATCTTGTTTCCCAAAGCATGCAAACACGTCCTTCTGACGCAAATATTTTTATTTGGGTGGTGTATAGGTAAACTGATGCTTTGTACAGGCAAAAAAAAAAAATAACTCGGGTGACGTGCAAGAAGCAAAAAATACTTCCTGCTATGAATTCAAACACCTCACTGTTACTGGAAAAGCGTAGTGATGCGACTTGCTGTGCCGTGATGGGAGAGACTTGTATACACTCCCCCACCTGGAAGGCGGCGCTACACGATATACATTCACATAGACAATTTGGTCCCCCCTCTCATCCCCACCCAAGACGACTGGCAGACAAAAAAACAACCCTAAACTATAATTGGGCATCATTGCTGATCTATGTAGCAAGTGTGGATGTAATCAGCCCAGAATCTGTTAGGAGTAGGCACGACAAGCGACAAACAAACACACAAACAAACACACAAACAAACAACAACAAAACAACAAACACAGAAACAAGCCGTACGGGGGCGACTGGGTCGCCGAGCATTGGAAACGTGTAAGATATAGAGTAAAATGGATGTCATATTAGCGGATAGGGAATCACCTTAAGATTATGGCATACCAAATCTCATCCAGTTCCATCTACTGATTAACTAACTCGGTATCCATTTGAATGAAAAGTACCGAAAAATGCGGTTTTGAAATCGGAAACTCCCCAAAGTTTGAAGGGTGCTGTGGTGAACATAAGATCTAAATCGAAAATCGGCTTGATCGTTTTCTGCACAATGTATTCCAGGACGTTAGTGTGAGATTTTCATGACATCCGGACCATAACCCTAGGAGGAAGTAGCATTTGGCGCGAAGGCACCTCCAGCTCTTCGCATATTGATCGATTTTGACTTAATTCGACCTCTTGACCCCGACCAAGCTAAATCGGTCAATATGTCCTGAGCAAAGTTGTAGTTTACTCATTGAGTTACATGAATCTGCAAAGTTTCTTTTCGTATCGATTGCACTCACTTGGTCGCTTAGGGGGCCTTCAATTTTCGCCAATTTTCGCGCATACCCTACATTGTAGGGGGCGCTGGGGGAAATGTATTCCATATATCACAAAAATCGGAATATATTTGATAGAGCTTCACCTGTAGATCATTCGTGCCAAATTTTCATAACCCTACGTGGTATAATGGCTTTCGGATTATTTCGTGTGAACGGTTACCGATTTTGCAAGGTTTTTCGGTTGTTGCTTCGCGGAAAGCAAAGCGTCCCTAGCAACCATCACAATTTCCAAGCACTGGGGTCATAAGATGTACCTCACCCGAGTTTGGTCAAAAATCGGCCCACGCTCTCTTCATTTGCTGATGACAACCGAAACACATCCAAACAAACATCCAAACAAACAGACAGGAATTACTGACAACTAGTGCGGGCCCGTAGGTGCGGGCCCGTAGGTGCGTGCCAGTATGTGCAGCTTCAGTTCCTTCGCTCTCGTAAACGACGACTGGATTGGGGCGTTTTTTAATTAGATTCGGGACAACCGTATCATAAATGGCATAACTGGGAAACACGCTGGGAAAATACTTCAGGGTCCCCAGCGTCAATTGTATGTCATATCAAGCGAGAGAATTGATGGCGCCCCCCCTTCTCTCTCACCCCCCTCTCTCCCCTAGTCCGCGCCCCATTCCTCTCTCCCCCTCTCTCCGCCCCACTTTCACCCCCTCTCGCCCCCTCCTCTTCTTCCCCCTCTCTGAATTGTGATGCCCCCTCTCTGCTCACCCCCTCTCTCCCCTAGTTTCGCCCCTCCTCCCTCCCCCCTCTCTCTCCCCCTGCTCTCTTCCTCTCTCCCCCTCATCTCTCACCCCTCTCTCTGTAAATGTATTCAAAAAAAACAATTAAATAAATAAATAACATTAATTGTGACGTCATTTTTTCGTGATTCCTAGCACCGTGTCTTGTCATTGGTTCGACAGATAACATGGCCGTACTGGGAACGCTCGTCCGATTAAATCAAACCTGCAAAAGGCACATTCAGCGGGTCCCCGGCATATTCCTGGCAAGTTTCATTCAAGATCGGACGGCGGTTGTCGAGAAACGGCGGTCGCGACAGACACACACACCCCAACCACACCACACACACTCACACACACCACACACAACACACAACACACACACACACACTTGCTGGGAATTTATAGATAGATAAGGTCACCTATTTTGGCGACCCAACAAACACACCGACAACACACAAAACCAAACCACCGGTGCGTGATAAATTACAGCAAGGATAATATGCAAGATATACAAAGCGGATCATTACCCGTCCCACGCAGAAGTACCGATGTATAGATTAATGGGTCCGTGGTGCACAGCATTCAGGCTCGTGCCATTCTGAGATCTCGCTAATTATGGAGAGAATGGAAACCAATGGCTTGTGGCTCGATGCACCGAACAGAGGTCATGTGAACGATCACACTTTCCAGCAGCGAGCTGATCGACTCCGCAGTTGGTGGACATTAAGAGGGATCGAAGGACGAGGGCCATTTTCCTGCGGTTTTAACCAATCATCCGTTCAGAACGATCTATCGCTCGACCATCGGCCGTGCATCAAGCAGAACACGCATGATCGGGGCCATCTATTTATTACCGTAATTAATATACTGCGTACATTTGCAAAGCACCTCCTCCCCCTTTTCCAATTACGTATACCCCTCCCCCCCACCACATTT
>CM068967.1:20871468-20890654 GCA_035128595.1 Eptatretus atami | reverse complement strand
AATTTGGGTCACACATTGTAACCACCTGAAAAGGAAAACCCTATTGATTTTGGGCGTGGCCGCGAAATCCAAGATGGCCGACTGGGGCGGCCACTGAAAAAAATGTTTTTTGTAATAAATGGAAAACCGCTTATCTGATTTCAATTATTTTTTGGTTACTACGTTTCCTCACCCCTGGGGAACTTTTTCGAGATTGATGACCAAATGTGTCTTGTTTCCAATTCACCTCCCTCATTATCTGAATATGTATTGACCTTTTTCATTTCAATGGCGCGCGGAATTCCCCATCTCTGATGGTATTTATTTAATATACCCACCAGAGGAGAGGTATTGCATTTGGGTCTGTTTGTCTTTTTTTCTTTTCTTTTTTTTTGATACATTGTTGAGGCTCGTATGAGAGCTAAACACACAACACACAGCAAGGGCGGCAGGAGACGAGAGCGGATGGGAAAGGGTTAAGGACAAAACAGGCGGGAACAGGGACATTTAGAGATCTGTGGGAAGGGAGAGGGATGGGAGGTGGTGAAACACGGGTATGCAAGATGCGACCACCACAGGGACTTTCAGGGAGTACATGCAGCGAATTTGAAGGAGGTGGGTTTGGGGTGATTAACGGGGGTAGAAAATAATTGTGGTTTTGGATGGGGGAAGATAAGCAGGTGGTGCTCGTGAACAGCTGTTTTTGAAGTCCTGGAGGGAAGATGGGATTGAAGAAGAGTTGAGGAGTTTATATCCAAAGGTGGGGAAAAAGAGGAAGAAGAGTGAAGGTGAGCCAGTGATTCATGACTTGGTAGTTTTACCAGAAGGGGTTGTTGGTGGACCTTGAGCGCCACTGCGGAAATATGGTTGGGAACATATCGCAGACAGAGCAGGGGGCGGGGAGGGGGGGTGTGATTGGAGAGGAGACGGTTCTGAAGACAAAAGACACAAACCTGCCTGCGGTGAGAGAGAGAGCCCAAAGGACTCAGCATCATTGTGCGGAGATTACCCAATATTCCTTAAATGCCTTTGGTTTCCACAGCGTGAAGCGAGAAACGTGGGAGCAGGAGCACCAGCCCAGAGGGTGAGAAGCAGTACTCCACAGGCTGCTGGACAAAAGGCTTTGTATTTGTGGTCAGCGAGCTTCAGGTGGGCCGAGGAGCGACTTTACACGACGGAGGATCCCAGCTGGCAACTGGCTTTGTGAGCCAGTGTTGGAAATGTGGCTTTCCCAAAAAGATTCATGCGCACATAGTGAGACCAGGAAGGCTTGAATGAAAGGAACTTCTTCAGGGGATTTGTGAGAAAGTAGATGGGCCGGGGGGCGTTCTAAACGGTCCTTTGGAGAGACAGATTGAGAGTGTGAGATTTGTCGGATTTTCAGACGCTTGTTCCACTGTATGGACCAGTTTGTGACTTCATCCAGCTCTGCAGAGGTGAAGAAGCTTTGCTACTTGCCGGTCTGAGGGATGACGATGGTACGGCAGAGGGTGGAGTTCATCAGCCAAAGAGATTAAAGAGGATTTTCCAGAGTTCAGAGAGATCATTGATTGAAAACCAGAAAAAGAACTGTTTGTTGTCTGCCAACAGAAACTTTAGTGCTTTTTCTACCGCAACCGCTTTGTCAGATTGAGACAAAAATTTTTTCACCATTGTTTCATGATAATTCATGATGTCATAGCATCACGTGGTGTGCAGCCTTGCTTGGTAAAAACGCGAAAAATTTTGGACCTCTGTATCTCTGAAACCGCACCAAGGAAAAAAATTTTGAAACTTGGCACCACGGTAAGTTCTCCTCATGGGGGAAACAAGTTTTTTTTTTTGAATGTCATAGGTGCCTTCATTATGATGTTTCATAATTTCATATGTAGAATGCTGCCATTTTATCAGTAAATGAAAAGTTTTTGCGGTATCGAGGGATAAAAATGCTCCACATAAAAAAAAAATTGAAATGATGTCATCGGTCAGTGATTCGGCAACCATATGTGAACAAAAACAAATTAAAAACCTTCCCTGAAAGTCTTCTCTAAAAAATCTTCTCTGAAGTGGCCTGAAACAGATCAAGGTTAAACTTTCAAGTATGACCGCCCTATCTGTGAGGAACAAAGGTTCCAACACATATGATGTCATAGTCACATAGTTTGGCCAGCCATATTGGATGGAAGAAAAATATAAATAATGTTTTTCTCGGAACCGCTTAATCAATCGACGTGAAACTTCACAATTATGATCTATTAGCGATGCGGGAATACACGTTTAAACTCCACTTTATCGGATGCATGGTCTGGCAGCCAGAATTCTATTTTTTTGATGTGTGGTTTTTTTTCTTCTTCTTTTTTTTTTGCTATTTTTGAATAAGGCTCACTTGGCTGTGCACTGGATGGGTTTGAATAGAACAGTGTGGAGGTGGGCTGTGTATATCTCTTCACAATCATCCTAACTAATAAGTAATATAATAAAAATCAACCTCTTTTCCTTGACAAGGGGGGAAATCCTGAAACGTCACCACCTTTTTAATCTTTCACAGCAGATAATTCAACCATTTTTCCTTTCTTGTTTTTCTGTTGTGCCACCCACACGGACCGCGAGTTATTCTCCTTACAATTTTCTTTTTAAACTACATAATAAATCCCCCCCCCCTCCCACAATGAGAGAGTATATTGGAGAAGAAATTATCATAATGGCATTAAATAATGAATGATGTGGTTTGCTTGTTCCGCTCCAAACCCTTGGGTTCATGATGCCTTTGACCCAAGGTTCACATATCATAAAATGTATTGATTTTGCCTCTCAACAGGAATTATTTTTACTTTAAAGACAGGTGACAAATCTAAGTTCTTGCATTACAGTCGCGTTTATCCTAAATCTCTGTTGACACGCGAAAAAATATATAAAAAGTTCTCTGATTGATATCATTACCTGACTCCTATGCGTTTTTTGGGGTTTTTATACAAAAGTTTTAAACATGATCTAAGGCTCATAGTGGAGCACACACACACACACCACACACACACACAACACACCACACACACACGACTGTTAGATGGAGAATGAACAGCCACTGAACTTGGGGGATGCCGTCATTTCCTGGGGTACTCTGGGTACCTTTTGTCATCTGGATTCATGATTGCTGTCTAGATCACTGTCTAGTGGGGAATTTCTGAAGGCAGAATTCCTCCTCCCCATGATTGCCAAAACTTATAGGATTGTCCGTGCCTCTTAAAGCTTTAAATGCTGAACGTCAAGCAAGGAAGCAGCACGCTGCCATTTTTAATGTCTTTGGCATGACTCGTCCATGCTTTGAACCGCCAACATCCCAGACTCGGAAAGCAGACTGTCTAACCATTATACCCACCGAGTCTGGTAAACGTAATTATTGTTGCTAATAATTCTGCCTTAAAAACTACGTCAATAGATTTGCAAATGCTTTTTTGTTTTCAAGTTTTACTGAAAAGTACTGTTATAACATCCAGTGATGGTTTGACAGTACTGTTTAGTTTTGGCCATCAATTATACCTCCCTCCTCCCTCCTCCCTCCTCGCTAACAAACCACACATGCGTGCACACTCTTAGGTGTTTTCCCCTTTCACAGAGTATATAGATTTTATTTTGACCTTTCGTATAAAAGTCCATGAAATGCATTAAATAGGTAATATTGGACTTTATTAACATGTATATTTTGTAATCTAGCTGCTGCTTGCAAGAATGCCAAGTAAATGTGAAGGAGACTCGCCGCCAAAGTACTGAAAGAGCCAAGGCCCACCTTGTCCTGTCGGCTTGATCCGAGCCTTCTGGTGAAGGTGTTTGCAGATCTGCCGCTGCCGACAGTGATTTGGCCAATAGGCCTGAATGACCAGGCCAGGTGAGTCGACGCTTTGTGAATTCCAATTTAACCAAACAAAAAATAATACTCTGGCTCGTGGAAAAAGTACACCAGTGAAATACGATTTGAGCCAAAGTAAGGAACAGGAAATTGGAGGCAGGCCATTTATAATTAATTTGTTAACATGATGAGGGGACCTTTTTTTGTGGTTCATGCACCACTGTTTCCATAATAAACTAGAGAGTTCATAGAACACGATTAACCAAGCAATGTTGAAGTATATACAGGAGGCCTTGCCATTCGTGGGGGTTGCGTTCTTAAAAATCCCGCGAAGTGCCAAACTTAGGGGCTAATGGGGAAACATGGGTTAGGGACTTCCAACTTTAAAATTTATCCAACTGTACCTTTAACATGTTTGTGCATTGTTTTTGTTAGCTATTTATTTTTATGAATAAGAGTTTATAATAACATAAAATAAAGTTGTTTTTTTTTTTTATTTTAATTTATTTATTTTATTTCATTTTTTATTTATTTTGATTTTTTTCCCTGCTATTAAGAACACTAGTACGTGCCCGTTAAAAAAAAGCTAAATAAATAAATATTCAAACCGCGAGCAACAAACAACAACCACCACAGGCCGTTTCTTCGCTCTCGCCTGCCCGTACGTGCGTTTGGCCCGCGAAGTTCGCATTATTATCGCAGTTACGATTATTCGCAATTTAGTTTTAATACCCAATTATCAATTTAGCGCAAAACGCTATTTTACCTTTTCGCAATGTCGTGGCAAGGAAAAACAAAAAGAGAAGAGTAAGATAGAAAAAAAAATTTACTTCCTGGCTTCGGAGCATACCAGCACTCTGATTTGTTACCGAAATTTATGCAACCGTCTAATATGAAAACGATCATTAACTGGGCATTGTGTTTATCTATAAAGCCCGCATAAGAAAATGAGAAATTATTAAATACACAAAGTCATCACATCTCCGGAAGCCCGTACGTTGTAACCCGTAAGGGGAACGCGGTGAGCTTCCCTTCCCCATCGCGCACGCCCACGCAACAACGTATCTTGTCATTGTTGTTAAATTAAATGGCCATAAACTTTGGGAAGCCCACTTGTCTGATTAATATCAAACCTTGAAAAGGCACATCCTCAGGTCCCCAGCAATATATTTGGCAAGTTTCTAATTAGATCGGACCAGTGGTTGTCGAGAAACAGCGGTCAACAGACAACACACCACCACACACACACACACACCACACACACACACACACCACCACACCACACACACAGACACACAGACATTGCTTTTTACTGGAATTATAGATAGATAAAATAAAAAGCTTATTTTCTTGAGTTATTAAGATCATGAAAACTTAACTTTCAGATAATAATGATTATTAATAAATTGATCCAATAGTTGATTAGACAAGTTGATGATGTTTATTTTTGTTTTTGTTTTGATTTCAAATTGAAATATCCCACTTATCAAGGCTGAGAGCCGCTAATTATGAAGGGCTTCTACGTCGAGAAATAGAAAGACGAGGAATACGCTAGCAAAACCTTCATCTATCCTGAAACCAGGAAAACCTTTCACAGGACCACTGTGTTTGGAGGAGGTAATTAGGCCAGGGTGGAAAAATTAATTTCTACCCCATTGGGGTGTTTTTTAGTTTTAGTAACCACCATTCCCATTTGGATCACCAATGACTCCGAAGAGAGCTCATCCACCCTTTGTCACGGGTGTTGTTTTTCGTCCATAGGCAGCGGTGTCAGTCACCCTCCCACGAGCAAGACCAGTGAGGGGTGTCCGTTTAGTCGCTGATAACCTGACCATGCAAGTTTGGTATCACTGTGTAACAAGTTACCAGATGGTTAGTTCCCAAACGATATCTGACTGCACTGCGATAGGCGATGTTGAACTTTTGAGGGGTTATTGTGTTTGACGGTCCATGTTAATTAGATGAACAAATGTGGAAAATAGTTTGCCAACCCACGGTTATATTATTGAACACATTTGACCGCAACCCGCAAACATTCCCTCACTAGATCATCATGATTAGAGCCGAATCTCAGTGAAGGGCCAAAAACCCATGACGGCAAGGTCCCTTGACGTTTCAATAAAATAATTGAATTTTTAAAAAAAAAAATAAAGAAATTAAAATAAAATAATGACCTCCTGATGATTTAATAAAGTAACGACTTAAAGATTGTTTGAAAAATTTCAAAGTTTTAGTGCCACTGAAGCAGTCTTGTCACTACCCTTTACACACTGTAATAAGACAACGTTGTCGCAATTTAAGATGGAAGCTTTATTGGTCACTATAGAACCGCAGCGTCGATCAGCATTGTGCAGAGCCATATCCCGTGACCTGTTCTTCAGACTGATACACATGCCCACACCCTCTCCTGCTATACAGTGCCTTCAGAAAGTATTTCACACCCCTGACTTTTTCACATTTTTTTGCCATCACAGCCTGAACTTAAAAGTATTAAATTAAAAAAAAAAATTTTTTGTCAACCGATCGGCACAAAAATACCCCATAATTGACAACGTTGAAAACTTTTTTACTAAAGAAATATTTACAAATTAAAATCGCAAAGCTGAAATGTCTTGCGTCAATAAGTATTCAACACCCCTGAGTCGTTGCATGTTTCCATCTCAGCCTTAAGCGGTCTATGTAGTTTCTGTCAGTGGTCATTGGGTTCTTGTTCACCTCCTTGACCAAGTCCTTCTTGCCGGTGCTCATTTTGGTTGGATGGCAAGCTCTTAGGAAAGGAGTCTGGGTAGTTCCATATTCTTTCCATTTTTCCTACATTATGGACTCACTGGACTCTTGCGGAAACTTTCAACACTAGAAATTGTTTTACACCCCGCCATTCCCAGATCTATTCTTACTCACAATTCTATCTCTAAGTTCTATGGACAGTTCCTTGGACTTCATGATAGAGTTTTCTGCTCTTGACATTGCCTTATCAACATGTGGGGACCTTCCATTAGAGAGGTGTGTTTCTTTCTAAATCATGTCAATCAATTCAAATTGGCCACAGGTGGATCCAATCAACATCGAAGACATTTCAGTGTGGGAGTGTCAGGCAAAGGGGTTGAATACTTGCATGCAAAACATTTCAGCTTTTCATTTTTAATTAGTTTGCTTAAAAAATTCCAAAAACATGCCTTTCACTTTTGTCATGTATGGGTAATTTTGTGTTAGATCGGTACATTTTTTAAATATAATCCATTTTAACATTCAGACTGTAACACAACAAAATCTGGACAAGTCAGGGGTGTGAATTACTTCTGAAGGCGCTGTTATATCGATATATAGTTTGGTTCTTGGAAAGTATTTGAAGGCCGATTTGTGTTCTCCGTGTTCCAGTGTATAATTGATTTAAATAAACAGTTTTTTTTAAAGGCATATAAATAAATATATTCTTTGGGTTTTACTGCCTTTTTCCCCAGTGCTCGATTACATCACCCTGTCTAACACGTTACATTCGTTATACATGCCTTTTGTTTGTCCTTTCATAACATCCTAAAAACAGTACTTTTTCCTGTTTGCGAATAGATTTTCAATTTTGTTTGACTTGCCAGCAGGCAGACAGTAAAAATATTCATCTCACTCCCTCTGCGCACGTGCCCGGTCAGGCCAAATTTCTGCAGCCAAAGTGTGGTTAAAACTGCCAGTTTTGGCTACCGATTTCATGTTCAAAAAATGTGACATTCAATTTAAATAAGCTGTTCCTCGATCATTAAACCTGATGAAGAAAATGGACGGATGCGACATGAACCAATTGCTAACCCCGCTCTTCGCTCCACATGCACGCGGGGTAAAAAATCACCCATTGGGTGGCACAAATCACTCAGAGAAAAAACGAGAAAGATGCGGACCGATCGCCATCCCCTTCATTTCAAGAAACGAGCCGCAATGTATCCTCAGACCTTGCAACCCTCAAGTTCCCTTATCGAAATTAAAACCACTTGTGCTTTCGCAGACAAATGGGATTAACGCCCTCTTGTTTTTTGGTGTATTGTGATGTGTCATTATTCGATTTTTGTTGTCAGTATCCATGGTACAGGTTCATCGCCTATGATAACTGCACTTAAGAATGGCCGGCCAACACGGTAGTTCAGGTTACTCGATGTCTGGGATCATGAAAGTACCTTGACTGGAGGCACTGCTTTCAAAACGAAAAATAAAATGAGGTGTTGGGGTTGGATGTCCTTTGATTAACAGAACTATCTAGCCGCCCATGTCGGTTTACTCAAATCTCGGCCGTAGAAAAAAAGGTCTGCGCTAAATGAAAGGCACCTTATTTAATTGCTGCCTTCAGTATGGTGACAGGATAAAAGTGTTCCTGGAAAGACTGCAGTTTTTCAATGTTTCACTATTTTTGGTCGAAAGCTTTGGTTGTCAATGTGCGCTGCTGTGTTCGCTCACAGAAGTTGGTTATACAACGCATTTGGATGCCTGCTTTCGTTGCAGTTTCTCAGAAATAAGTGAGCATTTCTTCCAACGTTTACCGTTTATACTTCCACCACCGAAGCCGACAAGGTTAGGTTTCACCCCCTGTCTATTTGTCTTGTCGGTGAACAGCGATATCTCAAAAAGTTCGTTGGATGGAATCGGTCAAATTTTGGTGGACAAGGTTGGAGCTGCTGTGACAGACGAATTGATTTAGATTTTACGTTGAAGATCTAGATCCAGAGCGAGAATTTTTAAAGTGATTTTTTCACCATTTGAGGGATAGGGTAAAAATGATGCTAAAGCATGATATTTCCAAAAGTTGCTGGAACGAATTATGACAAACTTTGGGATGGAGTTGGAAGTTGACAAGGAACAAACTGATTAGATTTTTGCCGTTAAGGTCCGCCATGCATTATCCGGCCTATCAGTGGGATTTACAAAATAAACTGTTCAGTGTTCAGCCTGGTGGAGTACTGTCGCTGGACTAAAAATACAGGACCCACCCTTGCACTTTTTTCAAATAACTGCACGATTTTCTCGAACAAGAAGTTGTTGAAATTGACAAAAGCATTTAGTTTCCACAATGCTTCATTTCACTGTTAATATTACAGCAACTTTTGTTTGTGATTCAGAAATTAATAATATATCCTTTCTAAGTCAGAAAATAAAAAAAATGGCATTGACAAAATTATTACACACCTCGTTTAATATTTGGAAGCACAGTCTTTGGACAAAATAACTTGCCAGTTCTGGTGTGGCCTCTGGCCTTTCAAACAGGAATTAGCCACTGCTGGCTATCCAGGTTTAGAATGATTAGCCACAGGAGAAGGAAATGGCCACATTTTATCAAAAGTTTTTTTAGCAATATGAATTAATAAGTTAATTTTAGGCGGATGTGTGAGTTTGATGGGTGAGGTTGGTTGGATTGTTCAGAGATTGGTTGGATTGAGTGAGTTTGACGTGTGAGATTTGGTTGGAATGAACGACCATCAGGGAGGTGGTGAATTGTGAGGATGGTGGTGGTGATGGGGGGCGGGGGTATGGTCTTTGTGCCGTAGTGGGGGGATGGGGGTGGTTGTGGACCAGGATTGGACCAACCTCATGCCAGTCAAACTCCAACTCATCAAACCAATCTCCACCCCACCAACTTCACTCATCCAACCAATTCTTCACACAACAAACCTCACTCATTCCAACCAATCTCACACATCAAGCTCACTCATCCAACCAATCTCACATCCAAACTCACTCATCCAACCAATCTCACCCACATCAAACTCGCACTTCCAACCCAATGTCACACTTCAAACTCACTCGTACAACCAATCTCACCATTCAACTTCACTCATCCAACCAACCAAAGTCACCCATCAAACTCATCATCCAAACAACTCGTCCTACTACAGCACTACTAGATTGTGTCAAAACTCACCTGGCAACCACTGACCCAACGAAGCTGTTGCGCTGAGTAGCCGCCCAAATCATGCCAAATCATTACGGGCAGGAAAAAAATTAAAATAAAATTTGGAACAAAATCATGGGAATCATGCTCGTAATGTTCGGTCGATTTTTTTACTAGAAACTAGTTTAAAAATACTAAAGTTAGTATATATAAGTTGTACGAAATCCCGTGATTCCCGCTTAAATCAAAACATACAAAGTGGCAGCCGTCTCAACGAAGGTTGAATTCTGTGCTAAAATCACCCAAAATTCGTCTAAAACTGGTTAAAAAAACCCACTAAAACCCATGGATTAGCCAGAGTGGTCCTAATGGGTGCTTTAAAATATTAGCCACAGTAAGGGGGATTCGCCCTGTTTGGCGACGGTGGCCGAGCAGGGCAGCGCCACACCCAGGCAGTTTCATGTTGCTCCTATAGCCAATGAATGAGCTTCGACACCTCTCTTTACTGTCAGTTTGGCCCACTCTTCTTGCTTGCAAACTGCTCCAGTTCTCCCAGATTTGAAGGATGCCTTCTCCCAACTGCTGTTTCAGATCTTCCCACAGGTTGTTCAATGAAAGATTTAGATTGGAATCATTGCCTGCGCCACTTCAGACAGTCAGCATTTTATCTTGAACATTTCCTGGGTGCCATATTTGAAGAGTGTTTGGGGTCATTGTCCTGCTGCAAGACCATGACCTTCGACGGAGATCCAGCTTTCTTGGCACTGGATTGAACATTCACTTCCAAAAGTATTGATAATTATTCTCCTGATTTAATGATGCCATGAACACATTTCAAGTCACTCAATGCCCAGAGGCAGCACAGCAACCCCAAAACATCATATGAACCTCGCTCCATCTTTGACTGATGGAATGGTGTTTCTTTTCTTTTGAACTCTTCATTTTGTTTTCTGTAAACATAGAGATGATCTTCTTTTACGAAAAAGCTTAATTTGTTTTCATCTGTCCACAGAGACATTCCTCCCAGAAGGATTTTGGGCTTGTTCAGGTGTGTTTGCGCAAACTCCAGTCAGGCTTTCAATGTTCTCTGTTTGATATTTGACTATTGTCCAGGCCAATTTTAGGATTGTGTGTGAATAAAAGCTAAGATTTTAATAATTTTTTTCAGCTTTTTTGTTTTGATCCACTGCCCAAAAAACCAAAGAAATACATATGTGAGACCAAAATATTTTTTCCATTTCAACAATTTTCTGGAAGAAATGGTGCTGTTATTTAAAAAAAAATGCAAGGGTACCAATATTTTTGGCCCGATCGTATGCCACTCCACCGAATGCCGTTCTGGTTACCTCCACCACCACGAAGGTGCGATAGAGGTTATTTTGCACCCTATCTGTTTGGTTGTTTGATTGTCTGCTTTGTCTGACTGTTGAAGTGTGACAGGATATCTCAAAAAGTTGTGCGACGGATTTGAACGAAAATTTAATAGAATGGGTGGTCTGTGACGAGCGACAAATGTGATTAGATTTTGGCTGTGAAGATCTGGATACTGATATGGAAACTAGAACTATTTATGGACTTCACCATTGAATCATTGGGCTAAAAATGATATATAACACTATATCTCAAAAAGTTAATTGACTGATTCCGGACTAAACTTTGTGGAACAGGTTGGAGCTCAAATGAACGAGACCCAAATCTGCTTCTATTTTGCGTGAAGATCCAATCTGCATCTAACACGAGGAATTTTTTGGTTTTTTCAAGTGATTCTTCACCATTGAGAGATTGGACCCAAAGAACGATATATAGCACGATATCTCAAAAGTGAACAGATTCGGACGAAAATTGGTGGATAGTGGGTGTATTGACAAGAACAAGCCAATTCGATTTTGGTCAAGTCTGCGATCCAGATCTGACCACGGTTGAGATACAAAACGTAAACTGTTCAGCCTGACGGAGCATATGCGCTTCTACGAGTGCCATTCCACAGTTCATACTATTAACTGTTTATAGTCTTGTCTTGCTTGCCGCCATCTTGTTTGCGCAGTTCCTTTTGAATATTTTTTGAATTTACAACTAGTTCTGATTTCCTCTTCTGCCTCTCACTTAAACATTCTGGTTGTGGTTCTTTTAAATTTCGAGTGACTGACACTGGTAATCGCTTCATTCCTCCAAAATGTTCCCACCGAAACTTTGCTCTCACCTGATGATCCCATTACTTTTGGACTTGATCCCTATAATGCGGCAGGTTCACATTTATCCATCAAGAACCTGAGATCGTAATGTGTGGTGAGGGACTTGCATGTGCCCTCTGATTTTCTCTCAGATAATTTTATTTGGTTTGGGACTATCATATCCTCATTGACGCATTTGTTCAATTCTCAAAGATCATCGCTTCTTTCACTTTTATTCTATATTTTTGAATTCCAGGCAACATACCTCATCCACACCATTCTCCAAACCCACTTGACCTTTTGTCTAATTAACATTGTCCCACCATGACTGGAATTTGTCTTGAACTGATGATTGGCATCTCTTTTTCTTATCTCTATTGCATTTCCTTTATTCAAATTTTATTTATTTATTTATTCCCAACAAAGTAAAAACAACATAACTTATCGCCAAACAAATATCTATTTTCAGACTAAATTATTTTCATTTTTATTTCTTCTTTTTCAAATCTTCTTAATGATTCTTGGGCTGTTTGGTGCAACTGCTACATGTCAACACTCCCAATTGCATCGACTGATTCACTCTCATGAGTTGCTCAAATTTCGGACGATTCATTCCACATCCCCCATGGTTTGCCTCCTTACCTACAGAGTTGAAACTTAGCTGTCTGGAACAGTTTCATTAAAGGCATGTTGCAATTCTGATTTAATTGCCAGCACTAGCCAAATTACAACCGCCGCTTCCCCGACAGGTCACTAAAGTGGTGGGGGGTGGGGGGGGGAGAGAGAGAGAGAGAGACAGATAAATTATGGCAGTTGAGAGGGGGAGAAGGGAGAACGCGAGAGAGCGATGAAGAGATCGGAGTGAGGGTGAGGTTGGGGAGAGCCGACACTTCACCAAACTTTGCTACTCACTGCGGGAGAGGACACGCACACACATTGCCTTTTAATTAGTATAGATAAAACCTTTCATTATTCCTTTCAAAATTTTTAGGCCTAACAGTTGAAAACTACACCATGGATTATTGATGAAGCAAACTTTTATTTTTTTAATGTTTTTTTTTCTTCTTTCTTCGGCACAACATCGAGGCTCATTAGAAGTGTGTTAAGGGAGGTTGTCTAGCAAGGCAACAAACTCATTGTGGAGCCACAGTTGGACACAATGAACAAGGGAACTATATATATATAAAATATATATATATATATATATATATATAATATATATATATATTCACTGGCGAAAACAAGAAAAATAATACCAAAAGAAAAAATCCAGCTAACCTGCAACAAAGTGGGTTGGAAATTAGTTAGGAGGGTTAATGGGAGTATAAAATATTGTTGGTGGTAGATGAAATTTAAATAATTTGTATGCACCCACTGCCCTTTCAAGGCCTGGAGGAAGAGTGTTGAACAACTGAAGGAAGCATTCCACAAGTAGGAGAAAAGAGGATCAAGAGTTTGAGGTGTGCCATAAGCCTATATTTGCAATTCAACCATGGAGGGGATGGATACTGGAAGAATGTTGCATCTGTGTAGTTGCTAGGGCGAGGGTTAGAAGGCTGAGAAAGCAGAGGGAGTGGAGGTGGTTTAAAAAAAAAAAAACCAAACCGAGCCACTGACATGCCCTGTGATGTGAGAGCAATTGGCCTTGTGCTTCAGCCTTGAATATTGAGAGTTTATACATTTCCACAGAATTCTGAGAGACATGATTGCCGGAAACGGGGGCCAGCCTATGCGTGAGCAGCGCTACTCCATGAGCCAACAGACAAAGTCCTTTGTGACTGTGAGTCGTTTCTGCGTTTTTCATGGAATGACATGAAAATGACGGACGGATTCCTGTCACCGGCTGATTTGAAGCGCCAGCTATTGCCATGTGTCGCCATCGGAAGAAGCCGTAGCTGAATGTGAGCCAAAAGTTCTGAATTAAAATCGTTTTTTTCAGATACCGAACAAAAGGCCTAAAATCGCAAAAAGATGTCCATTTCAGTGAAGTGAACATCCGTGTTGTGTTATTTTTCACTATTGCCTCTCACGAAAGGAATTATCCAACAATCGAAACTTGTTTGCGCCAAGTTTATTCTAACTTGTTGGAACTTTTGGTCATTAATCCAAATAGTTCATTTATCTGAAGTTCCAAACTCGTTCAGATTTGATTTACATTTGTCATCCAGGCAGCTGAAAAACACCCTGTTCCCAAGACCCATTTCCTCGACTGTCATCCTGTTAATATTTCCGTCGCTTTATTCCTCCACTATTGCTCAACATTATACATCTATCAAGACGACTGCCCAAAACGCTTCCGCTTGCCTTGGGGAAAATGCCATTGCTGTTCCAATTCTAAGTGAACAATCCTTTGACATCAACGATAACAACTTGACCAATTTTGCCAATTCATGTTCTGTTGAAAGTTGTGGAACATTTTATTGGTTGCTGTAATGCTCTGCCCACTAAAATAGCACTTTTAGAACCTTTTGAAAGAGTTGCCCATGGTAATTGGAGATGATAAATGCAGATTATGAATGACATATTTGGAGTGCCCTATTTGGGAATATGACTCGTTTTGCGTTTTGCTTGTTCTTCTCAGCTGCCCTTTGTTTAGTTAGAAATCCTACCATTCTTTTGTCTGACAGGATGATGTAAAGCTAGCCGCACTTAACTTTGAGTCGTCTTGTATGGTTGATTCCCGCACGCGACTGAACTGTCGGATGATAGCTTTGCAGGCAGTACTTACGCCGATGAAGCTCATCCCTTGGATGTGTGTGTTAAGCTGGGGACTTGTCTGCCTAGATGAGCTGCTGGATATTCGTTGTGTGCCAACTCCATGGCCAAGTTCAAAAATACCTTCCTTAATGTGGAAGGGTGCCACCATGGCCAGCATTAGCCTTGCTCAGCGACTTCATGCCAGCCCAATAATTATGGTGAATTTTGCTAGTTTAATAATCCTGGTCCAATACATTCACTCATGATACCATTCTTTTACAGACAGTCTTCCTTGTAGTTTGGCATTAAATTAGGTGCTGCCTTTACCAGCCACTTCATCTGAAGGGTTCAATCAAAAGACAGCATATTGCTACTTCACAAACTTATTGGCATGTCAATGTTGGATGGAAAATACAGTGCAAACATACGAAAATTGTTTTTGTATTTTTTAAATATCACGTCATCACCCTCCATCCACGAAAGGTCGACAGAGGTTATGTTTTCACCCCTGTGCTGTCTGTTTGTCTGTCTGTGAGCACGCGACAATCTTCAAAAAGTTTGTGGGATTGCATTTCAGATTGAAATTCGGTGGAACAGGTTGGGCGTATGACCAAGCCAAATTGATTCGATTTTGAGTAAGATCTGGATCCATAATTTTTTTTTAAAGTGTTCTTCACCAATTAAGATTATGGATTCTGGACACCCAGCCAGCATAACAACAAAACCTCTCAAAGGGTGGAGGAAGGAGCCCTTGTAAGCAAACAGCCATCAATATCATGCCCCAACTTGTGTCTGTGGATGTTCTCTTGCAGTTAGGTTACTTTTTTTAGGAGGATGGTGCCAGGATGTTCACTCCAGCCCCCCGTTTAAAACACTTCATTCCGCAAAACCCATAAATGCCCGCAAGAAAACTGAAACCCACCACGTGGGAGTACCTTCTATGCCTGACAGCCCTTGGCAGGGCAGCTCACTGGATGATTGCGGGCAACAAAGCTGAAGGTGCTGTTTGTGTTGGTGGAGCAACTTGGTGCTTGGCTTCAGTTGGTGTCTTCCTTATTATTCAGTTTGGTTGCCTGCCCTGAAGCAGTCTCCTTGGTATTGAGCCCAATCCAGGACGGGTCGCCACTCCGACACAGCGATAGCAGCAAGCTTCACACTCATTTTACCACCTCGCGTAAGATGGCAGGCAGAGTTCAACCCCACCTGGTATTAATTCAAACCGCCAAGTCTGCGCTTATTGAACTCAGGATCTAGCATCCAAGCCGACCACCCATAACAATTAAGCCCAGACTTGATGTTCGACTGGGATACTGGATATTGCAGGAATTTTTGAATTTGTTCAGGCGTTCTGGCCGAAAACCCACTTGCCTCTTCACGAAAGGGGAGGAGTGCGGGTGGGGGGAGAGAGGAGGATGATGGTTTGTGGGCGGGTGCCGTGTAGAGTTGCATGTGAGGCTGATGCTGATAGGGCTGGTAGAGAGGAGTGTATTAAAAATTTTGCATTTGTACATGCCTCACAATTGATGCAACCCCTTTGGGTGAATGTGTTACATTTTGTTTATCTTGAACCATAACCACATGTATTTAAGAGGCACATGATGTACGGTAATTTCGCATGAGCAATTTGTAAAAAGTGAAGTTAGAACTATTAACTTTTCAATCTGAAGGAGAGTGGAGTGAGATTCTGTGTTTTGTCATTGCTGGTCAGGAGGTTCGCTCAGCATTTTTTTGCTGTTGTTTTTTTGCTGCAAGCCTGCCAACTAAGCTCAGAGTTCTGAGCTAAAAGTTAAATTAATTTTTTTCTATCAGTCCAAGTTGTTGTTGTGATGTTTTCATGATGGAGACCTGAGAAAGAAGAAGTGGCAATGCATTTGCTTGAGGAGCGGCCAACAGTCTTTGACTCACCACATGGTCTTTTGGGGTTTTTTCTTTTCAGACTATCGAGAAGTAGCGAGTTCTCAAGGGACAATAGCGATGTACCTGGTGTCATCACCCCTTTACATTTAGGCAAGCTGCTGCGAATGTCTTTCAGCTAGAAGCCAGCCACCATCGAGTCACTCCGATCTTGCCTCGATGGACAACCTTGCTCGAACTCCCATTGACGAAGCCCATTGTTGTCCTTGAGAGACAGGACTCATTGGCAGACTTTGTTCCATTCCATTGGATGTTGCTGGCAGTTTGCGTATAAAACGTCTTGCAAGCCACCGATGTGTTGGGTCTACACTGGGAAAGAGACAAGGAGGCAGGATGACAGGTGGCAACGCATAGCGTTCTTGTGATAAAGGATTGCCGAAGATCCCGAGTCTCAGTTAGCCTGCGTTTTGTGACTGGGGAGTAGTAACTTGCCCTTAAAATCTATCTGTCGGGGCTCTTCCTGGCATATTTGTTCTGTGTTCCTTTCACATTTCTTCTGATTTTCTTTTTTTTTCCCCCATGAAATTCTCTTTATTCATTTAATCTTGCTTTTTTTCTTCTCTTTCATCTGCTTTAATCTCCATCCTTCTTTCTTATCTGTTCTCCCAAGGAGGAAGATAATCTTGCAGAAATTTCTCTGCTAAGGCCTCATTTGGCTGCACCTGGATGCGTTTTGAGGGTTGTGCAGTAGCGGCTGAAACCCAAATCCTATCCAGTTCCTCCTGATGATCCATCTTTGCTCTTTACTTCTTCGGCGTTTCTTCTCGGTCTTTCCGCTTTCATTACCATTAAAATTGCTTACTTTAGAGATTATAGGTTGATACCATATCTTCACTGTAGGCGTGGGTCCTCTGCTGCTCAGGTTTACCATCATAGCATCGGGCATTGGGACAGTGCCCTTAAACCAAATTTAGCTCACCATCTATCGAATGCCGACCACACGATTGCTGATTACCCAAAGATCCAGGCCTGCACACACCCAGATTAACTCGTTTTGGCACGACAGAGGAGCAGCTGGAGGAGCCGGAGCTCAGGAGCACGTGTTGAGTATCTTGTTCACAATGGACGGGTGCCTTGCTCTTGCCCTGCTCATTCTCCTATGCGAGACTTGACTGTGGTGACTGGGGAGAGCAGAGACTGATCAGCCAGCCCTCCTTTATGACGGTAAATTTTCTGCAAGTTTTTGGAGCAAGAGGGGGAGAATGTGGTGGGGATGAAGCGGGAGGGGGATGGAGGAGTTGGGGCGGGGGGGGGGTTATGGTACTTTTCCTTGTTCCAATGTTTCTAATTTAAATTATTGTTTTTTTTTCTGTTAATTATTTATTTATTGATGCAGTATTTGTCCCATTCACTGCAGGAATGATTCCTGATACTTTTGCTTACTGTGGTAGCCTTTGTCATCAGTGGATTCGGTTTGGTATTCGAGAAGCTCAGAGGTCACATTCCACCCCCCCAGCTATCAACAACTGCGGACCAACCCTTCCGAGTGAACATCTCTCTCTTTCTGGAATATGTATGACCTTTTTCATTCAATGGCGGGGGATTCCCCATCTCTGATGGTATATTTAATTTATTACCCTCACCAGAGGAGAGGGTATTGCATTTGGGTCTGTTTGTCTTTTTTTCTTTTTCTTTTTTTTGTATACATTGTTGAGGCTCGTATGAGAGCTAACACACAACACACAGCAAGGGGGCAGGAGACGAGAGGGATGGGAAAGGGAAGGACAAAACAGTGGGGAACAGGGACATTTAGAGATCTGTGGAAGGGAGAGGGATGGGGTGGGGAACACGGGGTATGCAAGATGGACACCACAGGGACTTTCAGGGAGTAATGCAAGGAATTTGAAGGAGGTGGGTTTGGGGTGGATTAACGGGGGTAGAAAATATTGTGGTTTTGGATGGGGGAAGATAAGAGGTGGTGGTGAACAGCTGTTTTGAAGGCCTGGAGGGAAGAATGGAGATTGAAGAGAGTGAGGAGTTTATTCCAAAGGTGGGAAAAGAGGTGGAGTGAAGGTGACAGTGATTCATGACTTTGGTAGTTTTACCAGAAGGGGTTGTTGGTGGACCTTGAGCGCCCTGCGGAAATATGGTGGGGACATATCGCAGACAGAGCAGGGGGCGGGGAGGGGGGTGTGATTGGAGAGGAGAACGGTTGAAGACAGAAAGACCAAACCTGCCTGCGGTGAGAGAGAGAGGCCAAAGACCAGCATCATTGTGGGAGATACCGAACCTAAATGCCTTGGTTTCCACAGCGTGAAGCCGAGAAAGGTGGAGGCAGGAGCACCAGCCCAGAGGGAGAGCAGTACTCCATCAGGCTGGTGGACAAAAGCTTTGTATGTGGTCAGAGCTCAGGTGGGCCGAGGAAGGACTTTCACGACGGAGGATTCCAGCTGGCAACTGGCTTTGGAGGCCAGGTTGGAAATGTGGCTTTCCCAAGAAAGATCATGGCACATAGTGAGACCCAGAAGCTTGAATGAAAGGACTTCTTCAAGGGGATTGTGAGAAAGTAGATGGGGGGGGGGTTCTAAACGGTCCTTTTGGGAGACAGAGTGGAGTGTGAGATTTGTCGGGATTTTCAGACGTGTTCCACGTGTTGGACCAGTTTGTGACTTCATCCAGATCTGCAGAGGTGAAGAGAGCTGCTCTCTGCCGCTGAGGGATGACGATGGTACGGCAGAGGGTGGAGTCATCAGCAAAGAGATAAAGAGGATTTTCCAGAGTGCGAGAGAATTG
>CM068967.1:20831879-20860944 GCA_035128595.1 Eptatretus atami | reverse complement strand
TGGCTTGTTCAGGTGTGTTTTGGCAAACTCCAGTCAGGCTTTCTAATGTCTCTGTTTGATATTTTGATATTGTCCAGGCCATTTTAGGATTTGTGTGTGGAATAAGCTAAGATTTAATAATTTTTTTCAGCTTTTTTTGTTTTGATCCACTGCAAACCAAAGAAATACATATGTGGAGAGCAAAATATTTTTTCCATTTCAACAATTTTCTGGAAGAAATGGTGTGTTATTTAAAAAAAATGCAAGGGTACCAATATTTTTGGCCACGATGGTATGCACTCCACCGAATGCCGTTCTGGTTACCTCCACCCACCACCGAAGGTGGATAGAGGTTATGTTTTCACCCTATCTGTTTGGTTGTTTGATTGTCTGTTTGTCTGACTGTGAAGTGTGAACAGGATATCTCAAAAAGTTGTGGACGGATTTGAACGAAATTTAATAGAATGGGTGGGTCTGTGACGAGGACAAAGTGATTAGATTTTGGTGAAGATCTGGATACTGATATGGAAACTAGAACTTTTATGTGACTTCACCATTGAATCATTGGGCTAAAAATGATATATAACACTATATCTCAAAAAGTTATTGACTGATTCGGACTAAACTTTGTGGACAGGTTGGGTCAATGACGAGACCAAATCTGTTCTATTTTGGTGAAGATCCAATCTGCATCTAGACACGAGAATTTTTTGGTTTTTCAAGTGATTCTTCACCATTGAGAGATTGGACCAAGAACGATATATAGCACGATATCTCAAAAAGTTGGAGACAGATTCGGACGAAAATTGGTGGATGAGTTGGGTGTATGACAAGAACAAGCCAATTCGATTTTGGTTCAAGTCTGGATCCAGATCTGGACCATCGGTGAGATACAAAACGTAAACTGTTCAGCCTGACGGAGATATGCGCTCTACCGAGTGCCATTCCAGTTCATTACTATTAAACTGTTTATAGTCTTTGTTCTTGCTTGCGCCATTCTTGTTTGGCAGTTCCCTTGAATATTTTTGAATTTTACACTAGTTCTGATTCCTCTTCTGCCTCTCAACTAAACATTCTGGTTTGTGGTTCTTTTAAATTTCGAGTGACTTGACACTGGTAAATCGTTCATTCTCTCCAAAATGATTGCACCGAAACTTTGCTCTCACCTGATGATCCCATTACTTTTGGACTTGATGCTCTATAATGGGAGTCACATTTATCCATCAAGAACCTGAGATCGTAATGTTGTGGTGGAGGGATTGGCATGTGCCTCTGATTTTCGTCTCAGATAATTTTATATTGTTTTGGGACTATCATATCCTCATTGACGATTTGTTCAATTCTCAAAGATCATCGCTTCTTTCACTTTTATTCTATATTTTGAATTCCAGGCAACATCTCATTCCACACATTCTCCAAGACCCACTTGACCTTTGTCTATTAACATTGTCCCACCATGACTGGAATTTTGTCTTGAACTGATTGATTGCATTCTTTTTTTCTTATCTCTATTGCATTCCTTTATTCATTTATTTATTTATTTATTCCCAACAAAGTAAAAACAAACATAACTTATCGCAAACTAAAATATCTATTTCAGACTAAATTATTTTCATTTTTATTTCTTCTTTTTCAAATCTTCTTAATGATCTTGGGGCTGTTTGGTGCAACTGTACATGTCAACACTCCCAATTGCTCGACTGATTCACTCTATGAGTTGCTCAAATTCGGACGATTCATTCCACATCCCCCATGGTTTGCTCCTTACCTACAGAAGTTGAAACTTAGCTGTCTGGAACAGTTTCATAAAGCATGTGCAAGTTCTGATTTTATTGCAGACTAGCAAATACAACCCGCCGCTTCCCCGACAGGTCACTAAAGTGGGGTGGGGTGGGGGGGGGGGAGAGAGAGAGAGAGAGACAGATAAATATGGCAGTTGAGAGGGAGAGGGAGAGAGGATGAAGAGATCGGAGTGAGGGGTGAGGTGGGGAGAGCGACACTTCACCAAACTTTGCTACTCACTGCGGGAGAGACACGCACACACATTGCCTTTTATTAGTATAGATAAAACCTTTCATTATTCCTTTCAACAATTTTTAGTAACAGTGAAAACTACACCATGGATTATTGATTGAAGCAAACTTTTAGTTTTTTTAATGTTTTTTTTTTCTTTTTTCTTCGGCACAACATCGAGGCTCATAGAAGTGTGTTAAGGGAGGGTTAGAAGGCAAAAAACTCATTGTGGAGCCACAGTTGGACACAATGAACAAGGGAACTAATATATATATATATATATTATAATATATAATATATATATATATATATATATATTCACTGGAAAACAAGAAAATAATACCAAAAGAAAAATCCAGTAACCTGCAACAAAGTGGGTTGGATTAGTTAGGTAGGGTTAATGGGAGTATAAAATATTGTGGTGGTAGATGAAATTAAATAATTTGTATTGCACCCACTGCTTCAAGGCCTGGAGGGAAGAGTGGTTGAACAACTGAAGGAGGCAGTTCCACAAGTAGGAGAAAAGAGGATCAAGAGTTGAGGTGTGCCATAAGCCTATATTTGCAGATTCAACCAGGAGGGGATGGATACTGGAAGAATGTGTGCATCTTGTAGTTGCTGGGGAGGGTAGGAAGGCTGAGAAAGCAGAGGGAGTGGAGGTGGTTTAAAAAAAAAAAAAAACCCGGAGCCACTGACATGCCTGTGATGTGAGAGCAATTGGCCTTGTGCTTCAGCCTTGAATATTGAGAGTTTAACATTCCACAGAATTCTGGAGAGACAGATGGGAAACTGGGGTGCCAGCCTATAGCGGAGAGCAGTACTCCATTGAGCCACAGACAAAGTCCTTTGTCGACTGTGAGTCGTTCTGGTTTTTCATGGAATGACTGAATGACGGAGGATTCCCTGTCACCGGCTGATTTTGAAGGCCAGCTTTGCCATGTGGTCGCATCGGAAGAAGCCGTAGCTGAATGTGAGGCCAAAAGTTCTGAATTATAAATCGTTTTTTTCGATACCGAACAAAGGCCTAAATCGCAAAAAGATGTCCATTTCATTGAAGTGAACATCCGTGTTGTGTTATTTTTCACTATTGCCTCTCATGACAGAATTATCAACAATCGAAACTTGTTGGCCAAGTTATTCTAACTTGTTGGATACTTTGGTCATTAATCCAAATAGTTCATTTATCTGAGTTCCAACTCGTTCAGATTTGATTACATTTGTCATCCAGGCAGCCTGAAAAACACCCTGTTCCCAAGACCCAATTCCCTCGACTGTCATCCTGTTAATATCCGTCGTTATTCCTCCTATTGCTCACATTATACATCTATCAAGAGCGACTGCAAAACGTTCCGCTTGCCTTGGGGAAAATGCCATTGCTGTTCCAATTCTAAGTGAACAATCCTTTGACATCAACGATAACAACTTGACCAATTTTGCAATCATTTCTGTTGAAAGTTGTGGAACATTTTATTGGTTGTGAATGCTTCCTGCACTAAATAGACTTTTAGAACTTTTGAAAGGTGCCATGGTATGGAGATGATAAATGCAGATTATGAATGACATACTTTGGAGTGCTATTGGGGAATAGTGACCGTTTTGGTTTTGCTTGTCTTCTCAGCTGCCTTTGTTTAGTAGATCCTACCATTCTTTGTGTGACAGGATGATGTAAAGCTAGCGCACTTAACTTTGAGTCGTCTTGTATGGTTTGATTCCCGACGCGACTGAACTGTCGGATTGATGCTTTGCAGGCAGGACGTTACGCCGATGAATGCCTCATCCCTTGGATGTGTGTGTTAAGCTGGGGACTTGTCTGCTAGCATGAGCTGTGGATATTCGTTGTGTGCCAACTCCATGGCCAAGTTCAAAAATCCCTTCCTTAATGTGGAAGGGTGCACCATGGGCAGCATAGCCTTGCCTCAGCACTCATGCAGCCAATAATATGGTGAATTTGTAGTTTAATCCTGGTCCAATACATTCACTCATGATACCATTCTTTTACAGACAGTCTTCCTTGTAGTTTTGGCATAAATTAGGTGTGCCTACCAGCCACTTCACTGAAGGGTTCAATCAAAAGACAGCATATTGTACTTCACAAACTTATTGCATGTCAATGTGGATGGAAAATACAGTGAAACATACGAAAAATTGTTTTTGTATTTTTTTAATATCACGTCATCACCTCCTCCACCGAAGGTCGACAGAGGTTATGTTTTCACCCCTGTCTGTCTGTTTGTCTGTCTGTGAGCAGGACATCTCAAAAAGTTGTGGATTGATTCAGATGAAATTCGGTGGACAGGTTGGGTGTATGACCAAGCCAAATTGATTCGATTTTGGTGAAGATCTGGATCCATGAATTTTTTTTTAAGTGTTTCTTCACCAATGAAGATTATGGATCTGGACACCCAGCAGCATTAACAACAAAACCTCTCAAAGGGTGGAGGAAGGAGCTCCTTGTAAGCAAACAGCCATTCATATATCATGCCCAACTGTGTCTGTGGATGTTCTCTTGCAGTTAGGTTACTTTTTTTAGGAGGATGGTGGCAGGATTTGCACTCCAGCCCCCGTAAAACACTTCATTCCGCAAAACCCATAAATGCGAAGAAAACTGAAAACCCACCACGTGGGAGTACCTTCTATGCTGCAGCCCTTGGCAGGGCAGCTCACTGGATGATTGGGGCAAAGCTGAAGGTGCTGTTTGTGTTGGTGTAGCAACTTGGTGCTTGGTTCAGTTGGTGTCTTCCTTATATTCAGTTGGTGCTGCTGAAGCAGTCTCCTTGGCTATTGAGCCCAATCCAGGACGGGTCGCCACTCCGACACAGGATAGCAGCAAGCTCACACTCATTTTACCGACCTCGGAAGGATGGCAGGCAGAGTCAACCCCACCTGGTATTAATTCAACCGCCAAGTGGTATTTGAACTCAGGATCCTAGGATCCCAAGCCGACCACCCTAACCATTAAGCCCAGACTTGATGTTCGACTGGATCTGGATATTGCAGGAATTTTGAATTTGTTCAGGGTTCTGGCGAAAACCCACTTGCTCTTCACGAAAGGGGGAGGGAGTGGGGTGGGGGGGAGAGGGAGGATGATGGTTTGGTGGGGGGGCGGTAGAGGTTGGCATGTGAGGCTGATGCTGATAGGGCTGGTAGAGAGGAGTGTATTAAAAATTTTGCATTTGTACATGTCACAAATTGATGACCCCTTTGGGTGAATGTGTTACATTTTGTTTATCTTGAACCATAACCACATGTATTTAAGAGGGCACATGATGTAGGTAATTCGCATGAGCAATTTGTAAAAGTGAAGTTGTAGAACATTAACTTTTCAATCTGAAGAGAGTGGAGTGAGATCTGTGTTTGTCATGCTGGTCAGAGGTTGGCTCAGCATTTTTTTGCTGTTGTTTTTTTTGTGCAAGCCTGCCAACTAGCTCAGAGTTTCTGAGCTAAAAGTTAAATTAATTTTTCTATCAGTCCAAGTTGTGTTGTGATGTTTTCATGATGGAGACCTTGAGAAAGAAGAAGTGGCAATGCATTTGCTTGAGGAGGGCCAACAGTCTTTGACTCACCACATGGTTTTTGGGGGTTTTTTTCTTTCAGACTATCGAGGAAGTAGGAGTTCTCAAGGACAATAGCGAAGTACCTGGGTGTCATCACCCTTTACATTTGGCAAGCTGCTGCGAATGTCTTCAGCTAGAAAGCAGCACCATCGAGTCACTCCGATCTGCCTCGATGGACAACCTTGTCGAACTCCCATTGGACGAAGCCCATTGTTGTCCTGAGAGACAGGACTCATTGGAGACTTTGGTTTCCATTCCATTGGATGTTGTGGCAGGTGGTAAAACGTCTTGCAAGCCACCGAATGTGTTGGTCTACACTGGGAAAGAGACCAAGGAGGCAGATGACAGGTGGGCAACAGCATTAGGTTCTTGTGATGAAAGATTGCCGAAGATCCCGAGTCTCAGTTAGCCTGCGTTTGAGACTGGGGAGTAACTGCTTAAATCTATCTGTCGGGGCTCTTCCTGGCATATTTGTTCTGTGTTCCTTTCACATTTCTTTCTGATTTTCTTTTTTTTCCCCCATAATTCTCTTTATTCATTTTAATTCTTGCTTTTTTTTTCTTCTCTTTCATCGCTTTTAATCTCCATTCCTCTCTTTCATTATCTGTCTCCAAGGAGAAGATAATTCTTGCAGAAATTTCTCTGTAAGGCTCATTTGGCTGCACCTGGATGGGTTTGAGGGTTGTGCAGTAGCGGCTGAAACCCAAATCCTATCCAGGTTCCTCCTGATGATTCCATCTTTGCTCTTTACTTCTTCGGGTTTCTTCTCGGTCTTCCGTTTCATTACCATTAAAATTGGCTTACTTTAGAGATTATAGGTGATACCATATCTTCACTGTAGGGTGGGTCCTGTGCTCAGGTTTACCATCATAGCTCGGGCATTGGGACAGTGCCTTAAACCAAATAGCTACACCATCTATCGAATGCGACACACGATGCTTACCAAAGATCCATGGCCTGCACACACCCAATTACTCGTTTTGGCATCGACAGAGCAGCTGGAGGAGCCGGAGCTCAGGGAGCACGTGTTTGAGTATCTTGTTCACAATGGACGGGTGCTTGCTCTCTGCTGCTCATTCTCCTATGGAGACTTGACTGTGGTGACTGGGAGAGCAGAGACTGATCAGCAGCCCTCCTTTATTGAGGTAAATTTCTGCAAGTTTTTGGAGCAAGAGGGGAGATGTGGTGGGGATGAAGGGGGAGGGGGAGGAGGAGTGGGGGGGGGGGGTATGGTACTTTCCTTGTTTCCAATGTTTCTAATTTAAAATATTGTTTTTTTTTTCTGTTAATTATTTATTTATGATGCAGTATTTGTCCCATCACTGAGGAATGATTCCGATACTTTGTACTGTGTATGCCTTTGTCATCAGTGGATTCGGTTTGGTATTCGAGGAAGCTCAGAGGTCACATTCACAGCATCAACAACTGGGACAACCTTCCGAGTGAACACCATTGGAGATTCTGGCACCCACGATGCTGAGGTCTGGGCTCGGCTGGCCGGCCCGGAACAAGAGGCTGTCATTGTGTACCAGACTTTGGCAACTGGTGGGGCAGTCGTCTCCAGCGAGGTGAGTGTCTGCTCTTTTGAAGTCTTCGCAATTTAGACTATGTCTGTCTTCAACTGAGATGACTGCATCCAGATTGACTTCAGGCATAGTTGTTTTGTTTGCTGTCTCTCTACTTTATACGTCTGCAGAAATGTATTGATGCTCTCATCAATCCAGGCACACCATTCTTAGTTCTGCAAGGGTTCAAACCATGGAACCATCTGCAAGTGTACCATTTCCCTTTATTTCCCAACCTCACTGAATGTGTTCTGTTTGCAGGTTGACCTTGTTGGTTTTCACAAGGTTGCGATACATAGCTCTGACAACCATTCTGTGAAATCCTGCAACAGTGTCCTTTCTGAAATCTTGACGACTTTGGAGCTAAGTTGTGGTGGAAGCGAAACCCCTGACCATACACCTGTTTTTCTCTACTCCATCAACCAGGTGACAATGGAGAAATATTTTAACATATATCCTTGTGATTTTTGGCAAGGTGAAAATCTGAATATCTCATTTGAAGGGTTACTTTGCCCCATGATTTTTTAAAGGGGCAAACCAAAAAATAAGTACTGTACCACTACAGCCAGGGGGTGGCGCTATTGCGTCGTATAGAAACGGATGAACCTCAGGTCTCAAGTCTGAGAGAGGCCTCACATCAGTTTGTACTTGTATTCTGCTCTGAAGAATCTCGTTTGGTTGTCAATAAATGATTTATCAATAAATAAAAGGGGCCAAAAATAGACCCTGTAATCAATAAAGTACATTTGTCATTAAAGGGAGACGACAGGTCATGTCATATTTTTCGGTTGACTTGCTTGTTTTGTGATTATGGACAATTTGTCTCTTGTTTGCACTTTTTTAATTCCCATGTCTGCTATTTAATTAACCACAAAATAGTACTTTAATTTGTTGGTGTTTTCTTGAATTTCACTTTTTTAGAACTTCCATTTGGTTGTGATACATGAAAGAAAGATATCGCCATGGCATGAAAATTATTCCTCCTCCTCCTCCTTCTCCTCCTCCTCCTCAAACTTTTGCATTGATATACTGGTCTTATAATGGGAAGAACAATCTTCAGACATAGACATTCATAAATATACATGGAACTCACCAGACAGTACATCAAAGAACCAGATAAACCAAATTGCAATTAACAGGATGTGAACATCTTTACTTCATGATTTTAAAGTAAGAAGAGGTGCTGATGTTGGAAGCAATCATAATTTGTTTCAAAATTTAAGTTGCGCTTGAAGAAGCACATTAAGAATTGAGAAAGAAAACGTTTGTCAGCAAAAATATTTGAGGGAATTGAAGTGAGATCAGAAGTCGATCTGAAGCTCCCAAGTAGGTTTTTAAAATTACTATTACTCTTATTATTTTTGGATCCAGTGCCGAGGCTCATGGAGGAGCTAGAACAAAGGATGGAATGGAGTGCAAAGGCGAGAGAGAGACAGACAGACAGAGACAGACAACAACAGTGCAGTTGATCAGCAAAAGAGAGGGAGACAATTTTCGGGATAAGCGGTGTTGGCAGGAAAGAGCAAGGGGAAGACACGGGGTGAACAAGATGGATACAGCTACATACTCTCAGTCACAGAACTTAAAGGAAATACTGGAAACCTGGAAGGAGGTGAGCTTGGAGAGGATTGAGTGACTGAAAGTTTGAGTGACTGTACTTCCTCAAAAGCATTGTTAACAAAGTAGAGGAAGGGGTTCACCAGATGGTCTTTTCGGAGAGACAGAGTGAGTGTGAGAGATTTGTCAGGGTTTAAAGACACTTGAAGTGTTGGACCAGCTCATGATTCAATCAAGGTCTGCAGAGGGAAGAGGCTGCTGCCTGCTTACCTCAAGGATGAGGAATGTCACAGCACAGGGTGGAGTCATCAGTAAAGGAATGGAGGATTTTTCTAGTCAGAGAGATTGTTGATGAAGATTAGAATAGGACCAGAACACCTCAAGGAGGTGTTCTGGATGGGGCCTTGACAGGCCTTCACTGCGAGATGAGATGAGAGGATACCATTGAGAGCCACACATTGGTACGAGAGTCGAAGTCCGTGAGCCATGTGTAGATGGCCTTGGATACCATAGACAGAAAGTTTGGAGAGTAAGGTAAGATGCCAGACTGTATCCAGAGGGACAGCCCTAATCTCATGTCTGGCATTGAGGGCTGTCATCCATTGTTGGGAGAGTATAAGCAGCATGTACAAGGTAGAGTGACCTGGGGTGAATTTATATCGGTGATCTGAGATGAGGTTGCTGGAGAAAAGGAAGGATTTCATGTCAACTGTGATTATGGATTCCATGACCTTGCTGATGATACTGGAAGTAAGCTCATAGGTCTGTCGTTAAGGGATCAGTTTTTTCACAATGTTTAAGTAATGCTGTGATGTTGACTGACTTGCAAGGTTTCAAGCACTAGATGAGATTCAGGAAGTGAATATGGATTTTGAAGGATGTTGGTGGGAATTTCTAGGTATTTCGTGTAAAAACAGTTGAGGAATTCCTGGGATTTGAGATAAAGAAGAATAAGGAATAGATTTCAAAGGAGTTTTGGGGGAAGATTGATGAAAGGAATGAAATACAGAAAATATATTCTTCAACAAATGAAGAAATATTGAAGAGGTTTTGTGATGAATTCCAAAAAAATAGGGTGAAGAAGTGAAACAAAACGTGAGAAAAGAAATTTGCTGAAGAAGCTGAAACCATGGAAAGAAAAGGAGACACAATAACTCTCCTTCAAACAACAAAAACTGAGTGGACAAAAATTTCACCAGTAAAGGTAAAGATGTCAAGACTTTGACAACAATAGAAGAACGATTGCAAAGATAGGCTTCGGAGAATTATTGAATTTGAGAAGAGCCACATAATCCACTACATATAATATAACATAAAATAAAATAGGGAATTGGCTGAAAGGTTGGATTTCTAAGATTCCAAAGAAGGGCGATTATGTCAGATTGTACCAACTGGCGAGATACTTCCTATTACTCCGTTAGCGACAGTATCCAAGATCTTTGCTAAATGCATTTTAGAAAGAATTTGTCGTCTGATCTTCTGAGGAGAGAACATGTAAGTTTTCTTAATGGGGGATCTTGTAAAGACAAAATCTTTGTTTTATGGACATTCGTAGAACGGAGTTGAATTTTAGAAACTGCTATACGTTGACTTTGAGAAAGCCTTTTACAGCATTCATAGGGATAGTCTGTGGAAAATTCTAAAAATAAATGGTATCCTTGAGAAAATCCTATCTTTGACTGAAGTTCTCTGTTGGGTTTAAATGTGGCACGTGTGAGGAAGGAAGGAAAAAAAACAATTGCCATGTTTTAAAATTTCAACTGGAGTAAGTCAGGGTGTTTATCGTCTGCAACCCTGCTTCTAATTGTAATTTATTGGGTCATGAGATGGAACAGACAAGGGAGCAAAGCAGGTGTTAAATGGTCTGAAACATTTTTGGAAAGCCTTGACTCTGCAGACGATTTGGCTCTGACATCCAAAACATTTGAATATTTTATTAAAGAATAAACTTTAAAAAAGAATAAACAAAACCAAAACGAGCTTGTATGGAAGCACAAAATACAAAGCTTTGAAATGCATGGTGAAGAAATTCATTATGTGAAGGAGTTTGGTTTTTTTTGGGGGGAGCTTTGTAGACCAAAAGAGAGGAACAGAGATGTGACAAACCACATAATAAAAGCAAAGCGATCTTTTTTTTTTTCTTTCTTTTCTTTTTTTCTAAACTTTATGCAGTTTGGAAATGATCTAATATCAAAATGGAGAGGAAATGGAAGTTGTTTAATTGAACCATCAAGTCTGCTTTTCTATGGTGCAGAATGTTTGAAGATGACACTCAGTTGTAGTAGGACAAGGAAATTGAAAAGAAACGAGGGTTTTTCAGAAGAACTGTCTACGGAAGATTCTGAAGGTTCTTTTTCGGTCAATATAACTTCGAACGAGGAATCCAAGAATAGAACTGGTCAGAAAAACATTTTAGAGGAGATATTGCAAAGAAAGTGGAGGTGGATCACCCATGTCTTGAGGAAATTTGACAAGGGGAAGCCATATTTTGGAAAACAAAAGGAAAGACGGAAAGTTGGACAAACAAATATTACTTGAGAACGGAGTAAGATTTGAAATAATTTAGTGGCATGATCATCGAAGAAGCAGCAAAGTTAACAAGAAACAAAGATCGGTGGAGGGATTTGGTAATGGCCATATGCCTTCTTGGACACTCGGTAATTAAGTTAATAATTTTATCATCACATTGTTTGGTTCCACACTCGAGCACTGTTGTTAACTCAGTCACCAACGTTGGATGGAGGGTATATTTTCACCTCTGTCTTTGTTTGTTTATTTTATTTGTGAGCATGATATCTCAAAAAGTTGTGTACAGATTCGGACGAACTTTGGTGGACAGGTTGGGTGTGTGACAAGGACTGGTTGATTAGATTTTTGTGAAGATCTGGATCTGACAATTTTTTAAATGATTCTTAATTTAAATAAAATAAAACTTCAGCCTGGCAGAGGGTTATGCACTCTACTGAGTGCTGTTCTCGTTTGTTTGTTTGTGTCCTTCCTCATAAACCAAACATTGTCGACACACCAGTTTCCTGCCTCACTTTTGTTTGAGGTGTTTGTTTCTTCTCCAGCATCTTGGGATTATGGAGGAGTTTCCACGTATGACAAGGAAACGAGCGGACATCTGTGAATTCTCACATGATATGGAGCAACATTTGATTGAAATAAAATATAAAACACCAATGGACAAATTGTCACAATGTTTGGAATTTGAACAGAGGTTTGCGTTATCATTGATGGGAACGACAAATGAGTTGATTTGCCTTGAAAAGATGATGCGACTTGGATATTTATTTATCATTTTATTTTATTTAAATAACATTAAAATATTGGTGCTTATTCGATCACTAAGAAGCTTGCACCTTGCTTATGAATCCATTTGATCTTTGGACAATCAATGGGTATACAGGTGTACCTGAAATCGTGTTTAAACTTCAATAGTTTTTTGTCACGTGTTTTGTCCGAAGGTTGATAGCTGTCAGTAGATCTCGGAAAGCTGAGCCCTTTGGTATGCACTTGCAGTCACTTGTCCTCGGTGTCTTTCGACAGATAAGGCCACAACAAAATCTCTCTTTCTTCCTGTTCATCTCCAACTCTTCCATTTCTTTCACTTCCATCCAATTGAAAGTGATTAGTTCTGCTTGCAAAGTCTTCCTACAAGTTTCTCTTGATCGTCCTCTATTTTCCCTCTTGGTGTCCAGAAGATAATCGCTTATTTTATCAAATTGTCTCCATCTTTCCTCATTGCATTCCGAACCTCCTCCGTCTTCTTTCTTTAATTCTTCATTTGATATATATATATATATATATATATATGTTTCTTCTTTCGGCTGCTCCCATTAGGGGTTGCCACAGCGGATCATCCGTTATGATACGCATACTGATTTGGCACAGGTTTTACGCCGGATGCCCTTCCTGAGCAACCCTGGTCGCCTCTTACGACACAGGGAATAAGGATTGGTTTCGCCATGATTCCGGGCTGCCCTACACCCTCTATAGCGCGGCCCAGCGCAGAGCACCCATCCTCAAGCGATCCTCCAACCCAAGCCTCCGAGTAGCCAGATTACAGGCGGACGCCACTACGCCCGGTATATATATATATATATATATATATATACATATATAATATATATATACATATATATTGTTGCGAATTCGCGCCCGCCGGCGTGCGAACGGCCACGTAACTCGAATCGCGGCACGTCGCCCACCGGACGGACAATTCAGTCGTGACCCTCTCGGAACACGCGGGAGCTAGTCACGGTGGGGGTTTAACCTCACACGATCGTGCCAATGTGCACCCGCGCAGGATAGGGTTGCTCGCCCAAATTCGATCTACCTAAGTACCTGCGCGAATGTCGACCGGGCGATCGTACCACGCCACAAGGCCGACTCCGGACACGAACCGCTTAAGCGGTCCGTTCCGTGCTACAGTGATAACCGAGCGGTGTTATCGTTGCCTCGACTGTCCGATTAATTACCGGGCGTATTAAACCCACTACGAACCCCTTACGTGAAGCAGGATGGAGAGTCAAACAGAGAAAAGACGAAGCGAAACGGCACAGTTCAACAAGCAAGTATTTTATTCATAGCCACAGACACAAAACACGTGTATACAGCCATACAATAATCAAAATGCACATATAACAGCCAAAACAAAAGTAACAATGCAGAGCTACAACCGAATACGCGTACACACCACAACACTTAAACAGTTCTACTTTACAAGACACGGCCACAAGATCCATACAAAAACCCGAAAAGAAAATGGTGACTTCCCTTTGGGCCGTCGAGTCCCTCTCCCACGTCCGTCGGCGTGGTCGCGCTGGCCGCGACTCCGTGCCCTGCGTGGTAGGGAGTCCTCTCCGGCGTTCCTCGCGCGGCACGTGTGGCCGCTCGACGCACGGACGGGGTTTCCGGCGCTATCTCAGCGCGGATAGAAGGGGGGGGGGAACGTTGTTGCTCGGGTCGTGGTGTGGGGAATGGCAGACGCTCCGTCCCGCAGCGGGGTCTCGGGACCGCACCACAGAAGACCAGGCCAGCGGCACCACGAAGAGGAGACGAGAGAGCAAAGTGAGCCGGAAGAGAGAGAGAGGACGAAGAGAGCAAGAGGAAGCAGCCCCGCCCGTGTCCGACTTTATAGCCCGGGGCTCCGCCCTTCACTCCGCCCCGTTTTCGGCTCCACCCTCCTTCGAGAGTGTCTCGAAGAGGGGCGTTCCCTCACCCCGACCGCCTCACCTGGTCATCCACCAATCGGCGGCGAGCTGCCCTCCCCCTTCCTTCACACCAAGCGCGGGGAAAAATGGCGGGAAAAACAGGCGGGAAAACCCGCGCGTCCTCGCAGCTCCTTCCTTGGCGCCCTTGTTTGCCGTTCGGAAGCGGAGTAGTGGGAAGATGTGGTAGCGTAGATGGTCGGTGGCGTGGTTGTTGAGTTGTGTTTGGGTGGCGTGGTTGTTGAGATGCTGTTTGTTTGAAATAAAGATAGAGAAGAAAAAACACTAACTCAAAGCGTCGCAGCCGGATGGATCACATAAATTCCCTCTATACAACGGGTTTGGGCTAACTACACATGCACCTATCGAGATATCTCACCTGCGGGCCCTTTATGGTGTAATGCGAATTTCCACAGCCGTAACAATATGTATATATATATATATATATATATATATATATATATATATATATATAGTATATATATATATATATACACACACACACGAGGTCTGTCTAAAAAGTAACAGGACTGATTTCACAGAAATTTTATTCCAAAAAATATATTGAAATCACAGCTTGTCCCCTTCAAAATAGTTTCCCTCCAGTCTCACACACTTGTCCCACGCTTCGATGCACCCTGGAAGGCTTCTTCTGGAATCCTCTGGAGCTCCGTCGTCACAGCCCTTTTGATGGCCTCCACATCAGGAAATCGGGTCCCTTGATCACCCCTTTGCTTGGGAATAGGAAAAAAAATCACAAGGGGCCAAGTCTGGCGACTATGGGGGTTGCTCCAGAGTTAGCACGTTCCTCTCCGCCAGAAACTGTCGGATGCTCAGGGCACTGTGAGCAGGGGTGTTGTCATGGTGGAGCATCCAGGCGTTGTTCTCCCACAGATCCCTCCTCTTGCCCTGACTGATCTCATGAGGCGCTGGAGGATCTCCTTGTACACTATTTGTTCACTGTTTGACCCTGGGGTAGAAACTCGAAGTGTACGATGCCCTTGATGTCAAAAAACGTGATGAGCATCACCTTGACCTTCGACTTCGACATCCTTGCTTTCTTTGGTCTTGGTGATGCTGGACTTTTCCACTGATGACTCTGCCATTTGGTCTCGGGATCGTATTCGAATATCCATTATTCATCCTAGTAATGACTCTCCCGAGCAGGTCTGGATCGTCCTCGAGGCGCTCGATAATGTGTAACAGACAGTGACTCTTTGCTGTTTCTGGTCTCGGACAACAGCTTGGGGACCATCTTTGCGCACACCTTGTGCATTTCGAGATTTTCAGTGATGATGCTCAGACAGTGTCCTTGTTAATCTGCACTGTGAGTCGATGATCTGCGTGCACCATCTGCTTCACACGCTCGATGTGTTCCGCCGTTCTGCTTGTTGACGGTCTTCCAGACAGTGGATCGTCTTCAACCTCCTCCCCTTCCTCTTTGAACCTCTTGTGCCATTCAAATGCACGTGTACATGACATTGTTTCTTCCCCTAGACTTGCTGCAGCATTGCGAAGGATTCGGAAGGTGTTTTGCCAAGCTTGGCAAGAAACTTCAGATTGGCTCTCTGCTCACGACTCATAGCGCGACGACTCAAGACTAGACAACGTGTAAAGCATGATCAGTAAAAAATCACACAATGAGCGCAGTCAACCATCACCAATCATATATATTGCTGGAATGTTGTGAAAGACTGTGACGCAACCAGTTCATTCAAGTTATGTAAGTGGAACACACAGCAGGCTCAGTCACGTTACTTTTTAGACAGACCTCGTGTGTGTGTGTGTGTGTATACATATACATATACAAATTATACATATACATATAATCTTGTCTTTGCTTCTTCAATTGAGATTCTTTCTCACCAGAAAACCTTTATATTGTGCTCAAACGTCTCAGAAATCCTTTACGTTTTTTGCCCTCTATTGTTTTTGGTTGTCTTCCAGCACTCTGTTGCAAACAAAACGACTACCTTTATGTTGGAATTGAATAGTCTCATTTTAGTTGCTGACGATGTGGTTTTTATTGTCCATACTTTGTTTAGACCAATTAATGCTTTTCTTGTTTTATTTTCTTGATACAGGTCTCCATATATTTCTTGGTTCTTCCATTTGTTATTGTTCCTAAATACAAAAATGCTTCTCCATCTTCAGTCCTATTTCAGTTGAAAATCAGATATTCTTGAGTTTCATTGTTGGATATCATGTCTAGTTTTGGAGACATTAATCTTCAAGCCTACTTTTCTTGCTTTTCTTCCAAGACGTTTTTTCTTTTCTTGAATCTCTCCAAATGTATTTGAAATGAACGCTAAATTGTCGGCATAGTTCAACTCCGTAGTGTCTAAAACTTTATTGACCATCTTTTTTTCATTTTCTGTTTCCTTTCCTTTGGTTGTCTTTAACATAAGCCAGTCTATTACTATTAGAACAAGGAAATGATACTCTAGGTCCCCTTCCATTTGGGTGGTATGAGGAATAGATCTGTGTAATATGAAAGCTAAATGTTGAACGGCTTTCGAAATATCGCGTACACAAGCAAAGATGCCAAGATACCGAGATACCAAGTTGGATGCCATGACAACAAAATTCAGCGAATCACATCCTTGATCGAATCATTTTGAGATAATGTCATGAGGAATAGATGTCTGCAACGTGAAAGCTAAATGTTCAACAGTTTTTGAAATATCGCATACGCAAAAGCACATGGACAGATGATCGGTCAGACGGAGTTCATTTTAATGTCCGTCTCTGACCTTGTCGGAGGGGTAGGGGACAAAATAAGTTGGCAAGAGCAGGCATCGTTGCTTCACACGTGTCTGCACTGAAAACTGTGGTGACAGTTTACTATCATGAATTATGCTGCTGGTGAAAGCGTCATTCAAGATTTTAATCATTTTGATTATCTTTTCAGGTAATTCATAAATCTCCAGCAGTTTCTACAGTGACTTTCTATGAACACTATCCAAAGCTTTTTGAAGTCGACAAAAGCAACATACAACGGCTTTTGCCATTCTACCGACTGTTCTATGGACAAAAATCTGATCGCTGTAAGATTTTTTCCCTTTCTAAAACCCGCCTGTTATCTTAAGATCTTGTGGATTACTCTTTCTATCCTATCGAAAATGCACCTCATGAAAACTTTTGATTTTGATGAAGGTGAGGTTATTCTCCTCCAATTCCTGCGCTCCGCCAAGTTCACTTCTTTTGGAATCTTTATAATAATCCCTTTGAGCCAATCTTCCGGTACTTCTTTCATCCCAGATTTTTTTTTTTGATTTTTTTTAACACATTGACTGCCGAATCTTATGCTATACACCACTCCAATTTTCCAAGCCAAGTATGCATGTGCATATGCTATATTTTCACATTTTACCCTTCTATGAGCAAATCTAAGTTCATTTATTATCCATTGCTGGGGAAACCCCACGTGAGGAGAAAACTCATAGCTGGCAGTGGGACAAGATTTTCAAATCTGTATGCTCGGTACGCGTTATCTCGTAGGACTATTTTTGCCCTGAATCAACGTTTGTATTACGTCTTTGCTAATGGTAGATTGTGTGTTGAGTACCACGTGTTTTTTATTTTTACCTCTGCCACTGAAGATGGAAGGAGGTTGTTTTCACCCCTGTCTGTCTGTCTGTCTGTGTGTGCAGTATATCTCAAAACATGGATGGATCCGGATGAAATTTTGTGGGCAGGTTGGATGTATGACGATGACGAACTGATTCGATTTTGGTGAATATCCGGATCCAGCCACTCAAATTTTTAAAGTGATTTTTCATCATTGAGAGATAGGGCCAAAAACGATATATAGCACAAGATCTCAAAAAGTTGTGGACGGATTCGGATGAAACTTCGTGTATACGTTGGGTGTGTGACAAGGATGAATTGATTCAATTTTGGTGAAGATCCGGATGCTAGAGTTTGTAATGTTCACGTCATTCTTCACCTTTGAGAGATGGAGCCAAAAACGATAAATAGCATGATGTTTCAAAAAATTATTGGCCCCGATATGTTCCACTGCAACAGGCATTGCATGGCGGAGGTATGCGCTCTACCGAGTGCCCTTCTAGTTTACTGCAGTCATTACCCTTCAAAATGGCATGTATGAATGCACATTAAGTGGCAAAACTTCTCATTGAGACTGATAATGATGACAATGATGGTCCTGACACGGACTCTGATGATTCTGACATGAACTGCCAGTGGATTGTTTGTTGTGTTATCTGGCACAGCAGCATATTCTGTTTACAATGCAATAGCGTAATCTTTTCTCCGAGAATACTCATAGTGCTGGGTGTATCAGATTCTGTCAGTACAAGTAAACTCGTAATTGACAGTCAATGTGTTCAACAGCTTGTGTAGAGCTTTTGCTGTGTTGGGGATATTGACTTTAACAGATCTGCTGTGATTTCATCTTGCCCTGCTTGCCTTATTATCGTTTCACTTTTGAACAGCTACTTTAATTTCTTCTTCTGTTAAACATGACATACATACATCTTTTGATGATTTGTTATTTAATTCCAATTTCGTGGGCTTGACAAGATTTTCTTGATTCAGAATTTACTTTAAATGTTCTGCCCATCGCTTTAGCTTTTCTTTTTAGGTTATGAGAGTCCTTCCATCTTTGGCCTTGACAGATGACATTCTCTGATATTGTTTACCTGTTCACCTTGTCTTTGCAATCTGGTAAAGTTTTCCAGTATCACCCTTTTATGCTGCTGCTTCTGTTTCTTGTCCTTTATCTTCTATAAATTTTATTTGATCAACTTTTATACTTTTCTTAACCTCAGACTTTTTTTCTTCTTCTTGCATTGCTTCTGATATTGTGTTTGTCTTGATTTGATGTTGAGTATGTCTTTTGTTTTATTTCTTTCAATCTATATATTAATACTGAAGGACCAATTTTGTGCTCCTCCGAGCGGTCGCGTCACGTTTCCGGTACTGTGACCTGGACTGAAAGAAACTTCGTACCTGTAATAGTGCATCGCACATCGTGGCAATTGTCAACTTCAACTCTGAAGCAGAATATACACTTTTCGTTGAGACGGGGGCGAGGAGTGAAGAGACGGGGGCAGGGAGTGAAGAGGCGGGGGGCAAGGTAAGCAATTTTTTGGGTGGGGGTAAGCAAATTGAAAGCGGGAGACAGGGGGAAATGGGGTGGGGGATGAGTGGGCGGGGGCTGGGGTAAATTAGGCGGTGTGAGTGTGAGAGGGTGGACAGGGGGCGGGGGCCTGGGGGCAAGTGGGGCGGGGAATCAAGAGACGGGGGGGGGGGCGGGGAGTGAAGAGGCGGGGGCGGGGCTGGGGTAATTAAATTTTGGGGCGGGGATAAGCAAATTGAAGGCGGGGAATGGGGCAGGGGCGTGGGATGAGTAGGCGGGGGCAAGCACGCCCTGTCCAGTCCATGTCCTCGAGTGTGGGTGAGCTGGTGAGGGTGGTTGAATGAACGGAATCCGTCTGTGACGGGGTTTCGGCTAGTTCCTAAGATTTGTTCTGCTCAATCACATATTGCATTTCCAAAGTCTTTTATGGCCGTTCATTGTCTTCTGCCTTCTCCCTCCTTGTGTGTACATCTGAAAATCGTAGGAAAAAAAAAATAGGGCTGGCCCGATGTCCACCAAATTTTGCATATGTGTTGGACTGTTGGTAGTACGCACGGTCAGGTCATGGGCAACCCCCCCCCCACCCTTTCCCCAAGCCGACTTGTCAATGCTCCCAAAGAGGGTGGATTTCTGATTTTACAAACATTGATTTCATAGAATCAGCTTGAACTTCATAATCACTAGATTATGGGCATTTCCTACATCTGCACCTTTCTGGGCTCTCGAATCCTTCACGGATGAGGTCCGTTTCCAATTCATGGCAATGTGATCAGTCTGTTTGTTTGTTTTTCTCCGTCATTTCATTTGGTGACGTCCATACCTGCAAATGCATATCTTTGTGTTGAAACAAAGTTCCCATTTTGACTGACTTGTTTTCAGTACAAAAGTCTGCAAGAAATCTCTCCGATACTTTGTCTTCCCATGCAGCTCTTTTCCTCCATTCCTTCCAACTTTCACATTGATGTCCCCCATAATTAGATCATGTCTCGGAACTAACGTAATTGTAGATTGCAGTTGTTCATATAAATCCTCTTTAGTATGTTCTTCTGCATTAGTTGTTGGTGTGTAGCACTGAACGAAATTCATTTTGCTGTATTTGGAATCAAAACTTGCATACAAGTCTTTCATTGACGGGCTTCCATTGTAATAACACTTTCTGTGCTGTTCCACCAAGCATCAGCGTGATTCCATCCGTCATTCCAAAATAAATCTCAGTTCCTCCGGTTTTAAGACAAATCTTCCCATTTTCACCTGGCTTCTGCTACATCGTGTTTCTTTGATGTTTTCTTGTTATTTTTCTATTTCTTTTATTTTGTTTTTCTTTATCCTTATCTTTATCTAACCTTCCCTTAGCCCCTTACCTCGGGTGTATTTATGCCTTGTTTGGGGTGATTTCCATTAAAAAATAATATTTTCCCATCTATCTACTTATTCCTGTAGTACTTGAGCGATTTCTTCGAAATTCTTTACTACTTGAACTGCTACCCCTGATCAGAACATTCTCATGGTCTAGTTTCCTATAGCTTTGGGCTTTTTGGCAACAGTCAGAGAGGTTTTAAGTCTGATAGCTTCCAAGTGGCTTTCACTACCAGACGTCATATTGACAACCTCTTCAGACTGACCTCCAACTTCTTACCCCAAATCACAGTTGTTTTTTTTATGATATTTGTTGCAGTTTCTGTTGCATACACCCTCACTCTCTGTCTGTCTCTCTTTCTCCCTCTCTCTCTCCAAAAGGACCGTCAAGAAAACCCTCCCATCTACTTTCTTAACTATCTTCTCAAACTCTTGGGTCTCCCATCCATGATCTTTCTTGGACAAACCACATTTCTAAAGTTGGCCTCCGAAAGTCACCGACTGGTCTTTCTCTGTTGTACAAAGTCCTTCCTTGGCAAACCTGAACTCCTATTCATCTACAAAGCCTTCATTCACAGCTTGATGGAGTACTGCTCTCCCCTCTGGACTGGCTCCCCTATTTCAAATCTTGCTCAGCTTGACACCATGGAAACCAAGGCCTTGAATATTATTGGAATCTCCCACGATGAAGCTGAGTTTATGGGCCTATCACTTCACCATCACTTCGCCATCACTGACAGGTCAATCTTTCTGTGATCTTGATGTCTTCTACTTCCTCCTTTCTGGTCTTGCACTACCAAAGTACAAAAAACGTCTGCAAAAAAAAATTACCCTGGGTACTACCAAAACGTATGCAAAATTTAGTCGAGAGCAGGTGAAAATCGTAAATCGTCCACTCGTCTCCCCCCTTGTTTTGAGGGTTGGGGGGGGGGGTTATTTCCCTGTGCCTACGAGCCTACAACCTTACCCTGTAATGAGGTTGGCCATGTAATCTGGCTCAATTTTGCTGATAATTCTGATTTATCTGTTCATTTGGGTACTTGAGGGTGTGTAGAATATGGAATTGTTGGACGCTCTCCAATTTGCAAATGACGTTTTAGTACCTTAATTAGGCATTTAATTCGGGTATCTTAATTAGGCATTTGATGTAATTTAACTGATTAACCAATATAGGGAATGCCTTATAACTTCTGAACTAATGGACATACAAGGATGGACATTGTGTCTAAATTTCGGTTTTTGGGGTACGGAGAATCGAATGGAACAAAAATCTTGCCGATTGGAACACTCCTTATTTGCATAAATCCAAGATGGCTGCCCGCAAACCCTCTGATACAAGAGCTTTCTTATAACTACCAACTTGGTAGAAATGGAACGATGATTTGTGTCCCAATATCGGTTTTCAGGTCTGGAAAATGGATTGAACATAAGATAGAGTTGTTTGGGGGCATTCTACATTGTGATAAATTCGATTACAGCTATCATTCCTCAGGGTGGCATCTCTCGACTGTGGGCTGGGCAGGCAAGCCGTCGCATGAGGCAGGGCTGCCCATCGCTGCTGTACGGGTCCTGTTGGGATGCCGATCTGTCAGCTTTGTCCAAGCCCTACCTTGCGGCGGCGGGTAGTGAAAGGATGCAGCATCTGTTGAGGCCTTTCGTTTTGCCTTCTACTACTGGCGAACCGGTCCTTGCGCAAACCATTCGGGGGGCCATTACAGTGGGCATCCAGACGATCTGGTGGAGAGTCGCTCCACGGATGAATGCAAACCTCTTGGAGAAGACCTTGGGCAGGCTGAGGAGCAAATAGAAGTCGGCATGTGGCATTCAAAACCGTGCCCCGATCCAGAAGCTCCTTCACCGCCTTTCAGAGATCTCCGCCCAGGTTGCAGTCTGGGCTGTGCCATAGGGCGTGTCAGACGGGAAGGGGAACCTAGGAGGGAGGGGAGAGGCCCTGGCCCACTCGGTGCCGAGTGGGACCAGGGATTGGCCGAACTCCATCAAACGGCGGCACTGGGGTGGGACTGAAGTTTTGCCATTTTATAGCTGACCCATTTTCACTTTTATCTCATTCAACTTTTTGTTTTCATTCATGATTTTAGATGACGATAGTAAGAGAGACATTCTCGACAGAGATACGATTGGGCAGTCTATTCAAGGAATTTGTCAATCAACGGCTTCTTCCAAACTCTTCCGATCTCACCCCACTTCTGTTTGGGACCCTATGAAGAAAAGGAAGTTGAAAATTCTCAGTACATGGAGGTCGAAAACCCTTGTACCAGTTGGAGGAAAAGTTATCAAGTTGTGGGAGGAGAGACCAGCAAGGCAAGGTTAGGGTTCTGATGATCAATTTTATCAAGGTTTCGGATAATCCAGCAATCCCGGCCAAAACGTCTGCCCAAGTTGAACGAAACCATCGGAGAATACAAGATGGCGATGACGCCTCGCTCAATGTTTGCAGGGGATGGTTCTTTGCTCATCCTGACTGACAATAGTTCCATCATGAAGGTCATCAAAGAAATGCCCGTCTTGGTGATGAACGACACGGTGGTGGAGTTGATGGATATTGACATGATTGAACCAGAAAAAGTACTCATCATTTATGGGCAAACCGTTGTGCACGGATTAAAGAAAACGTCATCAATGAAGACCATCGGTGTCTGACTACTTGACTGTCTTCGTCAAATGCATCCAGCGCATGCTGAAAGGTTATAGTGAGGGACGAGTTATCTTCAACAAGTACATAGGTGACTCGTTGAAGGCTAAGACCCTGGCAAAAAGAACAGCGAAGGGATCTCTGTCCACTGAATTTGAAGTTAGTGACACCATGAATATCGCCAAGGTAAACAATAAAAGAGTTTCTGGCTCACACCAAAACCAAATCAAGGCTGACAGAGTACCTGGGCAAGAAGCTCCAACTTGCTTTCAAACATTCTGATGTGGGATTCTGTGTTGCCTATGGGAGCAACTGCCAGGTGGAATGAGACAGCATTCTCATGAGGAGGCAGACACACAGATACCGTTGACATCTCTCGGCCATCGCCTCGAGATACCGATGTTTGATCCTCAGATTCTGACATTCTTCTTCTTGTTATGGATGCGGCCGCTACAACGCCCACACTGCGTGAAAGGAAGTTGATCATGATTATACGAAGAGGCAAGATTTAACGTCCAATTGATTTTCATGAAAGGGTGAAAGTACTGGGAGAGGAAAAAAACTTGTGGGCTACTGGGGTTCCACAACTTCACAGGAGCTGATTGGGGAGGCAAGTTCGTGGGAATCTCCAAGAAGTCTTGTGTGAACATGTATATCTCTCCTCCAGATGGCCACCCTGTTCTACAGTGCTTACAACACTTTGGTGAAAATACCATGCACATAAATGATCAAACCATCAGGCATATTGAGCGATTCGTCACCCAGGTGTACTCTGATACCATGTGTATGATATGGTAATGAACATGTTTTCACTTAAGGTCTGATGGTCTCGCTCAAATTTATCATGTTCTTATGTTAGCTATAATTGGATTTATGACAATCTAGAATGCTCCAATCAACACAATATTTATCTTTAATCAATTCCCCATACCTGAAAACCTATAATTAGATATCAAAATCGTATTTCTATCTCCTTTCTTTCAAAAGTTATGAGAGATTATCCATATCGGTATTCATCGGGTGTATCGTACGGCAGCCATATTGGATTTATACCAATCAGGGATGCTTTAATAGCAAAAAGTATTGCATAATTTAATTCCCCATACCTGAAAATCGATATTGGAACACACAAATCATCGTTCCATTTCTACCAAGTTGGTAGTTATAGGAAATCTCCTGCATCACAGGGTTTGCAAGCGGCCATCTTGGATTTATGCTAATAAGGAGTGTTCCATTTGATTCCCTGAACCCAAAAACCTACATTTAGGCACCAAATTAATCCTTCTCTGTCCATAAATTCAGAAGTTATAAGGCATTCCCTATGTTGGATAATAATCAGTCAAATTACATGATCAGTTAAAAACTTAAATGCCTAATTAAGGTACAAAAACGTCATTTGTAAATTGGACAGTGTCCAATTCCGTATTCCACATGCCCTCAAATAGCCAAATCAACGGATAAATCAAAATTATCAGCAAAATCGAGGCAGAGGTCCTATTTCTTCTCTCTTAAAACTCACGATTGGGTACGACCGATTCGTTTGCAAAATTTTGTGGAGATTGGGCCTGCCCTGTTTTAAGCTCCTCTGGAACGTAGTTCCTGGGAGCTTATGGGATGGCACGTTGTCTCTCCATCCGTCCATCCATTCATAAATACGTGCAACTTCTTCTATGAAACTATATGAACTGTTTTGATGAAACTTTACCACAACCTTCATCACCGTGTATGTACCAAAGTTTGTTCATGGCATTAAAATAATCGGGGTCATATGGGATTTATGGGAGGGGGCATCAGGTCAGCTCAGGTATGGGAGCATGCACCGGAGCAGCGCGTTGCTGCGTTCACGTACCGCCGGTACTCCAGGGGCCTCCATCTGGCCATCCCCCAAGCAGATGTCTGGCCCATCCCCACTCCTTGAAATGCTGATAAACCTGCTGCAACCACGAAGAACGTGGTCGGCCCCTTGGCCTCCTCCACTCATGAGGCTCCCTCGCTGAGAGAATCTGATGAGCAGGATCAGCGTCAGGAAAACGAGCCACATGTCCATACAGCCGCAGCTGACGCTCACGGACTATGCAGGTAACAAATCTCATTTGAGTCTCTCTCAGCAACCGCTCGTTGGACACAAAGTCCAACCAGCGATAGCCAAGGATTCTACGAAGAGACCTGGTAACAGAGGAATTAAGTCGCCATCTCAGATCCCTGGTCAGAGTCCAAGTCTCACATCCGTAGAGCAAGACTTGGAAGCACCAAGGACCTGAAGACTCAGACTTTCGTCCTCCCGCACAGGTACTGGCATTGCCACACCCCATGAACCAGTGAATCCATGACTCGCCAGGCCTGTCCCAGACATCTGTTGACCTCTGGCTCACAGCCAGCAAAGACATGACTATCACTGCCAAGTAAGTGAATCTCTCCGTGACCTCAACATCCTCGCCACAAACAGGCACAGACAGGACAGCAGCATCCAATATGTCATTGAAAGCCTGGATCTTAGTTTTGACCCAGGAAACCCGTAATACCAGCGGCTCCAACTCCTCATTTAGCACCTCGAGCGCCCCCAAAAGGATATCTAAAGTCTCTGCAAAGATGACTGCATCAACTACGAAATCAAGGTCACAGATCTTCACATTCCCAAACGATGCACCACAGCTTGATCTCTCTGACATCCTCCTCAGAAACCAGTCCATACAAGCGCTGAAAAGTGTGGGGGGCCAGTACACACCCCTGACAAACTCCAGTAACAACTGGAAATATGACAGAGATGGTATCACCACATCTCACAGCACTCTCAGTACTAGAGTGTAGTTCAGACATCAGATTGATCAGTTTTGGTGGCACCCCAAGAAGACCAAGAATCCTCCAGAGGCATCCCGATTCACTGAATCGAACGCTTCACAGAGATCAACATCGGCTGCAAGCGGCCTTTGCTGAAACTCTCGTCTACGTTCTGTGAGGACCCGAAGAGCAAGATACGGTCAATCGTTGACCTCTTTGGTAAAGCCTGACTGCTCTGGAGCTGGTGCTCAAGCAGATGGTGGGAACCCTATCAAGAATTATCCGAGCAAAGACCTTGCCCGGCACTGAGAGCAGCGTCATCTCTCTGTAGTTGTTGCAGTCCTGGCGATCACCCTTCCCTTTCCAGAGAGGGACAACAAGGCCCCTCTTCCAGTCAGTTGGATTGATGCCTGTGTTCCAGGCAGAGCACAGAACTGCGTGCAACGACACGAGTACAGCATTTCCATCAGCCTTGAGAAGTTCAGCATGGATGCCATAGATCCCAGGAGCTTTATCCCATTTCAACTGGTTCACCGCAGTCTGTGTTTCCACAAACGAAGGTGGATCACAGTTGATTGGAGAGTCAGCAATAGAGAGAGTAACACCCCTGACATCCAACTCGACAGCTGGTGGATCAGCCAGGCACAGCCGCTCAAAGTAACCGGCCCAGAGGGCCTTCATTTCGGACTCCTCTGTCAAGAGCCCACCACCCTCCGCTCTAACTGCAGTACATCGAGGGACGGGCTTGGAGGAACACAATGTGCGAATTACCTTGTAAGCAGGATGAGAATCACTTGAGGCGTGATACCCCCCAAAATAGGTATTTAATATAACATTGGTTCATTGGTACATTTTGCTGATTCCATCCCACATTGACTTCCTCCTCAGTATCATTATTCTTCCAGATGAGCACCCAGGGGTATTGCCCCTATTTTTTTTCTGTGATTTACATACATACATACAATTGCCTTATTTAATATTGTTGGCTGATAAAACCAAAGTTGATTTCGTCTCAGGAGTTCTGATCGACCGCAAGTCAGCTACTTGCAGTCCCATAATGTCGAACCATGCTTACGACTCACACATTTCAAAATTCAATCATCTGCACTGAAGCCTCTAAATTTTTAACCAAGTCTCATTTTTATATTTTTGGAAAACAAACTTGGTCAACTCATTCCTTCTTGTTTCCACTTTGTTGCAGACTTGAAGGTTCCCTCATGTCTCCAATACAATTCACAATGCCATTGCCTATTTGAGTATCCTGCCTTGTGTTTTCATTATATTGGAACGTATTTAACCTGCTTTTGCTGTGTCTCTTCCTTAAACACTAACCATTTCCCCAATGTCAATTTCATTTGTTCGCGTTTTCGCATTACCATGAACTCTTAGGTAAAGGAATAAATTGAATTTATTTGACCGGTACAATAAGCTTAACGGTCTGCGAGTTTGCCATGTGACAAAGAGAGCACTGATTTGAATCCCTTTTACTTTTTGGGGGTTTTGTCCTAAATGCCTTTGCCTTTACTCTAATTACTAATACATGTACAAGCTTGAACATGAGCCTGAAGCATACATGACAGAGAGATCTGCTGTATTTCACTGCTCATTTTCCACCAAAAAAATTGTCACAATTTATTCCTCCTCATTCTTGCCGTTGTCATCCTCATCGGTCTTCTTGCCGTTGTCATCCTCATCGGTCTTCTTGCCGTTGTCATCCTCATCGGTCTTCTTGCCGTTGTCATCCCCCTCAGGCTTCTTGTCATCATCGTCATCCTCCTCGGTCTTCTTGTCCTCGACCTCGTCCTCCTCGGTCTTCTTGTCCTCGTCGTCCTCCTCCTCGGTCTTCTTGTCCTCGTCCTCATCCTCCTCGGTCTTCTTGTCCTCGTCCTCGTCCTCCTCGGTCTTCTTGTCCTCGTCCTCGTCTTGGCTTGTCCTCTAGTCCTCGGTCCTCTTGTCTTCTGTCCTCGCCTCGTCCTCGGTCTTCTTGTCCTCGTCTCTCGTCCTCCTCGCCTCTTGTCCTCGTCCTCGTCCTCCTCGTCTTTCTTGTCCTCGTCCTGTCCTCCTCGGTCTTCTTGTCTCTCTCCTCGTCCTCCTCGGTCTTCTTGTCCTCGTCCTCGTTCTCCTCGTCTTCTTGTCCTCGTCGTCGTTCTCCTCGGTCTTCTTGTCCTCGTCGTCGTTCTCCTCGGTCTTCTGTCCTCATCGTCGTTCTCCTCGGTCCTTCTTGTCCTCGTCGTCGTCTCCTCAGTCTTCTTGTCCTCATCGTCGTTCTCCTCGCGTCTTCTTGTCCTCGTCCTCGTCGTCGTTCTCCTCGGTCTCTTTGTCCTCGTCCTCGTCGTCGTTCTCCTCGGTCTTCTTGTCCTCGTCCCCTCGTCGTCGTTCTCCTCGGTCTTCTTGTCCTCGTCGTCGTTCTCCTCGGTCTTTCTTCTTGTCCTCGTCGTCTGTTCTCCTCGGTCTTCTTGTCCTCGTCGTCGTTTCTTCTAAGGTTCTTCTTGTCCTCGTCGTCGTTCTCCTCGGTCTTCTTGTCCTCGTCTTTCTCCTCCTCGGTCTTCTCGTCGTCGTCGTCGTCGTCCTCTGCAAAGGTTTGTGTTTGTCGCAGACCTTGTTAAAACGTATGCTCAACTATATCAGAGGTGCGTGTGCGTGTGTGTGTGCGCGTGCGCGCGTCCATTTTTCTCAGAGATGGTCAAAAGGATCTTCATTAAACTTTCATAGTTTCATCAGTGAGTGCCGAGAGTGTTTTCGGCAAAAATATAAAGCTGGCATTTTTGTTTTTTCAGCGCTCTATTGTGCTGAAGCTTTTGTAGCTATGTGAAAGGTAATATTAAATGATCTCCGACCCCATTCCTTCGTGGGTGTGGGGAAGTGTTTTAGGCCCTAACAAAAAATTAGAAAAAAAACATTTGATTTCTTCAAAATGCCAAACGGATTAGAACAGCACCAAGCAACAACGGGTAACCCTGCTAGTACTCTGACAAATCGGAGCTGTGTGTTACAGCACTCCCAGCTTTGCCAAATGGAGCATATCACACCAGACTGTGTACTTGTTCACTATTGTTCCAACACCCTGCACTTGGTGTTGTAAAGCTTCCATGAAGTGCTTCACTCTTTTGTTTTCTGTCGGCAGCCTACCATTATTGAAGCGCTGCGCTCTGAGAAAATGATGCTTCACGGCTGCAGTGAAACCGCAGTTTATATATCCTTCGGTAATTAGACCAGAAATGGGAACATTTTCCTTCCTCGAACACTAAAACCAGAACACGGAAGCCTCTTTTAGCTGGTCATATCTGCAATGA